>JAHLGO010000169.1:7151979-7173607 GCA_020615895.1 Ceriops decandra | reverse complement strand
TGGTATTGAAATTAATTCTATCATTTATATTGTTACATAGTCTAGCCTTTTATTATTATCTAAACAATAAAAATAAATTATGTGAAATGCAGCCATATGTTACATTAGATATCCAAGAATATTAAAAAAAGTTGAAAATAAAAAATTAATAAAGATGTCCAAGAATTTTGGAAAGAAAAATCTAAAACTTCAAAAAATCCAAAGCTTCTTTTTTTTATTACTTTTCTTTTTTTGATCCTTGGATTTTTGAGAAAATTTTCCATATTTGTTGAGTTTACAATTTTCTTAATTTTGATTTTTTGGGAAAATTTTCATTTTTATAATCTTTAAAAATTTTAGATTTTTTTAAAAATTTTGGTATTTTCATGAATTTTTAAAATTAAAAAAAAATCGGTTTTTGAACCTTTTCCTTTCTGAAAATTTTCAAAATTTTAATTTTTTTTATTTTTTTCATATTTTTATTTTTGCATGAAATATCATGTCATCACTTTTTTGATGATGTAGTATCTAATGTATCTCACATCATTGGACATAGCGAATAATCACATGTCACATTGACATATTTTAACAGTACACTAATGGAAATGACCGAAATGTGTATCAATGTAAATAATGGAATCAATTTTAATAAAAAAGCAAAATGTTTATAATAATTAAAAAAATTCAAATATAAAACATCAAAAAGTGATTTATGCCCTTTAATAAATGTCCTGAATTACATGAAATTGAAAACATGAGATTTTGTCGATGGGCAAGTGTACCTTGTAGGGGACAAATTCTACTGATATTTGAGATAAATAATTATTATTTTTTTTATCTCGCTACTGTTTTTGTCCTAATAATCATGTTTCTGCAATGCTCCAAATTTTAGTAATGGATTGGCTAATAATGTATCAGTACTCCCGAAAGCTATAAAATCAATGTGCTGGATGATCTGGAGTTCAAGATAATCCAGTTTTAATTTATATTTAATCTAAAATTATAATTTGATTATTTGTTGTGTTGTGTCTCCCCGATGCCCACGTTGTCAAACTTAATGCCATTCATTGCATCTGAAAAATGCTTTGATACTTTCTCTTTTCAAACAAGAAAGAATGAAAAATAATTCGCTCATGATTTATTTTCCCCTTTCGTCAGAATCGGTTTTTCTGAATAAACCCTACAGATATTTCGTAATTTTATGATTCAGATATTAAGAATGTGGCCGAAACGCTTTATTTTAAGTGCCGTTTAAATAAACGACACCTCATGCATGCATGGTTAGGAGAAAATAAATAAATTTTTTTTTTTTTTTTTTTTTTTTTTTTTTTTTTTTTTTTTTTTTTTCACATATCAGGAACTGCTACTTAAAACTTTGCTAGCTACCACACAACTTTATTTTGTGGGTAAAAAATAAAAAATAAAAAAAATAATGAAACACCAACTTAATTTTACGTTCTGTGAAAAGAAAAAATTACGTCTTAAGAAATAGGCATGAATTTATTAATTTAAAAAATAAAATTTGCTTAAATTAAATGAGAATATTAGGTATAGATCGAAGTATTTAATGCCACCTCATCCCCTCCCAAAATCATTAAGGCTAAGCAGTGGCCTATCTTTTTCACTTTAATCACTCTATTTTACCAAAAGCTGCAAAACCTTATCTTTTCATATTTAGATTTTTATCATTTTCCTTCCCTTTTTTTAAAAAAAAATTTAAAAATAAATATTTGTTGTCCCCTTTTACAGTATCTAAAGCCGTTTTCAGCAGGAAAAACCGAAACATGCCCACAAAATCTAAACACCCAACGTGAATTTGAATTTGTTGCAACCCAACAGGAAAACACAGGGAGAGAGAGAGAGACAGAGAAAAAAAAAAAGCAAAGAAAAGGAAAAGAAAACCTTAAAGCTGCAGCAACAACAACAACAGCAGAAGCAAAGAAATGTTGTCTGGTTTTCTTGTTCTCTTTTGTTTTTTCTCCAAGAAAGGGAAACAATTCCCAGAATTCAAGCTTTGAAGGAAGAAAGGAATCGGGTTCTGTTGGTTTATATTATTAACAACCTTAACCCACATTTCGATGCTGCGGTCTCCGGCCTCGCCCTCGTAATTCACGCCTCGTACGAGCGCGACGTGTTTGCTTCGGAGCGTTGAGAGTTGGTTTTCAGGCAAACAAGGGAGACATTTTGAGTCCCCTTTGTCCGGTTTTGGACAAGGTGGCGTTTCTTTGGACTATGATTTTGAGGTTTTCGGTAGCGAATTGTAAGTTTACACCGTAAGTTTTTTATGTTTCTTTTGAATGTTATTTGAATTGAGTTCCAATCTCAAGTCTGTGGCCGTGTCTTTTTTTTTTTTAAAAAGAATGGATGGATAATTTTTCAAGATCTTGATCCAAAGTGGGGTTGTGAAGTTGTTCTTTTTGGATAATTTGCCCTTTTACAATGACCCAGTTTGGAGTTCTTGGTAGTGGTAGTGGAATTCGTTTTTCGTTGATTTCTGAAGTCTCAACTTTGTGTCGTTTGATTGATTTCCAAATTTTCTGCAATTTTTAAGTGTTAAGTTCCTTTTTCATTTTTGGTTTGGTCTTTCCAATGAGGTTTGACAAACCCGAGTTTTGACTTACTAGTAAGAGAAATTGTGAATGTCATTAAGCTTGTTGTCTGATTCTGAACCAAAGATTTCGTATTTTGGAAAATTTTAGGTACTTAAATCTGGCTTTAGCTTCCCTCCCCTCACCGAGCGCGCAGTAAGTTGGTTCAGAGATTGTATCCGAGTGTTCTTAGATATTTGTGTTATTTCAGGGTTTTGATCCTGCAAGAACAGAACCTGATCAAAATGATGTTGTCCATGTCACCGGGAGTGGTGTCAAGGAGCTCCCTGGAGGAGATGCTGGACTCGCTGAGGCGGCGAGATGAGGCTTTGGAGAATTCCAAGGACCTGCCACCTGCGTTGCCAGCCCGACCCATGTCAAGGGGAAGGCTTCCCTCTGCTCGTCGTTCACTGCCCACAGACTTTAAGGTTGGTGCCAATGGCCAGGTGGAGAGTAAATTGGAGATTCAAGCTAATAAAGTGAAGGAGGATACAAAGAGAAAGAAGGATTTGGAGCCTAGACTGGGTAGTTTTGGGAGCAAGAAGATGAGGAAAGATAAGAATTCTCCGGATTCTAATCCATACATTGAAGAGAAGAGGAATGAGCAGGCAAAGGAGTCTGTTGTGGATTTAAAGTCGGAGGTTAAAGAGCCAGAATGGGATGATAACATTGGTTATTTCTGTACAAAGGTCAGGGGAAGGTGTTAAAATTGCGATAACTTGTTTGCTTTTGTGATTGTGATAATCTCTGTTCTTATATTCTTGGCTTTTGTTTCTCACATCTTCTCTGTTTCATATTTCTGTGCTTGAAGGATAATTTTTGTCTATTCAAAGTAATGCATGGAATTCAATTACTTTTAAATTGGAAGGAAATTATATATTAAAATTTTTGAGAGAAAACACAGATTTAATTACATTTAAATGGGAAAGAAAAATATTGACAGGGAGTCCAGAGAGGCTTTGTTTTTCCAAAGCTGCAATGATTGATATTGGTTTTGAAATTGGATCATTTTCCATTTTTCTGTGAATATAAGTTGTGCAATCATTCTTATTGCTGAAGCTGTGTGTAATTTAATTTTCATTTTCTCCTGAGAAAATGGAAAAAGTGGTACAATGTCTATAATGGGTTTAATTTATTCCAGAAACTTTGTGTATGGTGTCCACTCTTGAATGGTCAATGGGGGTCAGGACAGATACAATCAACTTCAGGGGATGAAGCAACTGTCTTGCTGTCAAACGGAAATGTAAGTTACTAATTTCACAATCTGTTTTTATCATTGAATGCATTTAAATGTCTTCTGATTGCCTAACTTTTTTGTTCTATGTAAAAACATGTTGATTTACTTCTAGGTTGTAAAAGTGTCAGCAGCAGAGCTTTGTCCTGCAAACCCAGACATCCTTGAGGGTGTGGATGATCTTATACAGCTTGGTTATCTGAATGAGCCATCCGTTCTTCACAATCTTAAGTGGCGATATTCCCGGAATATGATTTATGTGAGTGCAATATGATCTTGTTGGATGCAATTGCTTTTTGTTGTGAAATTATCATCTTCTTACCTGTTGTTGCTGGTTCTATGCTTCCTGCTACAGAGTAAAGCAGGGCCTGTTTTGATTGCTGTTAATCCTTTCAAACATGTTCCAATCTATGGGAATGAATATGTCACTGGCTACAAGCAGAAGGCCATAGAGAGCCCTCATGTTTATGCTATAGCAGATGCTGCTTATAATGAGATGATGAGAGGTACTTCAATTCTTTCTTTCATTTCTCTTTTGTGTTTGAAGTTAGTGTTTTGATATCATTATTCCTGAAACTTCTCTCTCTTTCTTGCCACCCTTTTGGGCTAACTTCTGCTTTGCAGATGAAAAAAACCAATCAATAATCATAAGGTCAGTTATCCTTTCTCTCTATTCCCTTTTTTTCTCGTTTGGTATCCTTGGATGCTTCCCTGTAATCATTTTCCTTGGTGTTCCTTTTTTCCTTGCTTTCTTCCAGATTAAGCCCTTAACATTACTTTGTGTGCTTCATGATGATGTGAGATACCACTTGAATATTTATTTTGTAGTGGGGAAAGTGGAGCTGGAAAAACGGAGACTGGAAAACATGCAATGCAATACTTGGCTGCAGTTGCTGGTGGTACCGGTGGACTGGAGTCTCAAATTCTGCAGATCAACTTTATCCTTGAAGCATTTGGGAATGCAAAAACATCCAGGAATAACAACTCTAGTAGATTTGTGGGTTAACATTATTTTTTGCTTCCTTGCATTTGAGCTGGTCATTCCTATATTGTTTATGTTTAAGCTGGTTACACATATTCCACAATGGATGCAGGGAAAGTTGATTGAAATTCATTTTAGTGCATTAGGGAAGATCTGTGGGGCTAAAATCCAAACTTGTAAGCAGATTTAAGCTGAATGGTTTGCTGTTGTTTATATGCAACTTGATTACATTGATATGCTATCTGACATGACTTGCTTTTTAACCTCTTGTATATGCCAAATGCGGACAATGGTCAACAGTTCTGCTGGAAAAGGTGAGTTGTGGTCTCTTTATTCTTTACTTAGAACTTCAATTTTTGTACTATACCATTTCTGAAAGTATCACTCTGGGCAGTCAAGAGTTGTCCAGCTGGCCAATGGTGAACGATCATACCATATCTTTTACCAACTTTGTGCTAGTGCTCCATCAATCCTTAGAGGTACACTAAGTAATAATATCCACGCAATCTTCTAGGGATTTTTGGATCATATAAATGACCTTTGTGCAGGGATGCAATTGTTTCCTCTACATTTCTGTAACAGGAAAAAAGGAATGAAAAACTGTCTTAACTCAATTTTTCAAGGCCTCATTTTTTCAGTCTCTTTGCAGATAGGCTGAACATTAGAAAGGCTAGTGAATACTACTATCTTAATCAGAGTGAGTGCTTGGTGATTGATGGGGTTGATGATGCCCTGAACTTCCATAAGCTAATGGTAATTCAAAGGATTGGAAGTTACTTCCACCATTTGAGGGGTGAAAGCTCCATTTCACCTTGTTAATATCAGTGATATTTTCTGTGATTCTAGCTGATGCATTGTCTCTATGCTATTGTGATGGCTGTCTCTCCATTACTCCAGGAAGCCTTAGAAATTGTTCAAATTTCTAAAGAAGATCAAGAGCAGTTATTTTCAATGCTTGCTGCAGTGCTATGGCTTGGAAATATATCATTTCAAGTAATTGACCATGAAAACCATGTGGAGGTGCTGGCTGACGAAGGTAAGATTCATATTTTATGCTGCAGCCTGCAGGTACCTTCTCCTCATGGTTGATGTCTTGTGTCTGACACTAGAGTATCCTGCCTATAACTTCCTCCCAATGAATACCTTTTAATTGATGATGCTATCTTAAGTTTTCATGTTTGGATATAAATAAGAGCTTGTATAAATTTTCTTATGGGCAGTCATAGTGAAAAGACCATTTATGTGGAGGAGTGTTCTTTATGAGTGAAGAGCGTGTTGTGACCATTATAGAAGTAGTGGACCTTTTTATTCTGTTGCAATAAATTGTGAGAAAAATATTTCTCTTCATCAGCCAAGCATGATTTTGCTGTTAGAAGTTATCTTACATATTGGTATCAGTGTCCAATTTTCTGAGTACTTGATTTGCTGAAATTTTAAAGCTCTGGATATGAGGACAAGTACACTAGATTTGTATGGCATCCAGAGTCTATTGGTTTCTCTGTGAAAGTGTTATCAGCAAATGGGTTTGCGTAAGTCTGTTTGAAAGGCTTGAAAAGGTGGGCTTTACAGGCCTACTTATCATGGGAGGCAAAAACTTCAAAGATACATGGTACCTCTGGCTTCTTTGATGGGACTTGACCAACTGTTTGTTCCCCCTCCCCCTTTTTTGTCGAAAAACATTGCACAATCAATTAAAATCCAGAAGTAAAGAATGATGAACAAATCAAAATTGTCACTTTTCCATGATGGATGGAGCAAAAGCTTAATCCTAGGTCCAAGTTTGAAGCAATTCTTGAAAGCATTGCTGGTGATGTAGCATTCCACACCAGCATGTAACAGTCAACTGCAATTCCTTGATATAATTGGCTGAACAAGTGGAGTTTCATGACTGTATTTAGACAAGCATCATAGAATGGGAGATTGGAATGAGAAAATTCGATATTTATGGAATAGTAGCATTGGTATTGCCCAGATTTTTGTGAAATAAGACTGATTGCATTGAATCTTTTGGCAGCTGTTACCAATGTTGCTAAGCTGATAGGTTGCAGTGCCCAGGACCTGATGCTAGCTTTGTCTACCCACAAAATCCAGGTCGGCAAAGATAGCATTGCCAAGAAATTGACATTGCGGCAGGTATGCATACCTCGGGACTGAAAGCTAAATGAAACTGTATTTTTGACACACACACACACACACACAGTCTCTCTCTTTCTGGATCTATGTAAAATATCTAGGGTCTAATTATAGTTTTAATGTCTTTGATCATTTTGTTTGCAGGCTACTGATGGAAGAGACGCGTTGGCAAAGTTCATATATGCACACTTGTTTGACTGGCTTGTGGAACAAATCAACAAGTCCGTTGAAGTGGGCAAACTGCGCACTTGGAGATCCATCAGTATCCTTGATATCTATGGATTTGAGTCATTTAAGGTAATGTAAATCACTTTTACTGCTTATGGTCATACTTTTAGTGCTTTGCAATTGTATTCAGGCTCTGTTAATGATCCCTTGGCACATTTTCAGAACAACAGCTTTGAACAACTTTGCATCAATTATGCAAATGAGAGGCTGCAGCAACATTTCAATCGGCATTTATTAAAACTTGAGCAGGAGGTAATTGTCCCAGATATTTGGCAGCCTCACAATTTACTGGATAACCATTATGATTAAAACTGCTTTTCCTGGACTAGTGAAGCAAACAAAATAAATATGTGCCTTATCATACTGTACATAATCATCTCTTTGGTTTCTACCTATAAGAATAAAATTTCCCATTCATCTCTTAAGTGGAATTGAACAAGCATAGTTTAGTTTCTATACTCATACAACTAATGTGCATTATAAATACATGTTATCAAAATCCTTTTGTTCTTTTCATTAGGATGTGCTTTTCAATCCATGATGTGAAACATTTGGTATATGTCAATAGTTATATGCATAATAGTGGCAAATGAACTAATTGAAATATCTCTAAATCTCAATTAGATCTTGTAAATCCCCAGCAACTGATAATTTGCCATTGAAGTTATTATTTAGGAATTGGAAGAAGAGTCACAGTCCAAAATGCTTTCTGAGAAACTAATACTTTTCCCCAACTTTTTGATGCTGGCATTTTTATTTTCTCGAGCATCAAGTTCTTGTGTCATTTGGTTTCATTTCTTCTAAACTTCCTTTTGATTATTCTTGTGTTTAAAATTATTTGACCATCTTCTTTTTTCTTTCCTTTTGGTTGAGATTTGTGTCACAGTGGCTGGGGACATATTCTTAGATTGCTTGATTTCTTTTTTTCTTTTGTATTTTTTATTAATTTCAGGAGTATGAAGAGGACGGAGTTGGTTGGACCAAAGTTGATTTTGAAGACAACCAAGACTGTTTGAATCTATTTGAGAAGGTATTTCAGTGACTTAACCTTCATAGTTTCTGCATCATCCACGTGCTGTTACCTTTTGAGTTATTGTCTTGTGTTAGTTTACCTTAATTTTCATTAGATATTTGTTACTATAACTTCCAAATCTGAATTTTGATCCTAGGGTGGATGCCATTTGTATCCAGTTTATGTAAGATTGTCTGCCTTTTGGCTTGAAGTGATGACTCTTTTATTGTGTTGGTTTGCACAGAAACCTTTAGGGCTACTATCTTTATTGGATGAGGAATCATATTTCCCCAGTGCTACTGATTTGTCCTTGGCAAATAAACTTAAGCAGCACTTGAATGGTTATACTTGCTTTAAAGGTGAAAGGGGGAGGGCTTTCGGTGTATGCCATTATGCTGGAGAGGTAAGCTATGATCCACAATTTGATTTGATTAATTAACTCCTTTTTATTACAACTCAAAAAAATAATAAAAAAAAAACCCGATTTTGGTAACATTGTTGAAATTGCAAGTCAGATTGAAAATTTTAAATCCATCTCATTTGAACATAATTATTGGTGGGTATTAAATGTTAAAGAATTCACAAGTCGAAATATTAGGCATGTGAACAATAACAGGCATAATGGTTCAGAACTACTGTTGTTGCAGCAGAGCTAACTCTGTAAATGGAGAGTTTAAACTTTCATAGAGCATGGAATTGTAGCAGATCAATTATTCTTCAGATTTTATAACTACTTGATATATCTCACCATGTGTTTTTTTAATCTTTTCTGATTAGGATGCCATTATGGCAATCTTATAAGCTTTGCAGACGAGTCTGTTACTTCAAAACTATCATGATTTATTGACTATGAGCCATTGAAGACCATATTCTCTGAACTTTTTGAACTTATGAACATTTTTTAATTTGATCAGGTCATATATGATACAAATGGATTTCTGGAGAAGAATCGAGATCCACTGTACTCTGATTTCATCCATCTGCTAGCATCTTGCAGTTGCCAACTACCAAAATTATTTTCTTACAAAATGGCTAAACAATCACAAAAATTATTAGGTTCTTCTTTCCAAACTGATGGTTTGGAATCTTCAATGCAAAGTGTTTGTACAAAATTCAAGGTATGAAATCTTTGCTTTACTGTCTTGATCTATTGTGTTAGACTATCATTTGACTGTGTGATGAATTTGGAGAATTACCTTGTTTTGAGAATGTTTCCAACTTTAGCATATGAAGAATAATAAAATTATGAATGAAAGCTTGTTGTGCATTTGGTTCACATCAGAATTGATGGAATTGGAAGCTAGAATTCCATTTCTACTGTTGAATGTAAATTCAGAATCAAAATTGGATTAGAATTCCAAGATTGTTGATTGGCAGCAGAACAACCGAACAAAAGAATTAAAATTCCAACTTTGATCGTCAATTTTAATTTGACAACCAAACAATAAAATGAGAATTAGAATTCCAATTCTAAGGAATTGGATTTATACTTGTTTTATACAATTCTCCTATTCTTAAGCCAAAGGCAAAAAATTTATGATTCTAAGTAATAATACATTTACCAATTCACTTGATTAAGAACCACTGATTAGCTTGTTGACAATCAAGGGCAAGCCAACACCATTCACTGGCAGTGAGATGGCTGGCCGCTGGGAACCACCATATGCAATGATCCCGGCTGCCAGCAACCTCCACTGGTGATGTAGCCGGGTGCCAGCACTCACAATTGGCAACTTGGTTGGCCACCAGTGATGCTACAATGATGCCAGCTACTGGCGACCACCACTGGCAATGTGGTGAGTTGCTTAGATATGACAGTGATATTGAAATTTGAATAGATTTGGAGTTGGAATTGGAATTAAAATTGGAAATGGAATTACCATTAGAATTGGAATTGTCCCAATACCAATTCCAATTCCTCCTGCAACCAAGGAGGGTGTTGAGGTTCATGTTGTAGGGATTGAATGGTATTCATTGGTTGATTACCCTTCCCCTCTATTTCTTTTTCCATTTCTTTCTGGGATAATTTCAGCTTTCTTTTATATTGAATCTTACTCAGTTTCTTTCCACACATTCAAGAATCTACCATATGGTTTGTGCAGAAATGTGTTCCCTGTGCAGTGGCCTAATCTATTTTTGAGATTGACTGTTGGAAAGCACTGAGATTTCTTCCATGCATGTAGGGTCAACTCTTCAAACTACTGCACCAATTAGAAAGCACCACACCTCACTTTATCCGCTGTATAAAACCAAATGCTAAGCAGCATCCTGGTGTGTATGAAGAGGATCTAGTCCTGCAGCAGCTCTGCTGTTGTGGAGTTTTAGAGGTCGTTAGGATTTCAAGGTCTGGATTTCCTACTCGAATGACTCATCTAGAGTTTTCTAGAAGGTAAAGGCATGCTTCTGTGAATCTCTGGTCATTCCATGAACTTTGTTGTTATTCCTGACTCAATACTTACCTGAAAACTGCAAACAATTTAGGTATGGTCTTCTACTCGCGGACACAAATGGAACTCAGGATCCATTAAGCATATCAGTTGCCATTTTACAGCAATTTAATCTTCTTCCAGAAATGTATCAAGTTGGATACACTAAATTATATCTTCGCATGGGCCAGGTTTGTATCAATATTTTGCAAAAGTTCAGATTTTTTCAATCAATAGGAGCTCCTGAAATGTTATTGGCATGAAACTATTTTGAGTGTTGCAATAGAAGTGAAGGATATACTTCAAATTTTCAAAGATATCTATGGAATGTTGTTTTGAACATCTTGCATTCTGCTCTTCACTGACCACTTTTGTATCACTGCTTTGCAGATTAGCAAACTGGAGGAGCAGAGAAAACGACTCTTACAAGGCATACTTGGGATCCAAAAATGCTTCCGTGGTTGCCAGGCTCGCCGCTATTTTCATGAAGTAAAAAGTGGAGTGACAAGTTTACAGTCATGTAATACTCACATTTTGGAGATGTTTTTTTCTCTATTGCGCCAAACACACTTGTTTCAGTAGCTCTAAGTGCAGTTTTTTCTTTGTGACAATTGACTTGGAGCCTAAGTAATCTGTTATTTCGTACTTAACACTTATTGTTCATGATACTTTTAAATGCAGTTATCCGTGGTGAAAACACTAGAATGAAGTGTAGTTCCATTGCAAAGAATTATGCAGTTAATGCTTCCCAAACAGTAGACAAGCATTTGGCTGCAATTATATGTCTACAGTCTGGTAAAGGATATGGTGCTTGCTGGCCAACTTCTAGTTTTTTAAATTATGATGTTCTTATTCTTTTACCATGCAGCAATTCGTGGGTGGCTGGCTCGGCAGCAGTTGAGTGACAAGTGTAAATTGACACAGCAAAGTTATGAGAACACAAAAAAGAAGCCTGGAAAGAAGATTTCAGAAGTCAAGGTACTCTTATTATTGAATATCCTGGCCATTAAGGTATTTTTGTATGCTCAGCCCTTGGTCGCTTCAGCTGAAAATTGAAGTCTAGTTCAATAATGGCAGTAGCATTCAGCAAGAGGTTTCATAGTTTTGGCTTGTGTGCCATGAATTCTGGCCTATGTCAAACTAAACTTTTTCCTAGATCTCCATCTTTGGCTTTGTTCTGTTAGACCAAGAAATCTTTCTTAGTATATTGAACGTTATGGTTCTTTTGGTGAATCACTACCCCGTAAATCTCATCAATAAAATGCCTATTCCAGAAGTTTCAGTTACCCATTGCATCACCCAGGTGGCACCCATTGAACTAAATGTCCCTAGCTCAAAACATAGCAGTGGTGTTTGGCTAAGAGGTTTAACTGAGGAAACAAAATGTTGTTTTAATGATCCTTTTCACTGTGTAGTATGAATTTGAAGATAGCAGAACATTAAAAATTCTTTGCCAAGCCAGAAGCCATTACCCACTAATCAAGTATGTTTGGATGTGACGATGTTAAAGTGCATAAATATTAACTATTGTGGCAGTCATGTTTTCTCCTACAAAAGCTACAAAATATTAACTCTTCTGTTTGTTCCCTCGATGTAATGGGAGTGAATTAATTTCATTGCTCAAATGGCAAGTAATTTTTGTTTATTTGCCTGTTATTTCAAATACAATCTATTAACAAGCTGCCATCGTTTAAAGGATAAACTGGTCAAACTTCCGGCTTCCTTTTCAAAGAAGTTGCTTGGCATGGTGCAAGTTATATAATTTTAGATTGTGTTGGTGAGATTTTGATTGTCTTCTCAGTGGGTTAGCCCAATATTGACTGGAGTGAAGTATTGTTCTGAAACATGACTTATGTCTTTTTTTCCTAGGAAAATTCCATTTAGAGATTAATGTGCAGATATGACTCATCTTTTTTTTTTTTTTGTACGTGGAACATTTAGGATACCTTTTTTTTTTTTTTTTGAGCTTTCCCTTCTTCCTTTCCTTTCCTTTTCTGTTCATTTAATTACATGTTTAGCTCTAAGGAAGTGATATCCCCTAACTGACCAGATCGTACCACAAGAGCAGGTTGAGGTTCAGAGTTCAATTTTGGCGGAGCTCCAAAAGAGAGTTGTGAAGGCAGAAACAGCTCTGGGGCAAAAGGAAGAGGAAAATGCTGCATTAAGGGAACAATTGCAACATTCTGAGAGAAGATGGTCTGAGTATGAGGCAAGGATGAAAGCAATGGAAGAGATGTGGCAAATGCAGATGGCATCATTGCAGGTAAGCATTTTTTGAATAAAAAATTCTTTACACACTAAATTGAACTCAAAAACAGTTCAACACTAGTGGGAAAAAGAGTGTCCCAGTTCATGAGGCTCTCACAATGTGGTCTTTGGGGAAGGGTCAGATGTTCAGCTGTGGAAAAAGAATGAAGCAAAGTATCTTGTGCCACAGCTCATCTAGTTACTGTTCAGTATCCAAGCTTCTCTTATACATGTATGTTGTATGTAAAGCATCATAGTGGAATGTCCAAGTTGAATGCATTTAGGGATCCCCTCTTGCCCCTTAATGAAGAGAACATTTGAACAGTTCCTTGGTCATGGAAGTTAGTTTGGCTTTCTAGGGATTCACATTGGCCAAAGTTAGAGAGAAGACTATCAAATACCAATGACCTTTCGGTACCATGGGGTCTATGATAGAATTAATATCTTCTTTTTGATCTTGCTATAATTAATAACTTTGGAGGTGTAATTCTCGTGTACTTTATCACGTTCATCCTCAAGAGCCTTGGTAGAATACCCTAGTATTTGATAGTTGATTTTGAGGATGTTGTACTGGCATTTTCTATGGTATTTTGTGCAAGATGGTCATGAGGAGTAGATATGCATGCTCACGAAGACTTTTATTTTCCTAAGTAGAGTTTGAAGGTTCAGATGTATGATTCAGTTAGCCCTATGGAGAAGTTACCCGGTGACCACACTTGGTAGCAGGACAATGTCACCCAGTGGCATAAAACGAAACATATATGCTGCACATATTGGAAGCTCTTTTATACTTCTTGCTTTTTGTCAGCAAGTGTTAGGTTCAAAAGCATGAATTATATGCCATGACATGATCCATTTTGCTTCCATTTCTAAGGACTCTTTTATTGGGTTTCATCTCAGGCAAGTCTTGCAGCAGCTAGAAAGAGTCTTGCTTCTGATAGCACAGCAGGACAACCTGGAAAACTTGGTTCTTCTATGTCACCTCATGGTTGTGACTCTGAGGACAATGCATCTGGAGGATCTCGAACTCCTGGTGGAAGCACACCTAACAAATTTTTTGGCACTATGCGAGGTTTTAGACCAGGAAGAGACCTTAATAGCTCTATGAATGTGGTCAATAATCTCACAATGGAATTTGAGCAGCATACTCACAGTTTTGAAGAAGAAGCCAAGGCAATGGTTGATGTCAGAGCAGGACAATCAGCTTCCAATACAAGCCCTGAAGAACAACTTAGGAAATTGAAACTGAGATTTGAGACTTGGAAGAAAGACTACAAAGTAAGGTTACGAGAGACCAAAGCAAGGGTTCACAAACTTGGGCATGGAGAAGAAAAAGGCCGTCGAAAGTGGTGGGGAAAGAGAAGTGCAAGAGGTTCATAAGATTCCCTTTTTCGATGATTATCTGCTTCAGGGTTATGCAAAGATGTAATGCAAAATCAAGGAATATGTAGCAGCATTGGTGACGTGGTGGTTCTCTGATTGCTTCCATTTGCCTATGGTTCCATTCATTTATGACAACTGCCATGGGCAAGTCCAAATTATGAGCTTATTGTAGTTAAAAGGACTGTATTTATGTGTCTACCAATTTTGTTTCCTGGTGGAAGGGTTGATGATTATGTGAATAGCCAAATAGACTTGTGGGGAGAGATGCTGGTTTTTCTTCCTTAATTAGGTTAGGTTTAGATTTAGATTACTCGCGTACATTCTGTTAACCATGTAATGACAGACTTTGTAGGACCAGGTTCGAAAATATGGAATGAAAAATGTTCTTTATTCCTTCCCAATTAGGTCATCATAAGAAAGTCCACAACTCTCTTTTAGGTCCAGGAATTGAGTCTACAAGAAGTGTATCTTATGTCATCCTGATACATCAGATCAGCAGCTTGACGACAACATCAAAGTGGGATATTCATCATTGGGTTTTGCAACTTGAGTCACAATTTACACTGGATCTCGACGATACAAATTTGTATTAAAATCTACTACTTAATACGCACGAACAATCATAATTTTGCAGAGGATTCCATTCTATTAGAGCGTCAAAAACATCAAATTTTACGATCCAGGCGCAAACTTCGTGGCATAGACCCAGGCATTGTTAGCAACAGGGTTTTCAAGGTGGTCCAGGAGGTTTTCCAGGGGGCCTTTTCCTGTGACAAGGGCTTGAACAAAGAAACCAAACATGGAAAACATGGCTAGCCTGCCATTCTTGATTTCCTTCACCTTCAGCTCGGCGAATGTGACAGGATCATCAGCAAGACCAAGAGGGTCAAAGTACTGGCCACCAGGGTAGAGGTCATTTCCCTCTCCTACCCCAGGGAGACCGTTGATGCGGAATCCTTCAACGAGGCCCATGAGGACAACCTGAAATCCAAGGACGGCCAGGATGCTTTGTGCATGGACTAGGTTGGGGTTGCCCAAGTAGTCCAGGCCACCTTCGGAGAAGATTTGAGCTCCAGCTTTGAACCACACTGGTTCCTTGAAGTCCACTCTAAGCCATTTCTCAAGGACTTCAGGGGTAATGCAGCCTAGTGCTCCAAGCATAGCCCACCTCCCATGAATCACCTAAGTAGAAGCACAACAATTTAAATCCATCGTCCATCAATCAATGCCATGCTTATAGTTAAAATATCTCGATTTCACATTGCCATTAATACTTCGAGATGTAGTTAGCAAAAAAGTGAGAACTTAGTCAACATTGAATAAAGTCAATAAGAACAGCCTTTTGTTAATTGACATTGATTGGTGTCGGCATTTCTAAGTGGCTTTTGGTATGACACACACGATTAGCGCAAATGTTATGTTAGCTATAGCGAGCCTAACATTATTCATTAGGCTTACATAATTATGTTTTAAGAACCACTAGACAATTGTTTGGTTGAATTCTCCGTGTCACAATGCTCAGTCACAAATTTAAGAAAGTAAAGAAAGGCTTTACCTCGAGAGCCCTGTTCCTGGCAAAGGCCTCAGGATCAGCTGACAGACCAGCTGTGTCCCAACCATAGTCACCAGGGAATTCTCCAGTGAGATATGAGGGGGTCTGAGCTGAAAAAGGCCCCAAGTATTTCACTCTGTCCGGTCCATACCACAATTCATTGCCCTATATTCAAAAAATCACACAAAGCTCACATTTTTTTACACCCCATCAAGTATTATGAGAGAGAGAGAGAGAGAGAGAGAGAGACCATGATGTACTTGCTGTTTCCCATAGAGACAGCATCCCTAAGGGGGTTGGCATTTGAGCTCCTTTGGCCAAGAAATGTGGTTGGCCTAAGTGAGGTGCCAGTGCTAGCAGTTGCTGCCATTAAAGTTGAAGCCATTTTTTTCTTGTTCCCAAGCTTTGTTTTTGTTATTTCAGTTGCAACCTTTTAGTATTGTCTCTTGCGAAATTGTAGCCTGGAAGTGTGTAGAAAGAGTAGTGTTAAGTTCATATGTGAAGAAACGAGAAGCATAATAATGTGTTCTTAGGATTGTGGTCTAGAATGCAAGAGAAGAAGTGATGGGGATCTTTTTGAGGTATGATTCAACCAATCAGGAAGCATGAAAGGATTTTTAGGTACCTCCAGCTCATCTCTTTCTATCCACATGTTATCTCCTGTCTAGAGGCTTGGATAGTTCTTGTGAAGTTGTGTCTTGAAAAAAAAAAAAAAAAAAAATCTCTAATTGGTGCATCTCCTGTGCCAGCTTGTGTAGGAAATTTATGCTTACCACAATTGGCTTCTTCTTCTTCTTCTTCTTCTGTTTTTTTTTTTTTTTTAATAATTTGTGGAGCAACTTAATATTTTATACTTGAACAAGTTATGATGAGTCCTTAATGGAGTCTAAATAGAACCCAGATGCACAACACTCGGGGGAAACCATATATATGGACTGGGTCACCTTTTTAATGATGGGTCCACAAAAACATTAACCCCTTTCTTGTGTTCAGCTGCATGAGAAGCTTAAAAAAAAAAAAAAAGGAATATATTGTACGACTGCACCAAAAAATTTATTATAGTAATTGACTATTTTATTGATTGTAATAGCTGTTTGTATGATTTATTTTTAATTTTTTTTTAAAGTTAGAATGCCATTGTCTGTTTCTTTCTGATGTACCAAACAAATAATTATTCGCAAGACGTATATTAATTACTATTGAATATAGGAAAGTGTCATTTCGGGCTTCTGATATAAAATCGTAAGCAGGAGGAGATCGTATAAAGTTGAAATTTTAAGATTACTACCATTGAAATTGGCTGTGCTGGAAATATTTTGAAATTTGATTTTGTATTTAAAGCAAATGATTAAGAATGTATTTTATAATATCATTGATTTACTAATTAAAAAAAAAGAATTTTTGGAGTAATCATACGATTTTTCTCAAAAATCTATTCATATATATATAAACAAAATATCAAAGTAAGACAAATAATCATATATTTCATGTTAAGTAACTATTTAAAAGTAAGGTTAATTTTGTTTTTATAGTTTAGTAAAACCTTCCGCATGGAGGCGGTAGTCTTACATTAGGATATCTCGCATGCCAATTTCCCCCCCCCCCCCGGGGGGGTGTGAACAATTTAAAAAATATTTTATAAATATTAATTATTATTTCTACGCCATTAAATTATGTCAAAAATTACTTGTTGATTATGTAAAAGAATCTTGCTTAGAGATATCATTACTTGCACAATAAATCTTTTTTTTTTATAAGAATTAAATCATGATGACATTTATTAGTGTGCATATTTGATAGTTGAAAATATGACACACTTTACAAGGAGATAAAGACATATTTTACAAGAAGATAAGAAAATTATAGATTGAATTAAATTATAGGAGTCAAGAGTGCACATTGTACTTGTATAAATATAGCAGATTGCAATGAGAAAAGAACACAGAAAATACTTTTTCCAATTCTTTTGGGTTTAACATGGTATCAGAGCCAGGTTGCTCTGAAACAATATCGAACCCCTAAACTATAAATCTTAAGACGATGATAGATCAAAAAGCTTCAAGTTTGAAGATCAATTTATCGTTCTTATTGAGCAAGAATGACAATTCAGACAATTTAATTACGTAGATACAATTCAAAGGACCAAATTACAAAGAATGGACTAAGGCTATGATGATTTCGTTGAGGGTAAAAAAGAAATAAGGTTTCATTGATAGCACCATTAAAGAGCCGATCTAGAATTTAGATGAAATTGATGATTAGTAGACAGTAAACTCCATGATTGTGTCATGGATCTTTAACACCATTGAACCAGGCTTGCGTTTCACGATCTCATACAAGAAAACGGTAAGGGAATTATGGGATGATATCCAGCAACAATTCTCTGTTCGTAATGGCGTGCGAGTTCATCAATTGAAAACGGAAGTTGCAAATTGCAAACAAAATGGGGATTTGATCATAGCTTATTATGGCCAACTCAAGAAACTGTGGGATGATTTGAATGATTATGATCCTTTGCCTACTTGTTCTTGTAATGGATGCAAGTGTAATTTCGTTACACAGCTTCAACAGCATCGAAAGGATGAGCGACTGCATCAATTCCTCATGGGGCTTGATGAATCATCTTATGGTAATGTCTGTTCCAATATCATCTCTTCAGACCCTCTTTCAAACCTTCATAGGGTTTATTCTCAAGTTACGGAGCAAGAACAAGTGTAGGTAATGACTCGAGCAACTTCTATTCAGAGGGGGACCGAAAAGACAATAGAGTAGTTTGCTCTCATTGCTAGAAATCGAGACATAGCCTAGACACATGCTTTCATCTACATGGCTATCCTGATTGGTGGACAAGAAATTCGACTCAAGGAAAAAGCAGAGAATGCGGTAACCAAGGGCGTGGTTATGGTAGAGTAGCACTGGCTAATGTTGTACAAGGGGCAGTAGGGGCGGTTGCTAATGTTTCCCATGGGAGACCACTTGATGATTTTGATAAAGCTGGGTTGGAGACCTTGAGCAAAGATGATTGGGAGACTTTGAAGTTTGTCTGGAACATTTACACGAATGATACATCTGTTGCTCAGCCAAGGCTTAATGGTAAGGCATATTTACAATGGTTGTTTGACACAGGTGTTTCGCATCATATAACGGGCGAGGAAACTACATTTATAAAGCTTCAAGGAATACCTTTTTGTCATGTAAAAATGTCAAACAGTGAATACGTTATGGCAACAGGAGAAGGAACAGTTCTTGTAGGAAAATTATTTTTCAAGGGTGTTTTATATGTCCCTGAAATACGATGTAATTTGATATTAGTTTCAAAATTAGCCCAAGATAAAGTTCATATTTTGAAATTTATTAATCGTTTATGTGTTGTTCAGGACCACACTTCGAGGATACTAATTGGAGTGGGTGAAGAGTTTGAGGGGCTGTATGTCGTACGAGAAGAGCTTCTGGTCAGTGCTCATGGAGCCGTTGTAGTCAAGAATATGGTTTTATGGCATAAAAGGTTGGGACATCCCTCTATGCTAATCATAGGAAAGCTCCTTACGATAGAAGGTAGTATTAAAATAAATAAAGGGGTTCATGAACCTTGTAATGTTTGTTTCTGGGAAAAACAAACTCGTATTCCTTTTTCTATTAGTGACAATAAAGCTGGTGATATTTTTGAATTAATTCGTTGTGATTTATGGGAAGCTTATCGAGAGGTTAGTTTTTGTGGTACTATTTATTTTTTGACTATTGTTGATGATTGTTATTGTGGTGTATGAGTCTATTTATTAAAGGAGAAATATGAGGTCTCATATGTTGTTAAAAATCTTTTGGCTATGACTAAGAGATAATTCAATAAACAAGTCAAAATTATACGCAGTGACAATGGTATAAAATTTACTTATTTAAGTGATTATTTTAAGGAATGTGGCATTATTCATTAGACTTCTATGGTTTGAACACCTCAATAAATTAGAAGAGTTGAGAGGAAACATCGACACATTTTGAATGTTGGTAGGGCGCTTCGTTTTAAGGCTAACTTACCTATTCAATTTTAAAGAGAATGCATTCTCACTACAGGATATTTAATTAATCGTACTTTATCATTGATTTTAGGTAGAAAAACTCCATATGAAATTTTGTTTGGAAGCCCTTCATCTATTTCTCATCTTAAGTATTTGGTTGCCTATGCTATGCTAAGAACATTAATTGGGAAAAGGATAAATTTGCAAGTCGAAGTCATAAATGCATTTTCATAGGTTATATTTATGGTAAAAAGGAGTGAAGGGTGTATGATGTAGATAAGAAGGTTTGCTTTGAAAGTCGAGATGTTAAGTTCGTTGAGCACGTGTTTCCTTTTATCCATACAGACTTTGCTAGGTCGGCAACTCTAAATTCCCTGCCTACTGTCATTAAGCCTACTATATTGGAGGATGTTCCTGAGATTGAGGTACCTCCGTCAGCTTCTGAATATGACAAACAGTCTGTGGAAGAGGGTGTGACAGCAGATGGGGTCATACCAGTACCTGACATTACAGAGGTTACAGGTGTAGCAGGGGATCTTGGTCATGGTAAACGAGCGAGACAGCCTTCAATTCGTTTACATGATTATGTGTTGCATACAACTACCTTTAGTCCCTTGAGCTCTCCTTCTTCTTCCTTGGCATCCTCAAGTACGCTTTACCCCATCATAAACTATATGAATTGTGTTAAAATTTCCCTGTCACATTGTCGATTCGTGGCTGTAGTAACTAAATGGATTGAACCTACCAGTTTTAAAAAGGCTATGTAACATTCATGTTGGCGTAAGAAAATGAAAAAAGAGGTTGAGGCATTGGAAGATAATGAGATATGGACAGTCGCTACTTTACCTAAGGAAAAGAAGGCTCTTAGTAGTAAATAGGTCTACAAAATCAAGTATCATGCAGTCGGAACAATCGAGCAATATATGGTATGCTTGGTTATTTTCAAGAATCACCAAATCGAGGGTTTTGATTATAATGAGACATTCACACTTACTGCAAAGATGGTCACGGTTCATACCTTCTTGGCAGTAGCAACGATGCATGGGTGGGAATTGAATCAAATGGATGTGCACAATGTATTTTTATATAGTGATCTTGAGGAGGAAGTTTATATATGTTTTCCACCAAGCTTTACGGCACCCGAAGCAGATAAAGTGTGTCGTTTGTGCAAGTCTCTCTACTGGCTACGACGGCACCGTGATGTTGGTTTGTCAAGCTTGTTACGGCTCTGGTTCAATATGGATTTCAGTAATCTGGCTCAAACTATTCTTTATTCACGTTTTAGCATGGCAAAATTTAGTTGATCATTTTGGTCTATGTGGATGATTTGGTGATAGGTGTGACTAATAGTGACGTCATTCATGCGTTTAAAACTTACTTAAATACTTGTTTCCATATGAAAGACCTTGACAAATTGAAGTACTTCCTTGGTTTTGAAGTAGAGTGAAATTTGACTGAGATTTTTCTTTGTCAGAGAAAGCATGCTCTCAATATTATTTCTGAGACCGGTTTGTTAGGTGCTAAACCTGCCAGCACACCAATTGAGCAAAATCATCACCTCGCATAGGCTAAAGACGTGACTCTTCCTGATCCTATGTTTTATCAGCATCTTATTTGTCGTCTTATCTATCTGACGATTACTCGACCTGAATTGTCTTATTGTGTGCATATCTTGGCACAACTTATGCAGAGCCATGACACAGTCATTGGGAGGTGGCCCTTCAGGTTGTTCATTTCTTAAAACTTCATCCTGGGAAAGGTTTTTTGCTCCGCTTTGTTTCCTCTCTTCATCTTACGACTTATTGTGATGCGGATTGAGTGAGTTGCTCCTTGACTTGACGTTCTTTGACG
>JAHLGO010000169.1:7120298-7145286 GCA_020615895.1 Ceriops decandra | reverse complement strand
TAGAAATAGCTAACTTATTAGCTTCTCACATTTTGATATTCTTTCTATTAAAATATATTTGATTAGTTGATATTCGTATTTATTTTGATGATATTTTTATTTAATTTCTTATTCATATGTACAAATTTTATGAAACATTTATGTTTTGTTTGTCTTGATTGTAATACATTTATTAGATATTTTATGTTGATATTAAAGTATTAAATTTAATACATTTTAGTTTTTACAAATAAATATATTCATGTAATATATAATAATATATAATTGTGTGTGTGTGCGTGTGTGTATATGTATATATATAATATTTTATTTATTTAATATTAAATAAAAATTTTATCATTTCAATTTCAGTTATATTAATTCAATTTTAAATTTTTCAGTTCAATAATAAGCCGTTCAGTTTTTAAAACCTTAATCCG
Source organism: Ceriops decandra (assembly GCA_020615895.1). Lineage (NCBI taxonomy): Eukaryota > Viridiplantae > Streptophyta > Magnoliopsida > Malpighiales > Rhizophoraceae > Ceriops > Ceriops decandra. The sequence goes on along the minus strand of JAHLGO010000169.1, from coordinate 7,144,867 downwards.
GATGATAGCTACCTGGTCGGCATACAATTATTATAACGGGTAGATTTCAATTATCCCCCACATAAAATTAATTAATTAATTTCCAAATAAAAATATATTTTAAAATCAGTGACACAAACCCTAAATGCACATATTAATAAATGACACAAACCACACACACACACATATATATATAATTAAAAGTTCATTGGAATAATAAAAATTATTCTTTTGGTCTAATAAATCTTACATCTTTTTAAAACTTTGAATACAAATACCATGATTTTTAATTATTAAAATATTTCTTAATATAAATAGGCAAGAAAGAATGTCAATTTCATTTAATAATTTATATGCCATTTTATTATTTTAATCTAATAAAATTTTTCATTCAATTGGGTGACATTAGCGTCTTTTTACTAAATCGTTATTATTACCTTATATATATATATATATCATAAATCTATTTGAATTGTAAAAGGGCAATTAATTATCAGCGACATCAAATGTTCAATTTCCAGACTTCATCCCCTAACTTTCCCGTTGAGTTGAACGGTAGACCGCATAGAGTGGTTTAAGGTTACCAACCGACAGATGAATGGGCTGCAATTATTCCGCATTTTCCGCCACGAGTTATGCAGATTTATGGGGACGCAGCCAAAATTGTACCGGCCGAAATATGAGGAAACCCCCAAGGTGGGGCCTTTCATTTTGTGGTCCCGCGAGATTTTCCTTACGCCACCAATCAAGACAGATACGGGTAGTCAGGCTAAAGGGGGTCGCATTTTCTGTCACTTTGCACATTTGAAGCCGTAAAAGATAAATAAAGCCTAGGTGTGCGTGTGTGTGACCTTTTTTTATTTTTATTTTTATTATTTTGAATAGAAATGTTATTAATATCACAAAACCAACAATTTAATCACAAGCTATACTACCAAAGAGTAATGGGGTACCAGTTTCCATTACCCGCATCATGCGTCAATGTTATTCCGTTATTATTATTTTGTATTGATTTTTTTTTTAAGAAAATTTAAAGAAGAAGAAAATAAAGAAAACTATTTCAACAATTCTTTTTATTCTTATTATTAAATATCCGTTTGACACTACAATATTATATATTTGACTTGTGGGAATGCATTGTTTTATTTATTTATTTATTTATTTATTTTTGTCTTGTCTATCATAGAAGGAATAATCCTACTATTTAACCATGCACACCAAACTTGGACGATATCTCCTAATCAGGAATGTATTAATATTAAAAATTTTAACATGCGACAGTCGTTAGTTTCACTATCATTTTATTCCGTTCGAATTTCTCGTTGAAATCTATCGTATGTAACAAATGTTGAAAAGAAAATTAATTAAACAAAGACAAAGAAGACCTACAAGCCCCACAATATTGCTTTTATCAAACGCATGAAATAAACTGGAAAAACAGTTTCTACAATGGAAACTTCACAAAATTTACCTTTGACAAGCAGGATAAGATGCATTAAGCTTGCAATTATGTTTCGGTAGTTCCTTTTGATTCAATCCAAACTTGGACAATACAGTAGTTACAATTTTAGAAGCCAATCCATGCAATGCAAAGAAAATGGAGACAACAGCCACTCAGTCCAAAGTGGGCACATGGCAAAGCAGAGAGAAGGGAAGAGAACCCAAAATGATTAACCATATTGTCGAATGAATATGTAAAGAATAGGCAATACAATGATCCAAAAACTTCTAAATAACAGAAAGAACTAAGAAACAGTTGGGGCAATTCAGGGACTCTAAAAGGAGCAATTTTTCCCTACTCAAATGGCATCGAATGCTCGTCATCTTGCACTCATCCACATTCTTCGTAACAGTCGAAGATAGGAAAGTACAATCATTCTTCTGTACTCTTCAACAACCAACTCATCAGAAATTTTTTACTCCCTAAATTTCTAAAATAATTAAATCAGTTACATGGAACCTAATTAACACCCTTCATGTCTTGAGCAATTACAATGATTATATAATATTTGCAATTGAACACCCGTGAAGATATTCTTCCTTTGTTATATATAGAAAAACTCTTGAAATGAGCTAGAAATAGATGAGAAGTATGCCGTTGACACATCTATGCTATAGAATAAGTGTGTGTCTATATTACGAATTAATTTTTTACAATTATTTTACATGAAAAATAATTTTAACAAAAAAAAAAATGTTTACAAAGTGAGGTAAGGAGAGAATCTGCGTGTTATATGCAGCAAACTTATAATTAGTGTTCAAATTAGGCTTCAAAAAAAAAAATCTCAATTCACCTAGACACACAACTAGAATTTAATTTGTAAAATTATCTTTAAAAATAAATGATTAAAGTCAAAGTAATTTGTTTCAGTTTTCAGTTAAAAAAGAGTCACCTTTCTCAATTTTCATAAATGTTAAAATGGGTATACAAACGAGAGGCGTACCAACTAACTTTTCTTTTTTTTTTTTTAATTAAAAAATGTATGTATTTAATATATTACTGTTATGCTTAGCTGAGAGAGAATGTGAAAAGTTTGTCTCCTTCGTCCATTTGTTTGTTTGAGGGGATGTGATAAATATGCTAACTTAATAAGTTTAATAAAGCTAATAGTTTTAATTGGACAGTAGTATAAATAAATATTAATTACTCAATTTTTGATTAATTATTTTGGTATCTCCAAACTTTTAATATTGTCCAACTTGCGAAGATAACACGATATTATTGACTACAATAAACTTTTCAATACGACTTATAAATTCCATAAATTATCCAATGCATTATCTAAAAGAAACGATTGTATGCATTGTGTGACTATAATTCTAATATCGATATCTATATACATATATTAAGCCTATCACAAAAGGACTTTGGCGTGGCATGGTTCTTTGATCATTTTGAATTATTTTGGATGTGTTTTGCTTTTACCCCAAGCTCTTTTCATCTTGAAAGAATGAATGTGTAGCTAATATAAATATGAATCAAGCCTTTATTTTTTATTTTCAATTTTGAGAAAATGATCAAGAAATACTTATTAATGGAAATTAATATTCATTAAAATTGGTTTGTTTGGAAAACTAAGGGTTGGGAAACTCAAAAGGCTGCATGTTTTTATGTTAGGCAACTATTAATATGGTACCATTTGTTACTTATATGAATGTTTCAGTGATATGTAGAGATATACTTTGTTTATTGGCCAACCAATTTGATCTTTTGCTGACTGAAGGGAATAATTCTGTCTACCGGGTATTGTGTTATCTAAATCGCTTCATTCAGTCTTTGTAACTAATAAAAAGGGTTATTTTATTTTTACCCTTTTTTTTTTTCTTTTTGTGCCGAGTTAGGATTGGATAATATGTTCCATGCGATAACGATTGCAGGTTTGGGATATTCGCACCAAGGTGCAAGCTTTTGCACTATCTAGCCATCACAATACATGTTTTTTTTTTTTTTTTTAATAACTCCAGCAAGGTATGCATTTTTCTTGTGTCTATATTCAATTCTCCTTAACCTTTTATTTTTGTTTTGTTGATATGATACCCGGAAATGCTCATGCTTCTGTTGGTTTTCATTCGAATATAAAAGTTGGCTTAATAATACTCATGGTTGTATGATTCAAGTTTCTTTCATACGAGTTTAACCCAAGTGCCATGTGCATGAACATGGTCAAATTAACATTGTTATCAGCAAATGATTATTACTGATTTTTCATATCCGTAAGTGGTCACTGGTTTCCACGACACACTAATGAATTTCTGAGACCTGCTCGTCGCAATCTCCTTCTCATCGTGACATTTCTTGTCGTATATTTTGATATTTTATTATATTTCTCTTGTCATCGTTATCTTTTGTACCAATTTTATCTATCTTGCTAAGAGTGCTATTAATAAAAGTTTAGTTCTATCATTTGTCAAATTTGTTATATATATATATATATATATATATATATATATATACACTTTTAATTGATCTTTTGGATGAAACAACAAATTGTAACTAATTTTGCTTGGAAGGATTTGTTGTTTTTTTTTTTTCTTTTCTCTTAGAATTTACGGTCAGCTCTGCATTTATCTTTATTATAAAAATCTTAAAATGAGACTTAGAAAGCCTACATATTCTAGAAGAATTTTAATTCTATGTGTTCTAATGGGTAACAAATTAACTTTTGGATGCACAAGACAAAGGTTGACAAATTAAACCTTCAGACATGAGCTGTGTGATAGAAGCTGAGGTGTCTTACGTGCGGTCCAAATAATAAACGCATACGTCAAAAGGGACTCTTGATGAACAAACAGACAAAACTAGGAAACTGCTAGGAACCTGAATTCTTCCAACCTATCTGTGAAAAAGTCCAAGAGTCCCCAAATCTCCTTACGTATACTTCCTTTCCACTACTCATTGTTTCATTCTGTCCAATGAGTGCGACTGGTTCAGTCCCACCTCATCAATCAAGCCCAATGCTTGTTCATATCCTGAATAGGATGGGGAAAGAGGCGTTACTATCATTCCACCAAAATTGAATTATACTGCCGGATGATCGATTTGCTCGCTAACTATAGAGTCAAATTTAAAACATATGCAATGTTATACTCATTGCTCAGAATTGTGCATGATATCAATTTCTAACCATATTGAATTCAAAGTTCCAAGAAAAAGATAAACGAAGACGATAGAAGACATTGAAGAAAAAAGAAAAAAGAAAAAAAGAAAAAAAAAGGAGGGGGGAAGGCTCATTTAAATTAATGGTTGTTACTATTAGCTAATTAGTTTTTTAATGTTTAATTAAATTGATAGTTGTTAGTCAAAATGTGCAATGCGTTAAAATTCTAGAATAATGGAAAAAAAAATATAAGCTTAAAAAGGATAAATAAGCATCAAAATAAATAATTAAGAGATTTTGGAAGACTATTTATCTACTTGTAAAAATTCTCAGAAGCACTCACGACTTTTCTTTTTTCTTTTTCCATAAACCAAATTCTTCCCAAAATAGAACCACAAAAAGGGAAATTCTGTGAGAATTTTTATGTATCTATTAACCTTAGATTGCTTAGTGGTTAAATTATGACTATTTTTTTAAGAAAACAAAAAAGAGAATTTTGTGATATTTTTTTTAGAAAAAATAGAATGGAAAAATTTTCTTTTTCTTTTCCCAAGAAGAGAAATTTGGAAGTAATTTTTTCTTCCTAATACAATAAAAAATAAACTTATATTATGATTTTTTTTTTCTTTTATTTGGAAAGGAATTGAAGAGCAGTTTGTTTTTCTCTCTCCCTTTTTTTGAAAGAAAACAAAAAGAAAAAAAAATGAGGAGTTATATTTTTTTTATTTCTAAGAAAATAAAAAGGGAAAGTCGGGGTTGTTCCTTTTTAAAAAAACCCAAAAAACCTTTACGCAAACAAAATAGGTAATTTGAGAGTAGGAGAATCTTGGTATTTTTTTTAATCCCTTTATTTCCTCTAATTTGTGAATTAAGGAAGAGTCACCATATAAACAAGAATGAATAAGAATAATCGAGTTTTTTCTTAGTTATAGATATTTATTTATATATTGAATTTGAGAGAAAACTTGAGTATTGCTTATGTAACAATTTTTCAAAGATTTTCAAATTGAAGACATCTAAATATACTATAATTATGAAATTTTGATTATAATTAAAATATTATTATATGAATCAATTGATATTGATTTGAACGTAATCAATTAAGAATTTTATTTATTTATAAAATTATATATTAATTATAATGAAATATTTTTAAACAAAAAAAAAGAGAGAAAAGATAAGTGAAAAATATTCTCAAATTCTCTCTTTTTAAAAAAATTGCTAAAAAAGGAAAACAAAATCTAAAAATATCCCATTTTTTCCTTAAAAAGGGGGAAAAAAACCACTTTCAAGTTTTCTCAAAATGGATAACAATTACTCTTGAAAATTTCCTTTTTTATTTTCTTAAAAGGAAAAGAAAATTTCCTTTCAATTTTCTTAAAAAATTAAAAGAAAAAGTCTCCTTAAATTAAATTAAATTAAATTGATCATTTATTTTTAATTTAAGATAACAAAAAAACTTATTTTAAATTAAATTTAGTGAATAATAAAATTTAAAATTTTATTATTTAAATATTTTTAATCAGATATTCAAATAATAGGCAATGTGCAGACACAAATCAAGTCTGCACATATATAAATTCTTATTGGAAACCAATCCTCTGTGAGTGTGAGTTAGCCATACTGTTTCCGTAGGTTACATTTCATGTTTTATAAATTTCCGTAGCTTGGAATGTAATTATGACGTTCATAACAACGTTTGAGATTTCATATTTTAAGTGAAAAGCCACAGTTGCAACATGCCAGAATTTAGTTATTAGCTTCATAACAGCAGCATTGGAGATTGCCTCTAAGTGTAGCTCTAATGAATATTAATAATAATAACAGTTGTGCAAACATTTAAAAAGAAATTATTGAAAGTTTTAATTTGACACTTCTGTAAAATAAATGAAATTAATTTAATATTATACACGAATAAAAATGAAAATAAAGTGCGTATAAATTATAATTTACGGTGATAAATTTGTTACCTAAAGCGAAAGTGCATCAGGAAATGGTTTAAGAGGGAAAGCAACAATACAGTGCATATCGAGAATCGTGCGTCCGGCTACTGTTAACCCAGCCCCCACACACCCCATGTTCTTCGGCCGCAGTTCTGCCCCAACCCGAGTTGTCATGTCCTTTGTTTTGGAGGACTCCTCTCTCACTCATCACTCCCAAGTGTTTCGAGCCATTTATATCTCCCCTTCAATACACGGAACATTCTGCCAAGGCTCCTCCTCCACAAGCCCCCCCCCCTCCATCCCTTCCTCCCTTCCTCTCTCGATTTTCTCCTCATGGCTACCGCTGCTGCTGCTGCTGCTTCTGTTCGGCACGAGACGTCGAGTGCAACGCGCGTGTTAGAATATTTCACAGACAATGATAGCCAGAATGAAGAAGAGGAAGAGGAAGAGGAAGATCTTCAGGAGGAGGAGGAGGAGGAGGAGGAGGAGGAGGAAGAGGAAGAAAGCACGCCACGCGATTTCAAGACCATGCTTTTAGCCCGTGGAGGCGGTGGCCGCAGCAGGCAAAGAAGAGGGTGCTGGTGGTCGTTGGGGCAAGTCTTCTTGGACCCTAGAGCCAGGTGGTTCCAAGAATGGAATAGGATTTTCCTCCTCGTGTGCGCCACCGGTCTTTTTGTGGACCCTCTTTTCTTCTATGCCCTCTCCATAAGCGAAAATTGCATGTGCATCTTCGTCGACGGGTGGTTCGCCGTCACCGTCACAATTCTCCGGTGCATGACGGACGCTTTGCACGTGTGGAATGTTTGGCTGCATCTCAAAGTGGCCCGTAAGCCATACGGTGGTGGTGGGGGTGGTAGCGGCGGTCAGAAGCATAGAGGTGGGTTCCCCACGGCACACCGTCTCTCCCTCGCCCTGATGAATTGGAAGGCTAAGAAAGGACTGCTCTTCGACCTCTTTGTTATTCTCCCGATACCACAGGTGAGTTTTGATTTTATTTCGGTAGTTAATATTAGTAATAATCAGGATAATGAATTTCAATTAGGATTTGAATTGAAATTACAGGCGGGCGGAGGGTGAAATTAAATTTGCAATTAATCGTGTTCATCCAACATTCTTCTTATCCTTATTATTATTATTATTATTTTCTTGGGTAATAGGGGGATACGTTACCTCTGTAATTATGAGTAATGAGGTACTGAATTGTCCTAAGCAAATTCCATATAATACTGTAATTTTAAGCATCATCCTCTTTTATAAAGGATCTTATAGCACCTTATTAGTCTTGGGCCCCATGGTTTTGTTTTTTTTTTTCATTTTTTTTTTAATGATGAATCATGCATCATTTTTTGACCACACAATAATAAATAATGCGTCATAGTAATAATTGAATTATGTTTGTCCGAACAACAACCGGACGAATCGAAATCTGCTTTCAAATTCTTGGGTTAAGGGTTTCTTTGTACGCTTGTGCTCGAGTAGGGGTAACACGTGAAGATGCCAACCCCCAAGCGCGACGAAAAGACTAATGTGACGTCACTAGTTACGTCGTTTCTTCATAATTTCACGGGCTAGCACGAGAGGGAGGGACAAATTAGTAAAGGCCAAATAATATGCCGAAATTTTGGTTGTGTAGGCATTTCTTTGTTTGATTCAGTAGAGTATATAAGCATGTTAATAATTTTTTATTTATTAAAAATTTATTAAATTATACATTATTTGATAAAAACAATTTTTTTATTTAACGTTTAAAATCAGAATTTTAAATATAAAATTTAAATTTTTAATCACTAAATTATCTTACAAAAGGATTATTATTATTATTATTATTATCCACCAGCTCTATCGTTCCTTTTTTATTATTTTTTTAATATATTTATATATATTGGAAATCACGAACCAAATATATGTGTTTACCAAATTACCTAACATTAATTGACGTAGCCCAAGGTGGAAAGGACAGTGTACTTTATTCAGGCCATTTCCGTACCTGGGTGTTGGGAGGGGAAAAACAAAGGGACTTTCCCTTTAAAACTATATATATATATATATTTACTATAATGCTACGATATATTAATTTTTGTATGAAAGCTATAAAAGAGTTTAACTCCAAATTACGACCGTACACCAAATTCCTACCCAAACAAAAGTGCTATTAGATTTATGTATGTAAGGTCCATGATCTCTCCATTCCTCCTCCCTTAATTTAACTGAGTAACTAATTTTAGTCCAAGTATAGCATACTAACTAACTGGGTGCTTTGGTTGTGGAACTTTTGAGATATTACTCGTAATTAACTTTGAGTCTTGATCAAATGAAGAAAGAAAAAAAATATCTGACCTTTTCTTTTGTATGTGTGTGTGTGTGTGTGTGTGTGTGTGTGTTTTCTTTTTTTCGGGTGGAGGGAGACGAGGGGTCTGTGGTCTTGAATTGAAGCTTTGGAAGATATAACAACATTCCATTTTTGGTAGCAAATTAGTAATTTAGAGAAATCTATACTTTTGATGGTATTGACAGTTTATTGGAATGAAATTGAATTTCAATAGACTCTTGTGAGAGAAAATTTTCAGTTTTAATTATTTTTTTTTAACTTTAAAAAGCGTTTCAAACAAAATAAAAAAAAATGAGAAATATTTTATAGATAAAGATATTATTTGGTCCCATCTTATTACCTACTTTTCAAATCTATAAAACAAAGTGTAGATTTTACCATTTAGAGTAATAATCTAAGTTATTGAACTAATATATCTTTTCTTAATAATAAATTTTTCCAATAAAATAGATTGAATAAAGATAATAATAGATGATTTTGAGTTCAGTTTATATATATAATAATTAATATTCTTATTATACCAAAAAAAAAAGTATAAATTTTATAAAATTAAGGCTCATTGGGAGCCAACGTCGTGTGTATGTCATTAGCATTGGGTTCTATTCAATCATTACTTAATTTTGAAGTATCATTTAAAAAAAAAAAAACCAATATGTGTGGTTAATCGCGTGTTTTGATTGACAATTACAATGAAATTAAATTGCAGATTGTACTGTGGGTGGCAATTCCCTCATTGCTAAGACAGGGATCGGTAACACTTCTGATGACCGTCTTTCTGAGCACATTCCTCTTCCAATATCTCCCCAAGATCTACCACTCCGTTCGCCTTCTCCGCCGCATGCAAAATGTCTCCGGCTACATATTTGGAACCGTTTGGTGGGGAATCGCCCTCAACATGATTGCATACTTTGTTGCAGCGCACGTAAGTTTGCCATATCTTTATATATTTTGTCACCACAGTTTCTTTTGGTATTTATTCTTCTTGTCGATGACATGATCTCCATTTTGTGCATATTTGTTGCGCCCTGTTGCTAATTTTTGGGGGGATATCATTAAAAAATGTTCAAATTCAAGTAGTTGGGAACACAAAAATCAAATAGTCTGCTCTTCAACACAGAATAAAGAGGAAAGGGTGTTTGTCTGGGTTGGAGAATAAATAGTCATCAGGTGTTATTCAATATTTATTAGTCATTTTTATTAAATATATTAACATTATCGAATTTTAACAAACACTTGGTTGTTATCCATGAATTACTAGTTATCAATTATTAATGAAATGTGATCAATTTGAAACGAAAAGATAAAAGGAAAGCTCGTGTTGTGCTAATGAAGTCTTTGATGCTTACAAATAATCGAAACTGAGCTACCAATAGGAAAAGAGGACTATTTATTAATTGAGCTTTAAAGTCGAGTGGTACTGATCAGGATCCTCACTTAGAGTATATAGGAAGGAGTTCAATTCTCCATTTTGTAGTTCCAAATAAATAATAATAATAATAATCATAAAAATAAAAAAGGGCTATTCGATAAAGTTCGGGACTTTATAATGGCATTCCTGTTTGATAGATGATTTTGCAATTGCGAAATCTTTTATTTATTTATTTATTTTTATCTTTGTGTGAAGATAAAAGGTGTAAAATTGAAATTATTGCATATTCTCGTCATTGGAGTTGTCCATATCTTCAATTGGTAAATAAACATATGTGACCGTTGACTGACTTGGTCCGCGACTTATGGTGAAATTAACTTCTGCAATAGATCCTTGGAGATGCACATTGGCCTTGTTCTTTTTCTATTTTCATGTAAATCCGCTAGTAATTGTGTGGAATTTTGATACCGTCCCATCAATTTTGGGCGAAAAAAAAATGTATGGAATAGATGTGATTAGAGGTAAGAACGAAAAATTGAGAAAAACAAGAAGTAAATGCAGTGCCTTGATGGGTTTTGTTGCAAATATTAATTATTTTCACAAGGGTTTTTTGTCCCCTTGAACTTTCTCCTCAAGAAAGTGCCTTCACTGTTTCCAATATATGAGCAGGCGGCGGGCGCATGTTGGTACTTACTGGGGATGCAAAGGGCTGCAAAATGCTTGAAAGAGCAATGCGGAATAACAGAAAGCTGTGGGCTAAGGTTGTTATCTTGTAAAGAACCCATTTACTATGGAACAGGAGGCAAGGTAACAGACAGACTAAGATTGGCATGGGCACAAAATAAAAGAGCAAGAAATACATGCTTAGATGGCAATGGAGAAAATTTTGGATATGGAGCTTATCAATGGACTGTTCAACTTGTCACGAATGATAACAGATTGGAGAAGATACTCTTTCCCATCTTTTGGGCCCTAATGACTCTAAGGTACTCTTTATGTTTTATAGTTCCTTCAAACAGAACAAGAAAAAAGTTTGATATATTTTTGTAAAATTGCCGCATTTAGTTTTGGCTGATTCTTTTGTGCCACGAGCAGCACATTTGGGAACCTGGTGAGCACGACGGAATGGTCAGAAGTTATTTTCAATATAATTGTTCTGACAAGTGGACTGGTCCTGGTCACCATGTTAATAGGAAACATAAAGGTAATAATTACATGTGCTAAGTTTTACATATGTAATTATTCAGGAATCTTCGTCTATATAATCTTCAATTTGATTTCTGAAACTTTCAATTTTGTTCCTTCGCGCAATGATGCGTTTATGCTACAATTGGTTTGGTTATGTTGAAGGTGTTCTTGCATGCCACTACGTCAAAGAAGCAAGCAATGCAACTGAAAATGAGAAACATAGAGTGGTGGATGAAGAAGAGGCAGCTGCCTCAAGGATTCAGGCAGCGGGTACGCAACTTTGAGCGGCAGCGCTGGGCGGCAATGCGGGGCGTCGAGGAAAGTGAGATGATTCGGAACTTCCCTGAGGGCCTCAGGAGGGACATCAAGTACCACCTCTGCCTGGATTTAGTGAGGCAGGTAGTACATGGGTTGATTTCATAACTACTGAGCGGATTCACCAAAGAAGAAGCATTATTTGAGATATCCTTTTGAAATTTCAATCCTGTTCCAGGTACCGCTGTTCCAACATATGGAAGATCTTGTGTTAGAGAACATTTGTGATCGCGTCAAGTCCCTTATTTTCACAAAGGGAGAAACAGTAAGTTTTAATTAGATAGATTCTCATATATGAACATGAATCAGTAGTTTCATGAAACTTTGGGATTTTGTTGAAAATATCGCCATGGCTAAGTCTTTGCGCGAGTTCCTTGTAGATAACAAGAGAGGGTGACCCCGTCAAGAGAATGCTTTTTGTAGTCAGGGGACATCTTCAAAGTAGCCAAGTCCTGAGAGATGGTGTCAAAAGTTACTGCATGTTAGGCCCTGGAAATTTCAGCGGCGATGAATTGTTGTCATGGTGCCTAAGAAGACCATTTGTCGACCGCTTGCCACCATCTTCGTCCACACTGGTAACTCTAGAGACCACTGAGGCATTTGGTCTGGAAGCTGAAGATGTGAAGTATGTGACCCAACATTTTAGGTACACTTTTGTTAATGAGAAAGTTAAGAGAAGTGCAAGATACTATTCTCCCGGATGGAGAACTTGGGCTGCTGTCGCAATCCAGTTGGCTTGGAGAAGGTATAAGCACCGCTTAACGCTTACTTCACTGTCTTTCATTCGGCCTAGAAGGCCTTTGTCCCGGAGTTCTTCAATGGGGGAGGACAGGCTCAGGATTTATGCGGCTATGTTAACTTCACCAAAGCCAAACCAAGATGATTTTGACTTTTGATAGTGGTAAAAGCCTGTGGTTTGTGGATGTCAGTTTGTTTGTCTAAATGCAGTTCTGGGGAATAAAGGTGTACTAATAATGTTCGTTTCACCGCTTAGTTTAATGACTAAATTTGTGGGCTGGAGCCCATTTTATGAATCCTGTTTCAAATTTCTGGTCTGGAGCCCATATTATTTTTGACCCATTTATTTCTGTCCTCCGAGAAAGTTATTTATTCCCATGGACTTTGCTGGTGACGAGCTTTTAACCTTCTGCCTTGTACGTTTATCTTATGTGGGAAATTCTCCATATAAATCATTTATGTTCTGTTTGAATTTCACAATTGCGAACACTGCCTTCAAGATATGCTTTCTAAAGCTCCAGAACTAAGCCACTCTTCCCCGGATTCGATCACAAAAATTTTGGGAGCTTGCTTTTGCAGTTTAGAGTTTTGAGTGTCCATTCTCGAAGTCAACATCAACAAGCTCAAAGTATAAAGTGCAAAGCAATTATGTAAAATAAGCAGAAACAGAAGGGAGGACTAGCTACAAAAAATGGATCATTTTTCTTGACCCCAGATGACAGATTGAAAGCAGAACAAAATTATAAAGGAGGTATCAGACTTTCACAGTCTCCAAGGCCTCTGCAGCTGAAAATTGCTTTGTGGCAAACTCTGGACCGGCAGAGCCCCTAAAGAGCAAAATTGCAAGGCTTCCAATCTGAAAATGGATAAAATACCCATAGCAGTGTGTCACATATGAACCAAAATCCGTTCCTACAATGCATTGCCACCCAGGTCCATGTGTTCTATCAAATTCCTGCATCAAGCACAATCCACATCACCAATAAGCGAGCTAAATTATGTCTGGCATTCTCAGTCCAAAGCCTATAGGAATTAAATTTATATTCATTTAACAAGCACGTGAATATCAGCAACAAGTTCATTAAAGAACTTTATTGCTGAATTTGTCTTAGTTTCATTATGCTTCCTAGCCTATTTACACAGGACTTGATTTTTCCTACTCTTTTTGAACTTGCCTTTTTGATGAAACGAGCAATCTCAGTGGCCTCAGTGACATCAAAGAAATCGAGAGCCTTTGCTGCAAGATCAAGTGCATCTTGTTGCATGGTTTGAAGCATGTCAGTCTCACCAATAACTGCCTTGCCTTCCAACATGCCTACTATGAGATCGAATTCTCCAAAATTTTCTTTTTAAAAAATAAAATAAAATAAAATAAAAACCAGAGACCTCTATTATTGATAATGGTGGCGAAGCACTGTAGCTAATAAATAGGGATATTCAGAATTTGGATCAAGTTGTGGATGAAGTGGAGATGCTAGTGGTATTGGGGCATCGGCACAATGTTCGGTTCTGGATAGGGGCTTGACGCTAGTGGGTCAGCCACGTATGGGATCCTGTGTTTGTGGTCAGCAACTAATGCCTTGGAACTATACCATTCAGCCATTTTTGATACCGATGAGGCTAGTGGACCCCTTGTGATAGCAAATGGTTAAAAGCTTGATGCAACCATTGTGTGCTGGAAATGGAGCATTATTAGAGGGATCGGGAAATTGCTGGCAGGGCTATAACTCATGCAAGACTACATTTTTTTTTTTTTCTTTTGGATCGAATTCAGTGAACACAATTAAATTTTATATGATTTTTAATGTATTTTACATTATATATAAAATTTTAATACAATATAAAATATATGTATGCAGTATAAAAGTTAATTATGTCGATATGAATCTCTTATTGTTTTTGATTTTACATAGATTTTCCCAATTTTTTGACCCTGCTTATCTTACACACACGAGATTTGCCCTTTGTGGCTTGGCGGATGGGACTTTTGACCTGCGCAATCTGGTGAAGTCCCGATGCCCTATGACGGTCTATTCCTGTTTCTGTGGAAGGTTTAGGGTTTAGGGTCGCCAGACATTGCATTGCTTTATGGTCGCTAATTTTACTCCTTTTTTTTTTCTAATTTTTTTAGTGTATAGTTGTAGTTGATGATAAAAATTATAAATATTTATCTAATAATTAAGTATTATGATATAAATTTGTATATCAAATACAAGAAATTTATTGCGTCTATATAAATGACTTCTGTATTTTATTAAATTAAAATATTTTGCATCTCACCCAGAATGATAATAAATAATAAGAAAAAAGTATTATTGTTGAAATGGGATGCCTATATCAACTAATAGCATTACATTTTCATGTTAGTGGTGTCACCTTTTAAGTGGCATTATTTGTGATGAAATAAATTTTGTCAAACTTGACTGATGCTTCCGTATTAACTCTTGTTTGAATAATGACAGATGCCTCTATATCAACTGATAACATTGCATTATCACATTAATGCTAGCACTTTCATATTGGCGGCAACACTTTTTAACTGTCATTATTGGTGGGATAATATCTGCTAAAATCAAGGCCTCCATGTCAAGAGGCCGTGTTTCCCAAATTTGAAGAACGCAATCCGTATAATGATTGCCCTCTCGTAGAGTATGCTGAAGACGACCTTCTCATCTTGCAAAGACCCTGGTGCCAGGCCGTCTGAAGTGCTGCGCAAATTGCCTTCAGTCCTGCTATATATCCAGCAGCCACTTGCATCTCTAGCCTAGTCACTAAAACCAGTCAGTCCAGGGGCACCCTTTGCGCACCCATCCGCATTTATTTTCAAAACCAATGGCTCAGGTGGCTGTCGAGATATTAAATCAGGCCTTGGCAAAGTAGAATCCTGCTTCGGTTGAGGGGTACCAGCCGACTGCCAAACACTATAAATTTCGGTTGCTTTTAAGATGGCAGCGGGGGTGACAAAATATTTCTTTCTCGAATTTTGACTGATTCTATTTCCCATAACTAATGGTGCAATGATTACTTAACAGAAGAGATTGTACCGAATGACATTGTAATGACATAATTATTATCGTTGAAATGACATAACATTGTACTATCAACTTAGCGGAAAAAATTTTGGCGGGTCGTCAACTCTGCCACCTTTCCTTTAGTCGATGACGCCCCCCACTTTCCTCAGACGGATTCTACCTTTGCGTTCTTTCCACAGCCAGCGCCTTTCCTTCAGTCCACGACCCAACCCGCTCGCCTGACACGGCTTTCACCTTTGGTGCCACTCTTCACAATCCAAACCAACAAATTACCCATGGATTAGACATAGGGTGAATGGATTTGCACCGCATATATCCCACAAATCAACGTTAATCATAAAATGATGTAGTAGAGCTCTTTAGAATTTTTTATCCGTTTTTGCATTTTTTTTTTCCACTCAAAACAAGGGAATTTTCTTTTTATGAGTATACCCGGATTTTTTCTATGCTCATAAAAATCCATCCTTTGGATTGGTTTGTGTTGGAGATGAAATTGCGGAGAGACGAGAGAGAAAAAGAGATGAAGAGAGAAGTGAGCATATGATTATCTGTAATAAGCCTCTTACATTTTTCTTCTTATGTAAAAGTATTACTTTTTTTTTAACCGGTTAGATCAATTTTGATTAATTAGTATTAGTCATAGTATATATATTTTTATAATTTTTAATAAGTAGCATGCATTTTGTAATTAAGACATAATTTAATACAGTAGATGTAAATTTTCCCAAAAATTTAAGTAGTAGTTGGTTTTGAATTTTCGCCCCTTTGCCAATTCCTTCAACTTTGGACACCCATTCTTTATAACTTCTCGGGATGTGTCGCATGCATTGAGGTGAGTGTAAAATGGGATAGACAGAACGTCTGATAAACTCTCCCTCCACCCAGAAGGAAGGATCATTTTCAAGCTATGCTTCCAGCCACTTTAAGCATTCCGCGAACTCCTTCCTGACCGTGTCCTGCGCTTCTCCTTTTGCTTGTGATGTCTTCTTTCCGTGAACATATACTTATAGATGTGCAAGAATGTGTAAATTAAATAATCATCATTTGTTAAAAAAAACTTGGCCACTAAAAATTAATGTGTCCATTTAGTTTTCAAAAAAAAAAAGAAAAAGAAAAAGAAAAAGAAAGAGTTAGGAAAATGATATGTATTGAGTATGAACAATTATAGAATTTATGATTATATTACAAGTTGGAATGAATTTGATTATATAAAAAAATGAATAAATATGTCTTTTCAATTGCTAAAAGAATAACAGTTATAGCAGCCATACTTTTGTAATTATTAAAATGTTTTTGTTGGTGAAGTGGTTTAATTCTGGAATCACTGCGTCATCTCTTCATGAGTGAAATTGCAAAAGTTAATTCATAATTGAAATTGAAAGAGGGCCAGAAGTTTTAAACACAGGAATGATGCAAAAAATAGAGAAAAATGAAAGAAAAATATGCTACTTTGTCACACATATGCGATAAGATTAGTATATATATTGATATATAGATTCCCCGAATCCAAATTCAAAACCGCTAGAACTTGTCGTCTGGACAAATGTTTTACGGACTCTGTCTTTTTTTTCAAATAAGGTGCAACGCTATAATCATTCAATGTGTAATCGCACCTACTAATTGAGAAAACAAATATACAATTAAAGGTTATAAAGCTGTTATTTTACTTGTTTCTATCACCGGTATAGGCAATATACTCAAGCCTATTTCTCACCAATTTTCATACACGCTGTATTCATCTTCTTGCACATTGTGTTTGTCCTTGTATACATCCTTTTTTCTTAAAAAAAATAATGTACATATAATTAAATAAAATGTGTAAAATAATTATAAAAATGTACATATAACTAACAAAAAATTTACTATTTACACATTATATATATATATATCTTAGCTGTATAAATAGCACGTATTTTCTTTTTTAAGATTGATGTCTAATATCAAGGCTATCTACGCTCTCCCTGGCTACATCAGGATCTGCCATCTTTTTAAAACATAAGCGTGTATTTTCTAAAAGACTTTGTTGCAGAACATCCTTGTCAAAAGAAAACCTACTCAAACCAATCTGCTTAGCTAAAATGTGGTGTTGCCATGCCAACTCTCGTTCACTGACAGCCAACCCACTTCGGAGAAACAACAGCTTGTCACCGACAATCACACGCGTGTCTGCGACGCAACGGCCCCTCAAACATAACCTAACACAACCTGTCCTTTTTGTTTTTGTGTGTGTGCGTGCGTGTTTTTTTTTTAATATCCACTAAGAAGTTAAAAAATATATATATATATATATATTAGAAAAATAATTAGAGCTTTTATTGGCATCTTTGCTTTGCCTTGTTTTTCTCTTCACCACCAAGCAATAAACCTCCCATTTCCACGCCATTTCCCTTCTTTCTCTTTTACTTTTTCTTTATTCCTTTCTCCATTAACGCTCTCCCTTATCTCCCGTTAATTAGTTTACAAATCTACGAACTTTTGATTCTCATACAAAGAATCGTCGGCGACTGAGACGAGGGACGGCCAAAGGACGAGCAAAAAATGGCGCCGCGTCTCCTAGCCTGTTTCGGCAAGGGCGGCGGCACGTCTTCGGCAAGGAACGCCTTGCACGGCAAGAACAACATCACGGTCGACGCGTCGGCGGAGGAGCAGCGTCGGGGAGGGGCGGTGCTGGTGGAGCTGTTCTCCTCTCAGGGATGCGCCACGTCGCCGGAGGCGGAGTTGCTGGTCTCGAGGCTTGGGAGAGGGGACTTTGCACTGGAAGCGCCGGTCATTGTTCTGGGGTTCCACGTTGATTACTGGGACTACATGGGGTGGAAGGATCCTTATGGGTCAAGCCAATGGACGGTCAGGCAGAAGGCTTACGTGGAGGCTTTGAAACTGGACACCATGTTCACTCCGCAGGTTGTCGTTCAGGGAAGGGCCCAGTGTGTGGGCAACGAAGAGGAGGCTTTGCTCTCCGCCATCATGTCTGCCCCGAGATTCCCTTCTCCCACGTTTCAGGTCAGTTTTTAGTATTACAATCTGCCCTTTTTTCCTTTCTCCCTCCTCTAATATCATATCATTTAGAAAGCCAGAATATTAATTTTGAAAAAATCAAAAATAAACTCATTATCATATTAATGATTAATTAGATCTTAATTTCTTGTTTTTCATATTGACTAATCATAGTTTAAATGTAGTTGACATGACAAGCAAGTTATTTTAACCACAACATTATTCCTCTGACGGATCATAATTCAAACTAATTATTGCTGCTCAGGCCTTGTAGAAATAGGTTTGGAAAACTTAAAAGATCTACAAAAGGGTACATATTTCACGATTTAGATTAGCACATTGTTAGGCTTCCCAATGCTTTTACAAAATTTTGCTTAGTTTTTAATAAAATGCAGTTTGCGACTACCACGTTACCGTGTGACGGCAATGATGTTCCGAAGAAAAAAAGCATGAAGCGCGGAAAATCAAAAATTATTTGTGCGTATAATACGTCAACTCAGTTGACAAACGTTTTTATTTGGCGTGGTACTAATTTCAGAAATATTAGGTAAACATCGGCTTTTAATACACGAGTGACGCGAGTTACAAAAGTTATAATTATAATTGTCGGATTGCGTATTTATAATTTTCTTGTGCTACCGATGATTCTAATTGAATTTTTTATAATTTATTCGTACAGTTCAACTCCAGCCAGCTGTGACATTAGATGACTTTTGCGAATTAGAATTCAGTCCGGCTGGAACGCATGAGAATTCATGACCTTTCTTTTTTGTCAAAGATTGTCCGTATATTGGCTTGTACCTAACATACCTGATTAAAAATGAGTTGGCATTTGAATTTTATATTGACTTGTGAAATATTTTTCTTTTTTTTTAAAAAAAAAAAAAGGGTACTTGGCCTACAAGTTTTTTTTTTTTTTTTTAATGTTCCTTTCACCGAAAATCAGTTATTTATTTATTTCTCTTTTTCTTCCTTGGAGAGACAGCCCACCTGAAGTCGTTGGACTGGTTGTGAGTTTAGAAATGTGTAGAATTTCCCTCGAGAAAGAAAAGAGAGGAATGTGTAGGATTGAATAATGAAGTGAACATACTTTCAGGAGAATAAAGCCTTGGAGAAATTACTTCCAAAATAAATTACACCTGAAAGTCCACATATTTTTCTTTTATCCTTTTCAATTGATCAATATTGGCAACCTGTGCTGCAACAGGCAACCTTTCAAAAGCATACTCCAAATTCCTTGCAAGTCTCTCTGTCAGGAGCATTGAGATCCAAAGTTGACAATCGAGGGGCCAATATAATGGTGGCTCTTTACGAGTGTGGATTGGTGACTGACTGCCCAAGAGGGGAGAACAAAGGGAGAGTCCTCTCCAATGACTATGTCGTCAGGAAGCTGGAAAAACTCTGCACCGTCAAAGACGCATCTGCCAAGAAGACCGTTTCAGGAACCGTCAATTTTTCATTGTGGGAAGGCTTCAACAGCAGCAAATGTGGTATTGCTGTGTTTGTTCAGGACAGCTCTCATCAAATTTTTGGTTCCCAGAACTTTCAGTTGCCGGATACCATGTGAGGCAGGCATTAACATTGAATTTTAAGTAATGTGTTCTGGTTATGATGATTTTTTTAGGCCCTTTTTGTACAGGATGTTCTAGATATTTATTTCTTTGCAGTCCTTTGCTGGGTCCTTCTCACATTTCCTGTTCATTTCTTGGTGGCATTAGTAGGCAGAGAGTGCTCCCTTCTTTTCGCTTTTTCTTTGATTGGACAGACTGACTGCATTTATATTGCTTATTATATGATTGCTCGGAAGCTCCATCAAATACTGAAATCTGGAATGCGAATTCTATCTTAACAATCAGGTTTATTCTGACAGAACTATAGTGTGAGGTAGGTATATTTAATCTTTTAATGCAATCATGTTAATTAACCTGCAATTTGTATAGGGGCGCGTGTAGGTTCAATAAGATCCCAAAATCCAAGTTTGTGCTGAACTTGATCAAATCAGGGTACTTCGCTCCTAAAACATAAAGAAGACCGAAAGGACCTGGAATGGTGGTATTTTGGAAATGGGGCTCTACTTAAGGGTTTATACTGGATGTTTCACCTAATACACAATTCCGTTGTAGTCTAGTTGGTTAGGATACTCGGCTCTCACCCGAGAGACCCGGGTTCGAGTCCCGGCAACGGAACCCTTATTTTTGCCGCAATTCTAACGAAACAAAGCTTGACGACTCTACTTTTAGGATCTCTGATCATATGGCTGATATTACACCCTAAAAACAGCAAATCGACAGGCAGAGAGCTAGCAGTTGCGTATCCAGGACAAACACCTTTGATATTGATTGGATGGAATGACCGAAACGGACAAAATTACACCCTTCACAAATATCATTGCGATCGATTAAATCGAATCAAGCCTTGTGCGTTTCGTCTTTTATCACATCACCAATCGAATAAGCAACACACTTTTGAAGGAAAACGATCACGGCGAATCATCAGACTCAAAAATAGATGCCCCGGAATATAGAACAATCATCTGGCGCATTTGCTTTTATTCACTATGTGCAACAACCCAAAAAAACCCTTTATTTACAAGTGGGAAGAGAGGATATATGCTCGTCTCTAAGCACTCCGACATAAAATGTAGCTCATCCAGCAAATGTTGGAATCTGATAGGCGGAACAACTTCCACCTCCCTTCCCAAGGAACCCACAAATTGAGGTTTTAACAAAGCACCTGATTCTGGCACAGCAAGTCACAGTTTACGCGGAGTCCACAGCTTCAACCTGTTGTCTGGCAAGGTATTTTTCTCTGCGCTCTTTCTGAAAAAGAGTGTATGTAACAGAGGCGAAGAAATCAGACTAACATCATGAATTTAGACTTTAGAGATTTAAAGACCTTGGGAAAATCATTCGCAAGATACATACCCATTCATCAATTACAAGACCTTCCCCAACGATCCGTGCGCCTGTTTCTGGTGGGGGCTTCTTACGTGCTTCGAGGGCAGCCTCAGCCTCAGCCAACTGGCGCTTCAATTTCTCAAATGCCTTGAAGAGACGGTAAATCATTTTAGATACTAAGCACATTACCCACAAACAGAAAGAAAACATATAAAATTTACTTACAGAATTAGGATGCTCCACATCTAAAAACACAACCCTTAATATTCTCTCAACAGTTACTTGATCCTTTTGTTCATCAAACTGCAATGAAAAGGTCAATTCAGAGTAGCATCATTTCATACCCTGACAGACTCAGATAAAAACATTGTTGCATTGATGCAGAGGGGTTAACTGAGAATGCTTACATCCCATGAGCAATCGTAAACAAGAATCAGAAGCTAACTATATAATGCTAAAATCACCCTACTTTTTTATCACTGTAGTTGTTGATTAGAAATGCTCATATGTAAGATCAATTATGTTGTTCTGGTTATGACGATAAAGCAGTTAAAATACTGCATCATGTTTTATCAGACTTGTCCACTATCCTAACACTATTCTGAAATCCAGGATGAAAAATTGACGCTCCTAATGTTCTTTGTTATCCCAAAATACCCACAGAGCAATAACTCCACGGAAAATGCCCGTTGGATAAAATAGGTAATGTAACTTGTTGGAAAACACATCACAAATCCCCACATGATATCACACCCAAAAAACTAGAAATTTTCCACGCACAAATTAGTTAACTATTAAGGAGATTTCCAAATGGAAAAAACATCAAATTGGTAGCTAATTTCCACTATTGTTGAACGACATGTAAGGGCTAGGACCTTGGCAAGTGGAAAACATGAAAAGGGCACAGCAGAACCATGGCACCACATCATATCACACACGGATAAAAATACCATAGAATCATAAACAATGTAACTTACCAGCTCAGGAACGTACTCTGTTCCACCCTTCACCTTCAAACTCATGATTTTGAACTTATCCTTGCTTTTCTGTTCTAGTTGTTTGTCATTGTTCTCTGGATGCTCCACAAACTTAAACACTGTCCATCAAATTGAAATTTTGTACCAGGCAAGATAAAACATCACTGAAAGACAGAAAAAAATAACAAAAAAAAGAAAGAAGGGGGGGGGGGGGAGGGGGAGGAGAATAGCCACGAGCAAATTACCAGTTGCAATAAGGCTCTCCCCTGGAGCAAGGGTTCCACCGGGCGGACGCATGTAGCAGCTCTTTGGTGCAGTCGTTTGAAACTAAAATGAAACCCAACGCAAAAATTTATTAGATTTAGTCAATGAACAAAATTCAAAACATTCAATTATTTTATAATGAATACAATATGAAGCACAACAACCACTATACTCAATAACACACTCTATGTTACACTTTGAAGCAAAAAGCTACCTTGAAAGCCACGTGGGACCGGCTAGTGTTCTTTAGCCTGATTGCACTCTTCACTTGCTTTCCTGGTTCATCTAGAAAAAACATAATTTCCCATAATATTACCATAATAATAATAATAATAATAATAAAGAAAATTGTTAATAAATAAAGAATCGTACTTCAAATATCAAAAAGAAAATATGAAAGAGAAACTAATTATAAAATTAAAATAAAATCAGCTAGCTCAAAATGGAAAAGGAACAGCGGGTTGACCATGGATACAAAGTCAACGCCTACTAACGACAACGCGACCCCAAAAAAAAAAAAAACCTACAGGGGAAGTAGAGGTGATTGGGCGGGTCGAGCCGGAGCCTCCGCCGAGCCGGGAGGAGCGATCTCGCTACGGACGACATCGTTTTCGCCGACGAAGAAGAAGAACTCGAGACCCCCACGTGTCGGCCGTTCAGTTGCTGCGTGGAAGAGGAAGACGAGGAGTTGCTGCCCGCCGTTTGCCAGAACTTACACAACCTAAAAAGCGTCACGTCGCCGTGATGCCTCTGCCGGTCCGCTATTGCCATCAGTCACCGGGATTTTCACGGCGCCGGTGACGGTATCCAATATATATATTTTTTTTCTTTTTCTTTTTTTTATTTTCTTTTTTTTTCAGAAATACTTTAAAATAAAAAATATAAAGGAAAAACCCATACGCGTTGTTGGATGTTTGAGAAGAAGGAGAAAGTGTACCCTTCACAGAGTTTTAAACACGGGAGCCGGACTCGAAACGAGGGATTTCACAGCAATGGAGTTTGCTTTGGAGTCCGCTGTGCTTTTTTGGGACAAATGTGTGATTCGAGTGGGATGTGAGGGGGCAATGTGGAAATTATGGTGTGGGAAAATCCGATCGAGAATCTCGGCGAGAGAGTGACAGGTGGCAATCGTGTGGGGCTCAGGTGGGTGGTGTGTTAAATGGCGTGAAAATGGAAATTCGGTGGAGGGTTTTAATGCAAAGGCCTTCACAAAATGTCGGCGACGGCGAGGTTTGTTGGCTGGCGTTGGTTGGGCAGTTGGGGAATTAATGGTTATGTGAATTAATGACGACCTCCTTTTGGGGGAACTTGCGAGAAAAATATGAATCACAATTTTTATATAAATTTTTATTTTTTTTAAAAAAATTCCATTTGAGTGTTATCATAATAAGTTTTTTATTTTTTCAAATCTTATATTAAAATTCGGGGCTTTAAAGACAATATATAAAATTTTTTTACTACTAGTCTTTAAATTAATCAGTCTAGGTTATTTAAATTAGAGTGCGATTATGTGGTCACATAATTGGTAGGTATGGAGTCACGCACTGCATCATTTTTTTTCTTTTTTTCTTTTTTTTACATTTTTAAAGGATGGGGTATATATTTTCGATAATGCATTAAATTTTGTTAAGAATTTAGCATATCTTAAATCTCTCCACTTTTGTAATGGATCTGATCGTGAATGAATGAAGCCCCGGATAAACAAACGCAATTTACTTGAATGGGTTTAGCCTTAATGTGACCTGTGTTTTGTTTTTTTTATAATAGTGATAACAATTGGTGCAATTAAACAATAAAAGAAAAAAAAAAGAAAATCTATGATATTATGTTGTTGTCCTTAAGAAAAGTGGTGGCCGGCGTGTGGAAGCAGAGATGAACGCATTTTAATGGCTGGAGGCAGCGCAGGTGAGCGTTTGAATGCACATTACGTCCACCCCACCCCCCCC
>JAHLGO010000169.1:7108669-7120198 GCA_020615895.1 Ceriops decandra | reverse complement strand
AGGATGAAAACAAGCCGTACATCAAGCAAAGAAAATATGAACCATATAGAGAATGAATTCCGTTGTACAAAAGAGAGAGAGAGAGAGAAAAAAAAAAAGTGCAAAATTGTAAGTCAATATCTAGTTGGATTTGACTTTCCAATTTTGTTTTTTTCCCCACAATGAAGTCAGTGTAAAAATAGACGCGATCACTCAACTCCTTATTATAATTATTAATTATATATCGCTTTTTGTATAGTAATTTAATTAGTAATTTATTATATTTTTTATGTTAATTTATATTTATTTTTTTGTTATTTATGTTTTAATAATATGAAAACAATAAACAATTTTTAACTTCAACTTATAGATGTGATAATGGGGGGATGTTCATGAAACAACTTTTTATGATGGTTAAAAAAGGTCGTTATAAATTTTAATTTTTTTATATATACTAATAATTAGTAATAAAAAATAAACGTGTAAGAAAAAAATAATGATAATACAATATAAATTTGGGTCTATCTCAAATCATATTTATCTGTTTGAGTAATAAAACCCTAACTTCAACTGTGCAAAAATTTTATTTATGTTACAGATCCATACAACGTTGCGTCTTATCGGTCTATGTATGGGGAGCTAATAAACCTCTTAATCAATTTCACGGATACAATTTTAGTTTACATCCTTATAAACTGTTATTGAAAATCTATAGATACCACTGAGCGTGAAAATAAAAAATTTTATAAATTTGAAAGATTAAATTTTTAAAAAATCATTGAAAAAACGGTCCTCTATAATTAATAAATTTTATAAATAATTCATTTAAAATCTTATGACAACTATATAAAAATCATATGAATTCGAAAAATATAATAATAATGAAAAAAAAAGGGGGCCAAGCCTTGAGTTTTGTCATAATGCCTTAAATATGCTTAACTTGTATACCCGTAACGTAATTCTTTGTCATGTGAAAAGATTTGTTAGGTGAAATTTTATTTTATTTTATTAAAAAAAGTATCAATGCGTAACAATATATGAGTAACAATATAAAAAGAAGATTTACAATAATTTTTATATTTTAATTTTATTTATGTTTGAGATTAAATGTAATTTTGTTTTTTTAAATGTTGGTACTTCATTTTTTTTATTTTAAATACAAACTTAATAAACGAACTTCGAGAGGAAATAAAAAAAGTTACAAAAGTTAAAAATGCCGGCGGGGGCCCAGGCAAATCTAGGGAGGTCATGGCTATCCTGCCCATTCTAGCACGAAGTATAGACAACAATTTTCCCATGCGCCGGGTGGCTTTCATAATTTCTTTGCACCAATGGTTCTTTACGTAAATAAATTATATATATATATATATAAAGAAATTGTTAAAAAAAAAAAGAAAAACATGGGGGTCTCATTTTTTATGCAATAAATATTTTTATTTAAGTAAAAAAGACTCATAAATATAAATGATTCGTTTGTTTAATAAAATTTGATAAATTTAAATAATTTAAAGTGTATTAATGTAGATATTAAAATAAAATTAATATTTTATGTGGCACGAATGTTAATTAGATGATTATAAAAAAAATATTTTAATTTAATTTTAAAAGTTTGAGTAAATAAATATTCAAAATTATTAAGTTGGATATATTTCTTTAATAAAATATAATTTTAATATCCATTCAAATTTTAATTTGATAAAAATAAATTTGTACTCATCATTTGTAGTGTAATTATAATACTTTTAATACAACTAAGGAAAAAAGACCAATATATTAATAAAAATTTATCATAGGTTTGTCTTTGTTGGGTTTTATTTTTATTAAAAAAAAAAAGGGAGTAACCGGTTGCATGACCATGCAACTGGTCATCCCCAACCTTTTCTAAGTGAGTAATTTTGACTCACAATATGGCTGACTCAAAATAAAACCTGACTTTTAGTTCATTGATCAATCTTCTATCTTCTTGTTTATAATAAATATAATAATTAATTCAAAATACTTAAATTAAATCAGGAAAAATAAATTATAAATATAAAGCATAAAACAACTATATTGAAAATTAAAAAACATCAGTATTAAATATATTTTGGACATAAGAATAGAAGATTGAATTAATGATCGATAAAATAAGGGCTTCCCTAGACAGAATTCCTTTTTCCGAAGGACAAGAATGTTTGGTGAGAAAAAAAAAATAATAATTTTGAAAATAAAAAAAAATAAAAAAGCTACAATTATCTTAATTCGAGCCATCACTCATCCCTATCCAAAAGGGGGAAAAAAAAAAAGAACAAATTTTACAAAATGCAAAATCTCACCCATCATAAAAAAATATTAAGTATTAAATAATTAAAAATGACCAAAAAAAAAAAAGGAATATCCAAGAACCTATTATACGAGAAAATTTCTAGCTGTCATCCCCGTGTTATTCCCTTTTTTTTTTTTTTTTGGTCTTCCTTTTTCATCCTTTGGATTTTTTGTTGAAGCATCGTGACCATTAAAATGTATTCCTTCGGCCCCAATACCGTGTGCTTCATCTTCATCTTTCCGGTGGACGGTTGTCTGGATCTCTAAGAACTTGACTGGATCAGTCAGGTTTTCTCGGTGGCTGTCCAAGTGGGCTATTACCAACACCGCCTAATCCAGTTTCTAGTCAGCCGTCATTAGTCCGACTAGCCAAACCGGGATAGGTTTAATAACACTACTACAAAGTACAAATTCCGTTGCCCCGTAAAATAAGAAAACTAGAAAGTGAAAACTGTAAAATATTTTATTGGACTTGACTTCTTCTTTTGTCCAAAACATCAGTCCTAACTTCAATTGTATCAAGATTTATTACGTTGGAGCTATATCTAAGTTTACATTTTTTATTGGTTAACCAGCTTTATGCTTAACGCATTCAATTTGACACATTTGATATTTTAAATTTATATTACAATGTTATAATTGTTAACATATAAACATACAGTTAATTTGACATATTTAACACACAATTTATATTGCAATATCATGACCGATAATGCCTCTTATATTGTGACGAAATCTCATATAAGAAAGATAAAAGGAGGTACTTAGACCTTGTAAAATGGACATTATACGACTCAACAGATTAGTCTTTTGGAAATAGCGTAATGATCCCATAATAAGTGGTATTAAAATTGACCCGACTTGAATCTGATATCCACTATTAAGTACTTTAGATTAGAAAATATACAGGAGGGTCTGGTCCATGACGGGAGATGTTGATGGATTTAGTAAGTTAAAATGTGGCGAATCTCACATTGAAAAGTTAGAGAGAGTTTTAGATATTATAAATATAGATATTACACAATTCAACAAATTATTTTTTTTTTTAAAAAATAATGATCCGTAACAATATACTCATAAACTTATATTGCAAATGTGTAGATACCATATAGTGCAAAAATAACAAATTTTATAAATGTTGAAAGATTAGTTTTTAAAATTTGATAAAACAAAACAGTCCTCTATAATTAATAAAATTTATAAATAATTCATTTAAAATCATATGACAGCTACTCGTTAAAACATCTCACAATTTTGAAATCTATGTACTAATAGGTTTGGAGGAAATGATGGGAAAACAACATTTATTTAGAAACTACTTGTTTTTGTGTAAAACCAAGTTCTTGGCTCCCGGTTTAGTGGTAATGCTTTTATCTTGGTAGCTGGACAAATGACAAATAAAACTTTCTAGGAATTTTCCAAATCAGTGGTGTGTGTGTGAGAGACCAAAAATAAATCAATTCAATATGAGCACATGGGCAATGATCCTTGGATTGACGCTTATCAAACTTCACGCAAAAGGACACGGTTACCGACTTCGGTTTTTCTTAAGGGGCCACTCGGCCGTTTGTTTTCCGTGGTATCTTACTCTTACGATGTCATTAGAAGCTTCTAAGTTACAAATTTTTTAATTTGAAGCCCCAAACACCGTGGGGCAGAGACCCAGGTTCCACGAGGTTAAGCCTCCGACGGTATTGATTGATGCCTTCCAAGTTTTTAATTTGGACCCTAAATAAAATAACAAAGAAGTCGCACAAGTGCGGCAAGTTGCATGCGTTTTCGGATTTACAATTCACAAATTATAATATCGGGACTACTGGTTGGTTGAATGTTTTTAATATTTTTGATAGACGATTATAATTAAGAAATATAACTGTATTTCAAAACAATGTTGAGTAGAACCCCAGTTGGGCACTTCCCCAATTCAATGGCTTCAAACAACCGTACTGCTTCAACTTTTAAGCTCCCTCCATCACCGGTTATTGGATCCAGATTATATGATGACACTCAGCCTGGTCCAAACCGTGGTATTTCAAATGCTACAGAAATAAGGCCTCAACAAGCCAATTCTTGTGAGATTCTTCCTTGCACAAGGATTGTCAATCTTTGACATTGCCTGAATTAGAAATTTCGTTACAAACTCTGTTTCAGTCGACACACATCAGATAGTTTTCAAAGCATTAATTTGGAGCAGAAATAAGAGAAACCCATGATTCACAAAATATGTTCTTCCACTCCAACAGAAGGAAATATGGACAAAATTGGATTTGGACATTCATTCGTTTGGCCAAAAGTTCTAAACATTTTCCCTTTTTTTTTTTTTTCTTGGGCGCAAGTGGGGTGGGGTTGGAAGGGGGAGGGGGAAATCAACAACTAATTAAAGAACTCAAACTGAAACTACCAAAAGCCACACGTCCAAGCGTAGATCTGAACATAAGCAAGTACCCCTTAGATCTTAGAATCTAACTGTAGTGGGACCCCAACATCCCAAATCCATCACTTTCTTTAAGGACTGCTCCCTTTTCTTCAATGCAGCATCCCTCATCTCATTGGAGACAGCTGCTATTGTCGATGAAGAAGAAGAAGACCTTAAAGAAGAAAGCATCTTGGCTTGAGAATATGACTTCACCTTGCTCTGGGCATGCTGTTTCGTCAATCTCATGGTATAATTCCACCTGCAAATTCCCTGGTCTTTCAGTGCCTCCACTGCACCAATGCTTGTAGCCACAATCCAAGCTTTACCAGCTGCAGCCATTTCAGATCGTGGGGGTAATAGTCTTGCTAACAACAAAAAGATCGAAACTTGTATTCTTTTCTGTCTTGAGTTTTGGAATTGATACGGTGATTTGGTTACGGAAGAAATTGAGGGGGTTGCTTCCTTTTATACAGGGGCTAGGTTTGGTGGTGGGCAAAGACAGAACTCTTGACTGAAAACCAGAGGCGGATTTACCCCAGGGTTGAGGAGCGAATCCATTGGCTTTGGACGGTGACGCAGCAGTTTTGCTTTTTGTAAGCTGTTTTTACATGACCTAGGGCTCTTAGGTTTAGAATTTGGCATCAGCGGCTCAAATAGCGTTAATATTTTTCTTTCTTAGTGCAGAAATAAGAGTAATAATTTACAAATTCGTTAAAAAAATTTGACACTCTCACACTATAAAATAAATCGATTCATTCATGAGATGATATTTACATAAAAGTATACTCTATAATCAATATGAATTTGTTCTTTTTTTTTTTTCAACAATGGGAACTAAATCTTGACAAATCTAAATTACCACTAACTTGTATTCAAAAATAATTTTTTTTTTAAAAAAAAAATTAACTTCGTTGATTTCAACCTTACTTGTTAAGATAAATGACGCAACAACCCTACTTTTGGATCGCGGAAATGATGACCAAAAAACTGGGGTTCAAAAAATTTAAATAGAACTTTATTATGAGTTTACGCCAAGACTGAATTTAGACAAGCTCTAATGTTTGTTTGTAAATATGTACAAAAATAATATATCAAATTTTATGTGATTTTCCCTTAATAAATATATTTTTGTTTGTTTTTAAGAAGTTAGCTCGAGTAGGCAATATTATATTTACTGCAAATCTTATCGTATAGATTAAGATAATCTTGTTTGTCTTTATGATCACTCTTTGCCATGGATGGTACTAATCATGTTGTTTTGATAGCGTTTTGGCCACCACCTATGTTTGTATTTGATGCATTGACGCTGTGCGTTGTTTTCTAAATATGCAAAAGTGTCTTCTTTTTTTAATCGTAAGATGCCGAACAGTTTTTTAAAATGTTGAATTGAATAGCATTCACTTTTCTTTCTTAGATTAGTTTTAATTTGCATTTTAGTGTCTAAGAAATATTTTTTTAAGTTTTTAAATTATTTCAGATCATGAGAACAACCAAAAAAAAAAGGTCATTTATGATGTATTGTTGAACCATCAACGGTTTAGTCAATTTTCTATGGTTGTTTTTTTGGACCAAACTCTGTTACGGCAAAGCATCGGCTTTCGTGCAGGGCGGACTTGTACATCTTTTCCTGGAAAGTTGAGAATCTGCTGGCAATTCACATGGTTCATTCCCAGGCTTTTGGGCTTAGTTTCAACAAGATCACTCAATTTCAATCTGTCACAATTAAATTATTTAATTTTACTTACCATTTCAGTTATGCCATTTTGTCAAATTATGAAACAATGGCTCTTAAGCTTTGTCAAAAGAAAATAAAAACAGAGCCTCTATTTTTCTGTTTCTTGGAACTCTTTTTTCAGGAGAGATTTCTAAAAACAAGTCTGTTAGTCTGTTTCTGTGCATTATTTGTAGTTACAAAACGAGGCGTTTAAATTCCACAAAATTCCTTCGGCCTTGGTCTTAGTTTTGTAGCTGACCTGCTCATTGAATCGGAATTTTAATGTTAAATTCAATTTATAGTAATTTAGATTTACTAGAATGTGTATAGCATATACCGTTCATTCATAAAAGACCTATAGCTTCGTATACTTCTTTTTTTTTTTGTTGAAAATTTTAATTTATTTTTCTTGAAATGAGAATCAAATTAATTCGCTCAAATATTAAATTTCCTTTAAATAATTATTAAAACTGAACATTTCTTGCTCAAATCTAACTTATTTTGTTTAATATTTAAATTTTAATTAATGTATATTTTAAATTATTAAATTTATATAAAATACTTTAAATTATTTAAATACTTCCTCTTCATCAGATCAGATTATTTTTTTCCCTTTTTACTCAAATTTGACCTATTGTATTTAATTTTTAAGGTTTGATTAAGGTGATACAAATAGCAGACACCGTTTCATGGGCCAAAGCCGCTGAGATTAACAAAATACATGATGCCATGCATCTTGATTTCATTTTATTGCCGTCAAGAGGAAACAAAAACTAAAGGATATATATATATATACGTAAGGCCTTTACAAATCTAGAACCTTGTCGTATTAGGGCCCCAGCAATCCAAATGCATAATTTTTTCCAAGGATTCGAGGCATCTTTCCATGCTAACATTCTCCATTACAGTGGAAGACATCATCTTGTCCTGACCAAACGTCTTGATATTGCCCTTGGCAAGTTCTTCAAGCGACCTTATTGTCTGATTCCACCTGCATATTCCTTGGTCTTTTAACCCCTCCACTGCGCCAATACTTGCTGCCACAATCCAAGCTCTACCTGCGGGGCTCATAGTTGCTCTTGCTTTCTGCTCTTTTCTTTGATCCGTGGCTTACGAACGAGAGGAATTGAAAACGAAGAGCAGAAAGTTAACCCAATCTAAGAATGAAAACGAGGAATATGAGGACAATTGTTAACAGAAATGGCCACGTTGCTTCTGCCTTTATTGTTTCAGTTTATATAGGGTAGGCTTTGTGAGAGTAGGGTTGCGTCATGTCAATGGACTTCCATAGGCAGTATCGTCAAATTCCCCTGGGAAACACCCACAGAATTTCTGTACCAATTACCAAAACCTTGTGCCAAGCTTAGCTGCTTCCTTTTAACTTCTGAAGGCCTGAAGTTCCGTATAGAAGTAATAAAAACAAAAGGGCGAATTAAATAAAATTTAACGTCCCCTCCGGGTATGGAAAATGGCAGCGTAAAATTTAAATTAAACTATCAGCTGAGATTGGGCTTGGATCATATTCAATTGGGGTGTATTAGACTGGATGATGGGTTAGTGTGATGCTGAAATCACTCGTCTGTCATGAGGATCTTTAAGAATTTATTTATTTATTAAACTGTAAGTTAAATAATAAAAATAATTTTTATTTTTATAAATTTCATAATAATTCGTACGAATAAAATTCAAAACTTCAAAAATATAATTTCAAATTATTAACTACTAAAGTGTTGCCCAAAAACATTCTCAAGACCCTTTATTTGCACCCAAAAACTTGCCCAATGAAGTTTTATGTACATTTTTAAGTCCCTAAACCACTTTTTCTTTTTAAAATAAAATTTAAACTCTATATTTAAAATTATTTTTAGGGGTTGCTCTACTTTGTCATTTGATTGAGTGGTAAAGTAAGTTTAGATGGTTAATGTGCTTTGTTATTTTGTCGGTAAGGATTCCCATGGGATATAAACGTCAATAATGGATATTGCTCTAGCCCATCACAATGGGCCTGCACATTTGACGAGCTGAAGGTGAGGCCTGGAGTTTCTTGCGGTACTCAAATTTTAGTGCCTTAAACAAAAAGTAATAGGCTACCAGCACTTGCTGCTGCAGGTAGCTTGATCAACAAAGAAGTCCAATTGAGTTAATTGCATTTAATCTAAAAAAATTTTTGTTAAACTGCAGTGCTTTTTTGTTTTTTGGCCGTTTCATAATTAATTGTTGATGATTGCACATCAGATTCTTATTCATTTTATCCCATCCTACTCCTAAGAATTTTGAGAAAAGTTGCGAATGTTTCGATATGGGGTTATAGAAGCGCAGAACAAAGGAACTGGTTTACTGATTCAGACAACTCAAAATTTAATAAAAGTAATGTTGCCTTAGATGATAAAGCAGTATTCACACTTCCCTCTCTTTTACTATGTTCTCTATTTTAGAAGATGATAATCCTTTGTATTTTAGCACAGCAATACGTGTCACAGTGTCGGAGACACAGAATATCACTACATTTATGGACAGCATCACTAGTAAATGCAAGTCCCATGTTAGTACAAGCAATAAGCAAATCCCAAAAACACGATTATAAAGCATCTCCACTAGATGCTTTGGTGAATTGGGTAGATATGGATGCTTTTCCCGGCAGTTCCTATATGTTAAGTGCCTCCGTCGTCATCCCTGACATAATGCATGCAAATTAAGCTTAGTAGGAAAGTTCAGAGTATGCCGTGTATTTTGAAATTGGCATTTACGAGAGATCTTAATTATACTTTCCAATGTACCCAAAAAAAAAAAAAATTTCTGGCAGTTCGTATATGTTAAGTGCGTCCGTCGTCATTCCTGACATAATGCATTCAAATTAAGCTTAGTAGGAAAGTTCAGAGTATGCCGAGTATTTTGAAATTGGCATTTATGAGAGATCTTAATTATACTTTCCGATGTACCCCAAAAAAAATAAATAAAAATTCCTGGCAGTTCGTATATATTAAGTGCGTCCGTCGTCATCCATGACATAATGCATGCAAATTAAGCTTAGTAGGAAAGTTCAGAGCATGCCGAGTATTTTGAAATTGGCATTTATGAGAGATCTTAATTATCCTTTCCGAAGTACCCAAAAAGAAAAGAAAAGAAAAGACATTTTAATCAATATCATCTGAACCAGAACAGGATCCATAATTGATCTCTAGGCGTGTGAATTACGCATGCATCTCATTGTCTCCTTACTGTTCAATATTTAAGCCGTCGCGTTCCAAAAAAAATAAAATTTAAGCTGACACTGATCAATAAAATTTCGTTTGATGATAGAGACGACACATAAACAATGAAAGTTAATAATGTGAAGATAATTGCAGCCAAATTTGTGTACATAAGCAAGTCAACTTGCAGACATCTGCCATTTTTCTATGGGGCAGAAACCTAAAATGTTTCAGAAGTAATTTCTAAAATAATAATATGCATGGAGATATAAGCACCTCACACCTCTGATTGACTTCATTCTTTTGTTGTGTATCAAATATAGACATACGACTCATTTTACTTGGACATAGCTTGTTCTTTTTCCTCATAATTTTTCTTTTTTGGAACCTTAAGTAGTTGTTTTTTCCTCATGGCAAGTGATCACAAAGAAGAGAGGGGGGGGGGGCGGGGGCCCCGCCAACAAAGTATCAAATCTTGTTGGCTGATTTAAAGACCGCTTAGCTAATTATCAATTTGAGCCATTTCCCAAATAATGGATATGAATATGGTAATATCCGAGGTAAGTTTTTTCACTTTTTTAATCACAATAATAGTCAATAATTAGCATGCTAGGTGATTAAAATGAAAAGGGACTAGGTTCGAAAACAACCGCATGGAGAAGTCCCCAAAACTCACATTGTGGGTGTTTTTTTTAAAAAAATAAAAATAAAAATAAAATTGGAGAGTTTATTGTCAAGAGTAATTCAGAACTGACTATTGCTTGGTTGAATGGTCAAAAGGAGAAGCTTTGGGGATATACGTCAATCTCAATCAAATTAGGTATAAAATACGGGTTTTTTTTTTCATTTTTGTTTTGGGGTACATAGGCCTAGGAATGCTAATAATTTGGTAGACAGGGACTTGTAAATCGAAAGACTTGCTAGTTTTAAATGTCAAGATAGGAGAATCGGGGGATTTCATAGTTTTGTTGTTCTAATTCGTTGCATACTTTTTGTGCGGGGTTTTGGGCATGAACCTTAAATCTGATGTCCCTAATGCATGTTTTTGTCGTTCTATGATGAACAATATGTCATTACTGTTCAAAAAAGATGTGTGAATAGCTTTTTTATATGTGAGATTTTCCGTTTCATATGCCATGGTGTCCCAATCGTTGAGTGCACCACGCGATCTTATTTAATTCCATGGAATGCGCAATCAAGTAAACAATATTTCATCTTACATAAAAAAAATAGCGTACAGCAATTGCTACGGCTGGAAATTTCTTGAATTGCCGGTTGTACATAGCCAGGTGTGCTCTCTTGTTTCCAAGGCACATATCAGTTAAATGGAAACAGGCAGGATTATAATCAAATATTGAATAATGCATCAAAAAGGGCGTCAAACGATAATCACTCACGTCCCACTCAATCAGAGATTAAAATATTCCCTTAATTAAACTAATTAATTCCATTTTGTGTTTAAAATATTAAAAAAAAAAAAAAGGGAAACGTACATACACGCATTGATCACAGAATTTGATAAAGGTTTAGGTAGTATACCAAATTTGTGCTTCTTCTTGGACAAAGCTAGCAAAGGACCTGTCTGCATTACTTCAATATATAGTTCGGCAACAACCAAACTCTTGATTTCCAAACAAACTCTTACCTTATGCAATAACCTTCTTCCGTTATAAAATTCTTAGTGCCACCCTGGATATGAGGTCGGGGTTGGATGTCACACTACTATCATGGGACTCAAGAATTTATTCGCGTACTTGTTATAGACTTAGATTCTTATTTACCTTCAATTTAAAGTGTTTTCTGATGGATATTAGATTCGAATTAAGTCGATTTTAACAATACTTGACACATAATCATTATCTTTTCTTCAAAAAATAACTTATTTTATGATTTTATATTTATAAAATATAAAATCTCTTTTTTTT
>JAHLGO010000169.1:7092375-7104229 GCA_020615895.1 Ceriops decandra | reverse complement strand
TAAATTATTGTTATATTTAATAATTATTATATTAAATTTTTTATTTTAAATTATATTTTAAATCGAACATTCATATTAACTACATTGAAGGTTTAAAGCTCGATGGTCAAAGAGACTGCCATCTTGTCATGCTCCGACGAGGTGTTTTCTTAAATTTCAAATAATTCCTTGGATGCTGCGGATCTAATATTCGCAGCGAGCCGCACGAATCTATGTAAAATAAAAAGATTATTGTATGTTCTCAAGAAAAATTTGAAAAAATAAAAAATTTAAAAAAAAGAAGAAAAGAGAGAAAATAGATACAACTGTAGACACACAATTTAATAAGAAATGTAATCATTTTAATTTTATTCTAATAATATTTTGTTACCATGTCACTGTTTCAATTTTTTTTATTTTTTTCTCATTTGACTACTCCTTTGCTTTCATTCTTAATTTTGTTTGTAAGCATGAATACCTATAGAATAACACGATAATAATCAAAAAGTGTAAATCAATTACATATTACTTAAATTTATAAATAAATAAAATTTAACATAAAAAATATTATATTATTTTTTATTGATCTCTATGTTACTAGCTAGTACTTTGTACCAAAAAATATGTATTTTTTGATGATAAGTTATATTAAAAATATTTGTATAGTTACACTAGACCAAAAGACTAAATGGCATTCGACATAAGATGGCAAGAGCGAGCGAGAGGCATGTTTAATTACATAATTGTCATATCATATTGCGACAATTGTTAATCACATATGCTTAATTGTTTACTACGTAATTATAATTAATGATAAAAAATTATTAATATAGAATCAACAAATACGATTGAAGCACCTTATTTTCGTCCCACGCATATTACGAGAAACTAGCGTTCATGCAACAAAGGTCTTTACGATATGATCATTGGTACGTGCGAGAGGGGGGGGCCTTGGGATTACCCAACCAAGTGGATATTGTTCAAGTCGGTTTGGACCCATGAAAGTGAACGCATGTTGCGGTCCTGTAACAGAGTCAAGGCCGCCACAGCAGATCATCGTCCATTGACAACAAATACGCAGCCGAAAGGTAAGAATTAACCATAGGCTATGAAAAAACGACTTGTGTTTTTTGGGTTACAAACATGAGGCAGGCAGAGAGTTGCTGCCACGTACACCAGAACTGAGAAGCTGACATCCGGTGCAAACTGAGCTTTAGGTAAAAGAAGACAGAAGACTAATATTAGAAGCAGTAAGGCTTTTACTAATAGTTTACCATTACATGTGCGTTAAATGGCCAAATAACAGAGAAAATCAAAAGGCCAAAATTGTACAAATCAAATATTAATTTGTTTGAATTACTGACAAATAATCAATTGAGTCTGATATATGAATAATAATGCCTACCTCACTCAATTTTTGTGCTTTTGTGATAATAATCTGACGTAGGATTCTCACTTTAAAATTCCATAAGGAATTGTCCTATTTTGTACACAATGAAATTAAATAGACGCAGTTGATGTTTTAAATTTGAAATTAAATATTATCGTATTATGGCTGTTAGTCAAATATTTTTAATTTTTCAATAAATGATGAAGACATCATATAAATTTAATAATCATGATCGTACAACACCATATAAATTTGTGTGTAAAATGTGTCAAATGGATTGTATCCGTACAATAAAATTCATTGGTTTGTATGCGTGACTTTTCCTGAGTAGCCGAGCAGTACGCACCCAAAGTGATCGATACCGAATCACATTGACTTGCCCCGTTTTGCTTGCTTTGATTGCCTTCTCCACCGTATATGTAAATCCACAAGTACATTTTCTCAAACGTACCCGGCTTTGCTTAATTTCTCTCCTTGTCTTCCTTCTTCACACACACACACACACACACACACACACACACACACCCGCACCCGCACAAATAAATTAGACAATTCTGCATGTATGGATCTATAATAGAGTGGCCTGAAAAGTTCTGCAGACGGGTGAGCAAAAAACATTAAATTATGGGCAAATCTACGAGCTGTGACAAAAGTGGATTAAAGAAAGGTCCATGGACTGCAGAGGAAGATCAAAAGTTGATTGATTATATCCAGAAACATGGCCCGGGAAGATGGCGTACCCTCCCCAAGAGTGCAGGTGCGCTTTTGTTATGTTTTTGTTTAAGCTTCGTGGTTGATACGTAGAAGCGTTCTTAGTTATCCAATTGGTGTATTTGCCTGAGTGCCGAACAAACTGGCCTCCTTTTGTATTGTGTGAAGGGCTGAAAAGATGCGGAAAGAGTTGTCGGCTTCGATGGATTAATTACTTGAGACCTGACATCAAGAGAGGCAAATTTTCGCTCGAAGAAGAGGAGACGATAATACAAGTACATAGTATCATGGGAAACAAGTGAGTTCATTTCGTTGGAGTGTGCACGGCGTCTGTTTCCTTTATTCTTTTGGCTTCTTTTGTCAATTCTGAGCGAGGACTGTTACTCGGTTGAACTGAAAGAAGTCTCTTTTGTGAAAAATTAAGGATCAAGACTACATATACCCCATCATTTTCCCTAACGTTATAGCGTGAGAGCGGCGCCTTCTCTTCTTTTCTCAATTCTCAGCTTAGCATTTGGTAATGGATTTTGTTTCTAAAAAGTTTTGCTTCAATTTCAATGGAGATGGCCAATTGGCACGTGTTCCGATCAAGTTTTTGACTTGGCTTTCTTGTTTTTTAAAGAGCTAAAGACGACTTTTTTCAATGTCAAAGTGGCAATAATTGTTCGCCGAATTTTTAGATCAATGACCATTGGTAGAAATTTTTAATTTTGTAATGTCCCGGCTCGTAGAATTCAATGCTATAACAGAACTAGCCATTGAAAATAGTGTTTCTTTGTTGTCCTTTCCTACAAAGCTTTCTTTGGTTCTCTACTCTCTCTTTAGGTGGTCTACAATTGCTGCCCAACTGCCTGGAAGAACCGACAATGAGATCAAGAACTACTGGAATACCCACTTAAAGAAGAGGCTATTGGGAATGGGAATTGATCCGGTTACTCACAAGCCGCGCCTGGATCTTGTTCAACTTTACTCAGTCCTCAACTCATCCCTCTGCAACACATCTCAACTCAATCATTTTCCTAGCTTGCTTGCAAATGGATCCATGCTGAATCCAAGTCTCACAAATTCATTTACTTCCCTTTTATCAAGCAAGGGCAGTAGCCAAGACTTCAGCCCGAAAAAATTTCCCGACTACCACCTCGGAGATGCTCAAATGCAAGTTCGGAGTCCATCCGCAACCCTGCAAACAAACCACTTCCATGACCAAATGGAAGCTTACTCAAACTCTCCAAGTGCTCAACTTATAAGTCAACCCCAGCTCATGCATTCAAACTTGGAACAAATTTGCAGTGACCCCACCAGCATTAACCACCAGAATCCTCTGCAGGGTCTATGGCAAGCAAATAGACAGCTAACCAATATAGCGGATAGCTTCACGCCGAGTTGTGGCTATCAAAATTCTCACCAAACCATTATCCATGCGAAATCAGCAGAAAATGTACCGAACTTCGGTTTAACATCGCTTCTCTCCAGGACACCATGGTCTACCACGACTCCCTTGAATTCTTCATCAACTTATGTCAATGGCAATAATGAAG
Source organism: Ceriops decandra (assembly GCA_020615895.1). Lineage (NCBI taxonomy): Eukaryota > Viridiplantae > Streptophyta > Magnoliopsida > Malpighiales > Rhizophoraceae > Ceriops > Ceriops decandra. The sequence continues at coordinate 7,100,611 of JAHLGO010000169.1, read as the reverse complement.
GCGAAAGAGGTTGCTGCAGCAACATGCTGATCTTTGACAACATCCCAAATAGTTTGGCTGTCAGTGGGCTTATCTGAGACATTTGTCAAGACAGCAGGCTGTAATGCTTCCACAAAAAATAACTTTGAGTGTTTTACCCTTTAAGATAACATTCAATGTGATTTTGGCCTCTTTTTTAAAAAATTTTTTTTTGGGTGTTAAGAACTTGATTTTTATTTATGATTGTATGTGGATATTTAATTATAGAACTATGTTGATCAAACTATTTTTTTTTTATATTACCTATCCCCAAACCAAAAGAAAAAATAAATTCAAAACAACAAAAAATTGTAGTTAAAAAAAAAAAAGAACAAATTGGTATGTTCTGTCATCTTTGCATCCAACAGTTCAAGGAAACAATATATTGATTTACTTTGTTGTGATTGCATGGGTGAATTTAACAAGACTAGCTTGGGATCCGACCAACAAGCGGCATTTGTAAGAATTTGGTTTTCACTTAGCTTAGTCGCATGACATATGGAAAAATAGTGAGGGAAGTTAATAGAATAGACATAATTTTGTGTTCAAACCATAACTCAATAAATCTTTATAAAGCCAAATAAATAAATAAATCTTTACCCCTTAATAAATATATCATTTGATCATTTATATACTTACTAGTATTTTGTTTACTTGATCAATTGCATTGGATGTCTTAAATGTTTGGGTGTAAAAAAAAATTAATAATAATAATAATTTACAATCTTTTATTGGAAACCTAATTTATGAGAGCCTCGTATACTTGAGGGCCAGACTTTTTCCGGTCCGGGCCCGACCGATTCCAATTCCCGAACAGGACCGCCAGTTACGGTTCAGGGGAAGGAATAAACCGTGACGGCCGTCCCGCCGTTATGATGAGAATTGAGCTGGACCCTCTAACGTCGAAAGTCCGAATGAATTTGAGGCCGAATGATATCAACTGACAAACCAAACAATCTCCACCTGCTGCTCGCATGCACCGGTGCACTCGGACGACTACCGTACGCGCCGCCGGGCCAAGTTAGACTCTGTCAGACTATTCCCCTCCACCGCGTGATTGCCACCACTCGTCCCGGCGGTTAAGCCACGTCTGTCGCCGCCGCTGCCGTCGTACTGAGAAGCGACAAACTGGAAATGCCGTCAAGCTTCGTCGTAACAACACCGTGCTGCGGGAGCTGATCATCGCTAGAACAATAAGTCGCCATGTCCAGGCATAGACTTAGCTATCATTCTGTTCATTATTATAATACTGAAATTGGATTCCTTTTATGTGTGTGTGTGTGTTGTCAACTAGTATGTTGGTCAATCATTTAAATTTAGTGGTTGAATTTCTGGTTATATATGTGTACGGAATGTCATGTGTCATGGATCGCTGGTTCGTAGTGTAATATGTTGATACATGCTTTGTAATTTGCAGAAATTTGCCAGTGTATTTGGGAGAGTGTGCGTTTGTGATTATGGATATGTGTGTGTGCGTCCGCGGGCGCGCGTGTCCTGTATACATACTGTTTGGAGATTTGGAATGTACAATGGAGTTCTTAACATTTGAATTCTGAAGAATTTTGTTACCCATTTTGAGCGTGAGTGGATGTCAGTGTATGTGCGGATTGGATGTCCTGTATTGAAGTGAGGTTTGCTGCATTTGTGTGTGTGTGTGTGTGTGTGTGTGTGTGTGTGAGAGAGAGAGAGAGAGAGAGAGAGAGAGCAGGTGGGTGCCCCTGTGTAATATGGAATTGAAAATGTTTACACTTTGAATTTTGCTATGTGGTTTTGTGCATGTGGGTTGTCTTGACTGGAGTGTATTGTGAAGTAAAATTTTACATGCTGCAGAATTTTGCTGTTTGGAAATGTTAAGAGGGCTACACATTCCCTTCTGGCAAACAGGAAGGCTGGTTTTGGAGAGGTAGTTAATGGGGCATATTGCACAGATTGGTTTCATTATACACCTTGGAGACTCCACAATTGTCATGCACATAGCTTTAGAGGGCACTCTTCTTTCCTAGTGCATAAAGTGCGGCATAACTTATTGAAAAATAACAGTTCTAGAAATTTTTTGACACTTTCAGCTAGTTGTGCTATTTCTTACAATGCTCAAGTTGCTTGTAAGAGGCTTTGGCAAATGTGTATGCACAATGGACCAGCTTTACCACCAATAAGTAGAATAGCCTGTGCAGTAAGTGTTGCATTGACGCGATCCAACCTGGTTGCTCCTGGAGTTATTGCCTTCATAATCGGGGAGCTTTTCTGGGCTCAACAAACATATGCAGAAGCAGAAAGCTCCCTGTTAGGGGATACCTTTTACACTCAAACACATAATGGACATATTTACTTGACTGCTTTTGTGTCGCTAGTTCTGGAGTGTATTATTTTGTTGCTCAGGGCTGTCTATTTGGCTATTCTGTTCTCGCCTTGTGTAGCTATGTTTCCATTTGCTAACTCTCTTGGCCCTAAGTTCAGGAAAAGCTGGCTTCATGTTGTTCATCTTACACTTGAAAAAGCAGGACCAGCATTCATTAAATGGGGTCAATGGGCTGCAACAAGACCAGATCTCTTCTCTCAGGATTTGTGTGCTGAGCTTTCAAAACTTCATAGAAAAGCACCAGCACATAGTTTTTCCTTCACCAAAAAAACTGTTGAAAGGGCATTTGGACGCAAGCTGCCCGAAATATTTTCCAAGTTTGAAGAGGATCCGGTGGCATCTGGAAGTGTTGCTCAAGTTCATCGAGCTATCTTAAAGTACAGGTACCCCTGTCAGGAAATCAAGCCTGTTTTAGTAGCTGTAAAAGTTCGACATCCAGGTGTTGGTGATGCAATTAGAAGAGACTTTATGTTGATAAATCTTATTTCCAAAGTCTCAAAGTTTATTCCTAATTTGAAGTGGTCAAGATTGGATGAAAGCATACAGCAATTTGCTGTTTTCATGATGTCTCAAGTTGATCTTGCAAGAGAAGCTGCCCATTTGAGCCGGTTTTTATATAACTTCCGCAGATGGAAGGATGTCTCATTCCCAAGGCCTCTGTATCCATTAGTACACCCAGCTGTTCTTGTAGAAACTTACGAACAAGGTGAAAGTGTTATACACTATGTTGATGGGCTTGAAGGACATGAAAGAATTAAAGCTGCTCTAGCTCACATTGGGACGCATGCACTTCTGAAGATGCTTTTGGTACTGTCTTTTTAAAAGTTCTACTCTAATTTCACCTATTGATTTCCTACTCATGCTAAGGATTTGTTGTGTGTTATTAATAATGAATTCCACTAAATTCTTGTATGTGATTGAAGATTTTGACTTTTCATTTGTTTGATTTTGAGGAGCATTACCCATCAATAATCACTGATCATAAATGAGATTATGTTTATTTCGTTGTCTTAATTTATGGTCATATGTTTTAAATTTTTCCACCTCAAGAATCTTACAAATAAAATATTGAGTTGATTACATGTTGCCTAATTGCAAAATCATCATTGTCACAATACAATCTACATCTATTTAAGATGGAAGAAAAGCATATCAGTCTTAATTTTTTTTTCTTTTTGGTATTCGGTCTCAACTTGTAAAACCCCAAACCAAATTGTTGGCTTGGTAAACTTTTGGAAGATGCAGGATTTCCCTAGATAATACTATGTCAGTCTCTTTGAAATAGTATTCTAGTTTTTAATGATTCTACCATATTTTTAAGATTAAGATTAATGCACAATTTTTATGTTTCCTTTCCACTTGAAGATGAAACCCTTGAATATTATATCTTTTGTTTGAGATGTAACCACTAACTACAGTTTTAGGATTGCAATGACATGCTTCTGTTGGTAAGCTTGTAACCCTAATGGGATCTTTTTGGGTGTGATGTTGATAATCCTCATTTGAATCACAGTTCTATTGTCTCTACCGTTTTCGTAATAGCTACAAGTTGTCTAAAGAAAACAGAACAATGCCTCCATTTGAAATGCAGAACTAGGATTATTGTTTCTCAGTAATCTTGTAACACTTATGGGATTTTTTGGGTGTAATGTTGATAATCCTTGTTAGACTCACAGTTCTAATATCTCTACTGTTTTCTTAATAGCTACAAGTTGTCTAAAGTAAACAGAACAATGCCTTCATTTGAAATGCTGGAGAACTAGGATTATTGTTTCTTGGAGTTTTGGTTTCAAACATGATGGATGAGATCTATTTTCCATTTTTATTATGTTGGCTCATGGTGTGATTCTTATCTTCATCTTGCAGGTAGATAATTTTGTCCATGCTGACATGCATCCTGGAAATATTCTTGTTCGATTAGCAGATGAAAAGATGTCACATAAAAATCTTTTTGGATTGAGGCCTCATGTAATTTTCCTTGATGTGGGAATGACTGCCGAGCTCTCACATCGAGATCGACAAACTTTACTGGAATTCTTCAAAGCTGTTGCTGTTCAAGATGGTCGGACTGCTGCAGAGTGCACCCTTAGACTATCCAGACAGCAAAGTTGCCCAGATCCAGAAACTTTCATTGAGGTAATAAGATGTTAGGAGGTGACATCCTGGTTTAATTTATGATCAGTAGGTTTTATTTCTGGTGTTCTGTGGTTCTGCTAAACAAAAATTAGACATTATGGACCAGCAAAGTAGGAACTGCCCACTTCTGTTTTGTCTGAGATGGTGGAAACTTCAGATTTAGGTGTGGAAAGAGAGCTCAGAGTAGAATGGAAATTTAATCATCAATTTTGGAATATCTAAGCTACTAGATGTGGAGCTTGTACAGTTGTATTCATGGGTTTACCAGATTTGGCGGATCCCAATATAATCTGCAGATGGCAACATGCCTGATGATTGTAATGTTATCAAACAGTTGAGAATCCTATTGGAAAAAGAACTCAGAAGTTGCTTCACATCATTGAAGCTTCTGGGAGACCAACTGCCTGGTTGACCAGCATTCTTTTTCCCCAAATTTTGTTGGTGTTCTTGAATGCTACATTGAACCCTGAGATGTTTAAGATTACATGTGCTTTGGTGGGCATAATACTCTATGGTATTTAGATTGGTGGCATATGATACATGGAAAAGATAACCAAATCTATGGCCACAAAATGAAATATATGCAATGACAGTTTTGACGTCAATTCAGGTCATAGTGCACTCTATTTTTGTATTTTCTCAGTTTAGTTGTTAACATGAGACATTTCTGAGACATCAGTTTGTAATTATATACCCTTTCTAAGCTTTTGTTTGTCAGATTTTACTTGATGGAGACCTTATTTGCATTTACTGAAGCTATATGTTTTCTGTGCCTCATTTGTGTTTATACCTGACATTGCCCCAGTTTTGGGTTTCGGTACCCTTTCTAAAAATTAAAAAAAAACAAAAAGGAATTAGTTTGTTTCTTCTGACATGCATGCCTTTTAAACTTTGAGAAATTAAGGTTTGTCTGCAAAGACAGCTAGTTTTGGATTCTAAAATCTGATGAAGTTGACAAAATTTTCATAATGTGCTGTATATGTTGCTGAAAGAAGACTTCAAATTTTATGCAAATTGTCCTTTCTGTGCATTTGAGTAGCAAAAGAGGTTGAGCTGTGATTTTACCTTCTTGCGCTGCTTTCATTACCAGCACCTTAGTTTAAATGATTGTAAGTTTTATCTGTGGTGGATATTCAATGAAGTTTGCCTGCCTAAAAATTGCATGGTCGGGAGAACATTTAAGAGCCAATTTTGTTGTCATGTACAATGCTAAGTTTTACTCAGTTCATACCCTTTGTTTGTGGTATAGCATCAGATGTAAAAGACGCTTTGTTTGTTTAACAGGAAGTTGAGAGGTGTTTCACTATGTGGGATTCCCCACATGTTAAAATCCATCCTGCAGAGTGCATGCAGCAAATGCTTGAGCACATTAGACATCACAAAGTCAATATCGATGGCAATGTCTGCACTGTGATGGTTACTACTTTGGTTCTTGAGGTAATACTGCTTATTAGCATTTCTTTGTTCTACACATCAGTTTGAATTCTGTCACTCAGAGTGAATTAGTAGGCCCTTGCTTAAATGCTGCTCATCTAGCATATATGCAAATCAGTTTATTGTTGTCTATAATCATCATGGCTTTATGTGACAATTGTTTTAATCTAGATTCATCTTATGTCCTTCAATGACTATCGAAGTTGCTTTATCCTTCCTCTTCATGCTTATAGGGGTGGCAGCGGAAGCTTGATCCAGAATATGATGTGTTGCATGCTTTGCAAACATTGCTATTTAGAGCTAGTTGGGCAGATTCCCTCTCTTACATAATCGATGGACTCATGGCTCCATAAATGGTCCCTGCCTTCAATTGCAGGCTGCATTCAGAGAGGATGGGGAGAAAAGGGAAAGGGAAGCAAAGTTTGGAGTAAGCTAGCTTGGGGTGTTTTAGTAGTGAATGAGAGGTGGGCAAGCATTCCTAAGGCATTCTCCTTGCTTTTTCTACTTGGCAGCATCCCCAAATGATTTTAGTTTCGCTGGTTCCCTTTTCCTTTGAGGCGCCCTTCATGCTTTCCTGCTCCTCCCGGCACGCCAATCCTTTTTTTCTTTATCGCCACTGCTAGATGAATCACTGGGAGGCACCCAGTCAGCATGCTAGATAATCCTTATAAATCTAAGTACTCATAGAAATGTAATAAAAATCTATGTTGTGATGTAGCTAATTATATATTACATGTCTCTTTCTTGGCCCATCCAGTGCTAGGCTTTGAACCTCGGTTGTTCAAACTCTAGTGTTACAGTTTCGATATTTGTAGGAAGCAAACTGTTTGTTGAACTGCATCCATCCCCGATTTTTTTGTTCTAGCTAGAATTGTGAAGCTAATTCTTGTTCTCGGTCCAACTCCGACCCAGTCCAAATCCCAAATCAGTTTCTGGTCGAACGGAAACCAACCTAATTTAAGTATACTTTGATTTGGTTAGTAAGAAAATTGATTCTCTTTCTGGTTGGCGAAAAGCCTCACCACCTCTTGGTTCCAGGCCTCAACTTTAATACATTTGGCTAATATTTCAGTCCAGATTAACCCAAAAAAGAAAAAATTCAACTGGTGTGCAAAGCTCCTCCGGTATATTTATTCTTGTTCGAAGTCTCCTGCGCATTCTCTCACGTCTTCGTTACATCCTCGAACCTCTTCCATCTAAAGCCGACATGTTACTTCCAACCGCATCACGTCATGCCAAGTCCACACTTCATGCACTAAAAATCAAAGAATTGCACAATCCACAAGGAGGAATAAAAACCAGATTCAAGAGATTCAACATGCAACTTAGTCATTCGTCATGAAGACATGTCTGGTCAAAGATACCATCAAAAAAGCTGGGGCGATTGCGTACACGAGGGATCACAAACACAACCAGAAAACATGAGAGCTGGAGGACGAGGAGAAAAAGACACTCGGGCAATTTTATGAAGCATGCGCTGATGAGAGCACCAAAAAGAAAAACACATGCTCTGCACAAAACTAGTCATTCAGCTGGAAATTTCACCATCAGTTTTACCGAAACCAAGAAGCCAAACAGGGTTCTAATACATGAGACTCATCTTACTTTTGTTGTCGATTATTTTGAGAATGAAACTGGGAAGGGAATTTCAGACATGCCAAGGGCAAAGTTTCCAAGTATACCGGGCAAATGTGCCGGTGCTACGCTACAAGCAGATAACACGAACAACGCAGCAGCAAAATCTATGTAAACTATTCAGGCCAATGGATCAGCCCGTTACCCTTTTAAGCCAACTAAATGAAACTGAGGACAAGCAGGCTGCTGATTGCCAAGAATTAAGAAACAAAAAATCATGTTTCTGCTGCTGCCGAACATTTCCCATCCAATGTTAAGCCTGCGAATTTCAGCTGTCAAGCCTCCCAAAGAGGTATAGATAGCCCATATCCTTTGGGGGTTTTATGGAAGCCCCAACTTTAACGTCATTGAAAATCGCCCATCGACCATCTTTAAGAATGTGAGAAACATAATGGCCGCATTGGGTAGAGGTTCCAATGTGGCTCACAATCCCAAAAAGTCTGTATCCTGCATAAAGGCACAGAACAAAAAATTTTATGTTCAACAGTTGTAAAACAGTTAACTGAATTGATGCATTTGAGCACTGCTCCTAAGCAATCATTTTTCCTTTTTTTTGGGTACATAACTCCTAACCAATCATTAGACACAGGAATTACTAAAGAAAATATGTATTGCTAAACGTACTCAAAATAAAAACAACACATTATAAAAATA
>JAHLGO010000169.1:7033281-7081836 GCA_020615895.1 Ceriops decandra | reverse complement strand
GGGGTTTCTATATTTAAAGCAAAATTATTTAATCGTTCGAGTTTATAATATTATATTTCAACAAGATCTTTATAATTTTTAATTTTAATAATTAAGGTACTTTGTTAAAATTTTTTAACTTTAAAACTCATCTTTTTATCTTAAAAATTTTAAGAAATTCAAATATTATGAAATTTATTTTTTTTTGAAAATTTTAATTTTTTATGGTTTTAATTTTTTTATCTTAAAAAATAAAAAATCAATAAAAAGACAAAAATCATAATAAACCAAAATAATTAAATATCATAATATTTAAAATTTATAAATCTTTTAAGAAAGAGTTTCATAAAGCACAAAGGCATCAATTATATAAAATTTAAATATATTTAACTCAAAAGATTAAAAAATAAAATTTTAAATTATACGTGTCATTATTTATTTATTGATAAAAATAATACATACCATAATACGTAGCAATAAATGATTTTATTATTAATTGTTGAGTTCAAGAGTATGTACAATGAATATTTTCTATATATTTTTAAAACTTTTTGAGCAGTAATCAACCAATTTCCATGATGAGTTCATATCACTTTACATTCGGACAGGAATACATAGAAATTAGTAAAACTATTTTGGAACAACTAACTTTTCGGTTTACGCAACATTATGCAGAAAATGTTGGAAAGCCAAATCCCGGTTTGATTGGGATTAAAGATAGGAAGTCCCCCCTGATTAAAAGAACAAAACAAGAAAAAAGCACTGGATATTCCCCCTTCTACTTCTTTTAATATGCTTTTGTCGTCTCTAATTATCTGGGAATACGGAATTCTTTTTACCTTGCTATAATTCTTTTTTTTTTATATAAAAAAAAGGAACATAAATAAATAAACCGCCATTTGAGTTGATCTTTCAATGGAGCATACAAAGTCCAGCATCATCAACGGTCACTTTGGAATCGACTCTCTATAAATCACCCCATGAAAGGGGAACAATTAAAAAAAGATCCACTTAACACAAATCTTCCCTCGTTTTCCCAGTGATTCTCCACAATTTTCTCCCCCATCAAACATCTCCTAAATCCCCGCCTAAACGCCCAAGTGTTTGACTCCATCAACCTACCCCCTCTCTATATAGCGATACCACCACCAACCCATGCACCTCTTTAACAAGACCAGGCTCAGAAATAATAACAGCAAGAAAGACAACGGCAGTTGCAAGAAAAAAGGGAATTTCTTCGCATGCTTTAGAACGGCGGTTATGGACGGTTCGGTAGAGCACGTTGGGGGTGGCGGCGGGGAGTCCGGTGTAAAGTACGCTAAGCAGAGTGAACAAGAGGCAGGAGGCAAAGATAGAGTGGTTAATAATTATTATCCCCCGGTGTTTGCTGTGTCCTCTTTGGATAAAGAAACCGTTCTTAGAAAGAAAAAGAAAAAGAAACACAGATTCTCGCGCATTGTGCGGGCTGTCTTGTTTGAGACCTCATTGGTTGGTACTATTACTAAAGTTCTTTGATTTTGACTTTGATTAATCCGCTAATGTTCTCCCGGGTTTCTTTTTCGGTTTTGCCTTCTTGAATGGTGATGATGCTGATCATATACTAAACATTTGATCAAAATCCAATTCAAATTCTGATAAAGAAAAATGCCTATTTGCCTTCTTTTTCTTGTTTCCGTGGAGAATTTGTGGGATGCCACTTTGCCGCTCTGTTTTTTTGATTTTTTTTGGGCAATCCATTTTATTCTATGATGGGGTTGATCAATTGTTGTTATTTGGTTAATCCCAATCCAATTGATTTTGTTATTTTTTTGCCCGTTTTCTTTCTCTGATTCAGATTAATGTTCCTTTATTGGTGCGACAGGCCAAGAAGATCAAGAGAAATAAGATTCTCCAAAAGTTGCATTCATCAAATGGGAACCAATCAGCAAAGTTTGAAAAGGAACCAAAGCCTGTGAAAAAGATTTCAAAAACCACAATTCCACAAAAACTTTCCAAGAAAGATGATGGTTCTTCATTCCACACTTTGAATTCAAAGTCATTGTCGGAGACAAGTCCATCGTTTCGGTCATATTCCAGTGAATGCAAACAGCAGCAGGAGCAGGAAAATTTGCAGGAGAATGGAAAAGGGTGTTATAGTTCCAACACTGGGTTGTATTTGCTTCTTGTAAGTCTCTTTGCTTTGGCCTTCTGTGGGAAGCCATGTGCTGTACTATGTATTTTGGTCTGGCTCTATTACTTGCCTCGTTGGAGTATTGTCAAAAGCTCGTTGCTGAATAGAGCCAATTCCTCAGAAATTGATTCAAAGGAGTATAGAAAGAAGATCGTCATGGAAGGGCCGAAGGAAAGGAATCGTGGCCGTGGTGTATAGAATTTCTTCTTTTTTTTTTTTTTCAAATGATTGCAATTAGTCCAATTTTTCAAATGATTGCAGTTGGTCCAATTTGGTCGTGCCAGAGGGGCAGTGATTTTTGCAGTTTGCATGAAGTGTGTATGTTGTTCAGGTTTTGATTTGTGATCAAGAAAGTTAGCCACACAACTGTGGGCTAGAGTCTACATTTTGGAACTCTTCTTTTGTAAACTTTTTTCACAATCTTGTGGGGACACGTGAAATCCCAGCATGGTGTGTAATATTTTATGGAGGAAATGAAACTACATAATTTCCCATGAAGGTGGTTGTGGGGGCATCTGTTTTCAGAGTATATAGTAGGCTGTTTTATCAAGGAAATTAAACAAGACAAATTGCTTCTAAGGTTGTACGTGGAGCTTGATAACTTTCCTAGTTTTGATCAGCAATATCATCTTTCAACTACAATATAAGCTCTTACGTGATCATTCAATATGGTTTCACTCCGTATTTTCGAGATCCAGTAGATCGATTCAAGTTACCATTTGCCATTTCCAGCAAAGAGATTTTGTGGCATACCATGGTCTAGCGTAAACCGCTTGGCGTTTTTCTGAAAATGGGATTTTTAGGCAGGCAAGGAAAATCCAAAGTCGAAGATCAGGAAGCGTCATGCGATTTGCTTGATGTACAATTTGCAAGTTGCATCAATCGATGATGTGAAAATAGCTTTTTGGTGATGCTTGAAATAGAATAACAAGCTCTTTGATCGAAGCAAAAATAGAATGCCTTGACCACCATGACCTAAAATTGAAGTTTCCTGCCAGTTGTTTGGAAATTGATTTATGCTTAATCTCACAACCATGTGAAAATTATATAGACGTAAAACAAGTTTATACTCATATACTACAACGTATTTCAAACGTAATATAAGATTTCCATAGTTGTTTACGACGGAAAAAATGGGCTGTAAAGATGTTCTCACATTGTAGACATTTGACAGGGACATTTGTTCCGGTCATCTGGAGGAATTTGCAGAGTTAAGGCAACAATAACTGGCAGGACCTTCTTGGAATTCATTGCATGCAACCAAAAAGTTCCAACAGGGGAAGATACAAGAATTGCCTAACAAATGTAACGGTGTAGGGAATTTGAGCTGATGGAACTTTTCCAGTAAACACAAAACAACTTGGAGTGTAACTAAACGTATAATTTCTTATTTTTTGATGTATAAAAAAAGCATATAATTTCTAACGAGAAGATTCTTTCTGGGGGGTTCATATTTCGAACAAGAACAGTGGAGCTAGATAGGTTTTGCAATTTACATGGTAATGAAAACGCTGGAAATTGATCAAATACGACATAGAGAATGAATTGTGATAAGTGATTTGTTTGTGGTTACTAGTCGCTGGGCTAACTTTCTTGCAAGGATTTATACAAAATTTCCCTAATAATCGGAGTTAGCCCAAATGTATAAGCAGGTCAACAATCTTTTTTTAACCCAAAAAAGAAAAGAAGGAAAGACCTAATGCTGCATTAGCAAACCCATTATAAAGATAATGTAAACTTACTTTGTCACTTATCAACCCAAAAAAAAAAAAAGAAGGTAAACGGTCAAAATAAAATAATAATAATAATAATAATAATAAATCACCATAGAATTTCTCCAAAGTTCTTTTGGTGTCATGGGGGCCTAAGCCATGAGAAAGATAACCTCGTCCAGTTACAAAGAGTAGGGGCCCAACAATCCCCAAAAGCATCTCGTTGGAGAACATCAACCAATCGGTAAACTCATGATTTAGTAGGCTAATCATGCATATTGAGTAAATTTATTTTAAAAATAATATAATCATAATAAATAACACATAAAATGCTTTTAAAAAATAGTATTTTGAAATTATTCATTATAATACATGTTAATTTTCAATTAATTTTATTTTTTAAAAATCCTTTACGAAGTTGAATGTAAATTATATAAGAGTGGTAATGTTTTTTAATTTCATAAAATTATTATCTTTTTTTTTTTCGAAATTAGAATGCCAGATTTATGAGTACTCAACTACTGCATTATTTTTTTTTTTTTTTGGAGAAACTTAATTTTATTATGTATTTACAGTTAGGCTACAAAAAAATTAATCCACTTTAGTAGGACCCTTATTCTTTTGGTGGTCACGTTTGACCGACGGCGGCTCAATCTGAAAGGCCTTCGCCGGCACAGCTTAGAAACCTTAAGACATTTTATCCGTTTTAGTCAACAAAATACCAAAGCCCGACTGCATCCAAGCACCACTGCAATAATGTGCCTGATCTTATTACTTAATAATCATCATATCCATCCATGGTTACCAAGTTCTTGCTCAGACGCATCCATGGTTGCCAAGTTCTTGCTCAGACCCAGTCCTCTCACTCGTACCAATGTGGCCCCAGCCCATTTCTTTATCTTCTCAAAAGGCTCCCTTCTTTGTGCTTACTGTTGCGTTGTTTCTTAATTTTCTACACCCAACCAAGCCTTAAGCCCCCGACTCCACCCTACGGTTCTTTCCTTCGCAAGGGCCGAATCCCATAACAACAACAACAGGAATCGCTGTGATCGATTCTCGTGTAGTCTGATTCCAAAGCTCCTGGACCAAGGCAAAGAAGATGTTTTTGATGAAGACGGCGTTGCGAACGATGAGAAATCGCCAGGGTTTTTGATATAGCTGCGCTTAGGCTCCGTTCAATGGACTCTCCTGCTTTAGAGAGCAGACTCTGTGGGCATTTGCTGAATTGGCCACGGATTCGTAACATTGCTAGAGTGCCTCCTGAGAATGAAGTTAAATAAAATATGGTCCCTTTGTTAGGAGACATAAAGGAATGGGAATGGAAATGAGGAAAGTGAGGGAGGAGATCTTGTCGCCCTGAACCGGAGGATTTATGGAAAGGCAGAGGGAGATGGTGAAAGACTTCTCTCTGTTTTTTATAGGGAAGAGTTGGCAAATGAGTTTAAATCAAGAGGGTTTATTAAGTTCAGGAATTTGGCAAAGATTTCGTGGCAGAAGAGGAAAAGGGGGAATGAGGGAGGGAATGTAGAGAAGTAAAATGGAAACTCAACATCTTAATAGTTTGATGCTGTCTATAACTTTGGCTCTCATTCACCTGTAGCACTCTGTCTTCCAACTTAGCTATTGTTTCTGCCCTCTATTACGCAGTGCCATCTTGAAAATTGTGTTTTAAGCGCTTATGGTTCCCCTCATCTTGCAGCCTGGTGATAGTTTCCTGCTACTACGCAAATGCTGCCTCACCACAAGATCAAGGTTATTTTTGTTAATTCATATTTCATGCTTTCTACTTGAGATGTCATTCAATTCTATCTTCAACATAGGGTTCAATTTATTGTTATGCTTCTGTTTGTTTTTGGTGTTACATCGAACCACTGTCTTGTTCTCTTGGCAGCATTACATGAAGCAATGAAAGAGAACTCAACATCTACCTTTGAGCTTGTTAGATGCAAGTTGACTTTGTTTTACCATTACTGGCAGATGAATGAGGTGTATCTTTTAGTGGTATCTTAAGTGGAATGCGTGTTTGTTCTTGTTTGTGTTTTGCTATTCTTCATGTGCCTAATTTATTATTTAATTTATTTATAAATTTAGTTTCTCCTAGACTCTCCTTGATATTTGGTAAGCATCGATATTTTGATGTTAAAAATGGACCAAATTTAATCTGAGCTCTTCTAAATCTTGAACTTCTATACTTAAGCAAGTTGAAGCAAGTCAAACTCAAGGTTTAGGGAATTAAGCTTGATGGGAGCTCAAACTGGTTTTGGAAATTGCCCTCCAAGGGAAGCTGAGCTTGAATACCTGGAAACTTGTATGCTATGTAATACTGCTGAATGGAGAAAGAAATCTCTGTAAGATATTTTAACATCACTTGCACTCTTTTGCAGGTAGCTCTAGATAAAAATAAGCTAACGATACAGAGAGTTGTAAATACTAAATAAGACTGATGCCATACATAATGACTACAGAACAATTCAGCTAGAGGATTAGGTGGAAATGAATCTCTTGTGACCATGGTTGTTGATGGTGGACTCCAATTTCATGTTGATCTAGTAACAGCGTGTATTTTGTTTCACGCAATCTAATTGAAAAATTAATTAAAATGTTAGATGCTTGTTCTTCTCCTTCTTAGTGGATGACCTTTTGTAGCATGTTTTACTGAGATTCACTCTGTAGCTTTAACTATCATGGACATATTTGTGCATTGACGTTTACAAATCTCGTTGTTTAGACCCGGTGGGAGTGTAGTGCAGCCATCATACCACCTCTTTTTCCTTCCCTCCTTCCATAAAAAGTACAATAATGTAGAAAAGAACAAGAAAAAAAACCCGCCAAAACCCAGATTCCTTTAGTAGTTTTTCTTCAGGTGTCTGGAGTTTCTTTTGCCAACTTTTCTTTTTGAGAAAGGAAAAAATTGGTCCTTCAGGTATATTACTAAGTTTCTCCCTTGTGGTCAGTATTTGTTAATGTGAAGTTGAAAGTCCGCTATCCATCATAATAATAGCATTTCTGACATGGAAAGCATGAGCTGAACATGACAACTGGGAAAGGAATGGTACAAATGCAACATGAACTCAACTTTTTGCATTCTTTTTGCAGGGATCGGGACTCAAAACTTGAAACCAAAAGACAAAGGCTGCTGAATGTCTTTATGCTGGACAATTTTGTTTGTATGTTTGCATCTTCCCTTACTTTTCTTGGCATCTTTACGCTGGAAGATGTTGTTTACCTGCTTAGAGTTTCACTGCTATGGATTGTGATTAGCAATTACAATTAAATTTATGTGGGCACAAAAAGTGGTAATGTGTGACCCTTTTTTTTTTTATTTGTGGGGAGGAGGCAAAAGAGAGAGAAGAGGGACAGAAGGAGCAAACTTAGTCCTGCTTTGAAGCACATGTTATTAGCAGTGTGGTGCTATCTGAGTTTTTCTCATCCCTCTTGGTGTTTTTACTCTGATTTGTTGGTTTAGTAGCTTATATTTCTTGTGAAGAATTGTGCTATATACTTGTGCCACCATGATTTTTCTTCAAATTTCATATGATGTTAGACTAGATGTGCTAACTGTTGTTGGTCATAATTGTTTACGGTTGACAGGTAATGTTTTTTACAGGGTGGGTCCAATAGCTGTTTCTGTTGCCAAGGTAGTGAAGTGTGTACGTGCCAATGATTTGAACCCACATGCCATTGACTATCTTAAGAGAAATAGTGCCTTCGATGAGCTTGAGATGAAGATCAAGTTTAGTTGAATGGAGACTTGCAATGAAATTTGATTGGTTATCCCCTATGCTTTTTACATGGACAATTTATGCTTTAGAATTTTTATCTTGAATATTTATTCTGTGAAGGAAGGACTGTTATGAATTTACTGGACACAATTTTGGAGTAGAGACTAATTGGAAAATTTTTCTTTCTAAGGATTCGTGATGTTATTTTCTAGGTTTTTAACATGGATGGAAGAAGGTTCATTGATGTTATATTTAAAAGTGAGAAAGCTCATTCTATAGTGTTTTCTGTTTATGGCTTGGAGAGTAGTGCTGCATAATGTGAGCACTTATTCGATGTTGCGGCCTGAATTTTAATTTCTTTCCAGTTTGGTTTCAGAATTTATCGTAAGTGTTGTCAATACTTGGGCTAACAGATTAGGGATTGCCAGTGATTCAATTGCTTAAAACTCTTTCCTTGGTACAAACATTGTTATTCAAATTTCTAAGTAACTCTGATTGAGATTAGAATCAATGGCTAGGATATGTATTTTTAACCGGAGTCTAATGCTCAGAATTTGACTTTTGTTGCCTTATTTTAAATTGCATGGTCAGAATTCCGGAGATCTTATGCATCCGGCTGCATTCGTGTTTTTCTTCATTCTCTGATTCTTCGTTTTCTTCTCTATTCCTTGCAAAACGTAAATGCAGAGGATAAGAATTGCTTAGCAGGAGGTCACAGTTGATGTAGCAATGCAAAGGGTACGCCTTGTTGCATTTGGAAAATGGATGGTGTGCATAACTTGGGGATTTCCCGAGTGTAGCCTATGCTAATATGTAGCGAAAAAGTGAAAATTTTGCCGTAGTTTCTTTTTATTTTCCCAATTTGCGTATATATGTTTATACACTGACATCCAGTTGCCAATTTTTCCGAGTGATTGAAAAGAGGAATTAGTTTAGTGTTCAAAACTTTATTGAATGTATGGTGGGGAAGGGAGTTGGAGCCATGATAGGGTGATTCGGGGGACACAGTGATATTTAGTTTAATTTTTAACATAACCGGAAGAGTTTATACTCCTTTTTTTTTTTTTTTTTATCGATTTTAACTATTGCTTCTCCATTCTGTAAAGTTGAAATGCTTACACAAAACAAATGCAATAAGTCCGTGAACACAACCAGAAATCACTTAACTGGTATCTATGTGGCAAGGAAAATCAAGAAATATCTAGTTTTATGCTTTCGGGCGCCTTGCAGACATATCCTGCTTTTGTGTCTGAGACTTAGTTTTGTACGAGTTTTTTTTTTTTTTTTGGCATTAGCCGACACCCCACCAACAGACGACAGCGACCTTTTCATGCATCAAAGCCCACAACACTGTACATAAATGCTAGCGAGTCGGATGTACAGTTTTGTCCTCTTTGGACGGCCATGGTTTGTACCCAACCTTTTTTGAAATGCCCACCTGATTTTGCTCCTCCATAAGATCTTACTGGAAGACATTGTACCATAATGTTTGTTGGGGCTCTCCTCATTGTCCCTGTCATATGGGGTCATCGGCTTTTATCTAATTAAAGCCCTATGGCTTGTGGGCGGAGGATGGTCCTTGTAGGGTTCACGTGTGAGGGCAAAATGGTAATAACATGAGTGAAACACTGAAGAAAGAGAGACCAAATCTCAGTCCAGTTTGGGATCTAAATAATTACGTCCATCTCTGGTGGTCCTTACTTATGAGTTGGTTTCTGGTATGGAAATGTGAGGAGGAGAGACTGAGAGAGGGACCTTTGGCCATTTTGTCACAAAATAGTTAGGTCTCTCACCCAGTTGCATAAAGCCAAAACTAACAGTTACTCAAACTTCTGGCTCCCTTGTAGCAAACTCTAGGAAACAACAAAAAATGCTTGCCACCCACTCCCCCCTCCTTCCTCTCTATCTGGATTTGTTGTAGTTTCTTGGACAATAAAAAAATTACACAGATGTAAATGATCTATTTTTTTGGGCCCCATTAAAATATAACCACCAGTTAACATCCCAAATAACAAACGAGCCGAGCCTTAAAACATTTTCAAGGACTGTTAAGAAAAGAAAAAGGTTGGTGGCATGGACTTGATGACATTTTTGATGGCATGGAGCCTTTTAATGAACAAAAATTAATATCCAATATCAACAAGGTTCGACAATATCATATTGGATGTACCAAATTCGCCAATTCAGCATCGAATTCATTGATAGAAGCAAGCATGCCATCAAGCGCCAAGTCACCCCAGCTAAACTCTTTTTTTTTAAAAAAAAAAAAGGCAAAAAAAACTCCAATAATGCAAGAAAGCAACAGCGTTGGCCACACCTATTGTATATACACTTATGGATACACACAAACATACAGTATCGTGGCCCAAATCCCTAATTATTCCATGTAGGGCACACAATCTGCTTCTCAGAAACCAAGAATCCACCATGTCCGCCTAAACTCAGCAACCCAATCTTCCACACGTGTCAAATTACCAGTCTCTCTTCTCCCAGCCGCCCATTTTTCCCATGGTCAAAATCCTATGCTAAGCGATGGATCCAATGTGGGGCCCGATTGCCACGTCACAAGAGAAACCCACAAGCCAGGCCATGTTTCTCGTAAACTTGAATGGACGGTCATGATATCCTCTCTCCTTCATAGGGCTTCATTTGCTTAGACTAGATTGACAGTTAGGCCTACAAGAGATCCCAAAAATGGGAAGTGGAAACTCGATGATGTGCTTACGTGGCCCAATATAACTGGTTGCTCTGCTTCCGAAGTCGGCGACAGTCCCCGCAATTACATCCTGCTACTGCAGCTAAATATGCTTTACATACATACATATATGTAGATAGATAGATAAGGGTCATTGGCATCTTGTTGGTTGGTCATGTCGTTTGGGTTTTATGTTATGTGAGACTCAGAGCAGAGATGACCTCAAAAACTCGATCCATATTGCATGGAATGGCACGCTATGTATATTGCCTCCCAAGCATTTCTTGTGCCGAAGACCACAATGTTTCGATGCCCATTAAAAGTATACCCATTAGGCAATTTTGTCCTCCATTCTCTGAGAACAACTTTTGGATGCCTTGTGGATGTGCTTCTTTTACGAGCTTAATTGGATTTTAGGAAAGGTGGTGACCGTGGAAATTTTTCTTGTGGCTATATGTATGGTAATTGAGTATCAAGATTTAGTTTTCCATTGGGATTTTAATAGGTGGGTCATAGCTTCCCTTGAAACTTTAAGATGGCACTATTCACGTAATGATAACAAGCATCCTAGCTAGATGCCTCCCCGAACCTACAAACAAATTTTTTTGTGCGGTTAAGATTTGCATGATGGTTCCATGTAACTGTTCTTAAAGGTTCAACTGTTATTTTCTAGTCAAAGCTAATCCCACATTCATAGAGCCAAAAAAACAAAAAAGGCTGGAATTAAAATGAAAGAAGAACAAAAGGGAGTTCTTTCAAAATGTTCCAAATTCCAAACAACAAGTCCTAATTCTTTATTTTTTTTAATTTATTATTGTTATTTTCATTCAAGGGTTATTATGTTGAAAATTTAGCTAAATCAATGATTAGTTAGTAGAATAGTATGACTCAACCCATTATTTAATTTAGACATATCAAATATAGGTGCCAAAATTTTGTTTTAGGAGGGAGGGGGTGATTGAATATAGAAAAACATTTCAAAAGGCTAATATAATTTGTTCGACACATAGCTAACCATACTAGAAGCTACCACATGGAGTCGATATTTCCTTATGTGAACAAGGCAAATTCCAAGCCTATGCCCGTAGGTAGATTATGACCAAATCTCACACCCCATGATTGTTCCAAAGCCAAATCCTGCCGGGTTCCGAATTCCCAATTATCTTATGATCAGGGGGGATCATGACCGTTGAACACTTCAATTGGCAGTGTGGAGATTAATTGTTACGCAAGAAAAACAGAGCATTCCTTCTTTTCGTCTTTTTTCTTTTTTTTTTTTTTCTTCTTCTTCGGGCTGATTAATTTAATTTATAGTTCTTGAACCTGACAGAAGCTAGCAAAAGTGTGTCATCTGTAGGCATGTTTCTAGGGAATTAAAAACACCCTAATGATTTTTTGCCATTTTGGACAAAACTGAAACCGCGCCACCACTATACACCTGCCCGTACCTCAGAGGATAAATACCCCATCTGTCGCCGACCGTGCCTCAGTGCCCGTACACTTGACTAAGCTGTATTGGATCTGAAAACGTGTGAAGGCTTCATGTTATGTAGAATTTGTTTCCTTCACATTCCATCGAGGAACGTGCATTACAATCATTGTGTCTCTCTGCTGTAATAAACTTCTACGATGGCGCGAGTACGGTAGAGTAAAGCATTAGGGCGAGGATGGGCTTAGCGGTGGGCAATGCCTTTGCCTAGTCACACCTGGGGTCCAATATGTTCTCGTTCCAATATTTGGTCCAAATGGCCAACAGCAATTTTAATAATTTTTAAAACCAAAATCCGCATGAAAGAAAATAAAAAAAAAGGTTAAATCGTTAGTATAAATTGAAATTTAAATTGATCTGTCTTGGTCAAAAATACCATTCATCTCCAATCCAACCATCACGATTCAGACCATTTTGATCTAAGTTTGATGGAGTTGGTTAGATTAAGTGAATTAAAGGAATTGATAGATACCCCTAATTCTCACTATCATTAGGCTCTTTTCCAGGGAAACGTGGGGTGAGGCTAAAATAACGCCATTGCTTTTATCAATACATGACCCCCCCCCTTTTTTTTGTGTGTGTGTTTTTTCGGAGTCAAGTTTTCTAGTTATCTTATTGCGAGAACATGGCACATCAGTACCGATTAACTAAACTACATTCATAGAGAGGCGCGGGTTACAAAAAAAAAGAAAAAATTTTAATGTTCTTTTTATTTTTTTCCTTTTAAAGAAAACAAATGAAGAAACTAAGTACTAGTTTTTATTTCTTTTTTTTTTCCCAAAAGAACATTTCACCTCACGAGAAAAAGGAAAAGCAAGAACAATTTAAATATATGAATAGTTTTTTTCTTTTATTTCCATTCGAAAAAGACAAAACCAAAATTTTTGGATTATTTTCTTTTTTACTTTTTTTTTGAAAATTTGATAAATTTAAGAGAATTATTTTTTCATCCATGAGAAAATAAGAAGGAAACCGCCACATAAACAAAAAGTGTGATTAAAGAAAAAAATCTGAATTTATATAGATATATATATATATATACACACGCGCACGCAAATACACAGATATCAATTGTTTGAAGAAAGAAGCAAAGCACTCAAGTGAATACAATTTTTTTAATCACATTTAAAATATTTCATATTA
Organism: Ceriops decandra; assembly: GCA_020615895.1. NCBI lineage: Eukaryota > Viridiplantae > Streptophyta > Magnoliopsida > Malpighiales > Rhizophoraceae > Ceriops > Ceriops decandra. The sequence goes on along the minus strand of JAHLGO010000169.1, from coordinate 7,068,926 downwards.
CATATAAAAAATTTGTACCTGTTATAAAATTTCTTTTTGTATTTATTATATATATATATTATAGATAGACACTGAGAGGAGAAAGAAATCCAAACTTAGAGAAGCGGAAAGATTAACGAGAGAGCAAATAAATAATCAAAGAAAAACAAGACGAGAGATGAATTCTCATACTCACAAATAGACATGGCAATGCCCCCTTGGCATTTCACTTTCGGTGCCACTCACTGTCCCCGCTAGCTTCCTCCCTCCTTTGTCTCTCTGTACAAAAAAACCGCAGTGTCTCTTCTTCACTTGGTGTCGGTCTCAGAAACCCAACTCTTTGATTTTATTTTATTTCATTTCTCTGGCTCATTAACACAATTCCTCCTCTCAAAGTTCAACTTCGTTTCTTTTCGATGGACGCACCAACACAACTATCACTTCACCTGCAAGAACCCACAAGGGCCAGTGTCCAATCTTCGCCCACAACAAGCACACCCCGGGGAAGAAAACCCAAAAAGTGCCCTCCTCGCAAGAAACACCCGCCCCAAAGAGGAATGGGCGTGGCTCAGCTGGAGCGCCTTAGGCTCCAAGAACGGTGGAAAATCATCACAGAATCCAACCAACTGGAGTCCCTCAATCTTCAGCCCTCCCAGTTACCTTTGCTGGACCCTTTGGGCAGTACTGTTCCACTGCAGTGCGGAAATGGCTCTGTCAACAATGGTAGCCTGCCCGCCATGATTGGCAATGCTATCGGTGGGTTCAATCGTGGCCATTTTTTTGTGAACCCTTATGCTCTTGGAAGTCCCGTTCAGATTGGGACCAGTGCTGTCTTTGAGACCTCGAAAGAGCTCTCTTCAATGCCAAAACTGATGCAACAGCAATGCGAGAACAATCATGCTCGCTGCAATGTTTGCTTTAAGGTTTGTGTTTGATTATTTTAATGCTCTAACTCCACCAGTCCTTCTCTCCTTCCTGTTTGTTTCTTGAGAAATTACGGAAGAAAAAAAACTTTTTCTAGCACTCTCTGCTGAGTTTGAAGTTTTGGTCCTTTGTGTTCGTCCCTTTTGGTACTTCTTTTTAACCTAATTGTTTCTATTTTCTGTAACTAGCCATTAAATGGTTTTATTTAGCCTCTAAGAAAATGCAGTAAAGGACAGAAATAGAAGTATACAGCATAGTAAAATGTTGCTTTTGATTTTTCTGCTTATCTTTGTTTTTTTTTTTTCTTAATCATTCTCTTGAAATTGTTGTTTGTTAACTCTAATGTCAAATATTTGACTCAGAAGAAGAGATTCAGTGGAGAGGGTGTGGGATACAATGGAAGAATCGGTAAGCCTCCAGAGATATCTCCAACCAACGCTCCTGATTTTCAAGGATTGAGAACAGGCCATAGCACCCACTTCAATGGAGAGATGGCTGGATTCAGTGCCAGAGCTGCCAGGAGTGCCAATCACAATATCAATGAGGTTAATCCTTCTAATTTCCTTCTATTTGTAATACCCATATGACTATCAAGTTTCCTAGATAGACATATAGTGATCAAGCCATTAGCTTTCCCTGGGACAATTTCTTTCTTTTTTTTTTTTTTTCTCTTCTTTCTCATCTTGTGGATTCTGATTAATTATATTTGTTTATGTGGGTTTTTTTTTTCAGAGTGTTTTGGTGGAATATGATTTTTTCTCGAGCAATACTGGTAAAGGCAACTCTTTCAAGGAGATAGAATTTGCTGCAGAAGCTTCAGTTGCAGTGGGAACTTCTGATTGCACCGGTTATGGAGCATACAATTCTTCCAATTACGTTGATTTGTCTCTCAGGCTTTAGTTTTTGATACAAGGAACATATCTATAATTAGTTTTTGTTTTTTACTTTGATATGCGTGTGATTGCCTGAGCTTCTTTTCTGGCTTCCTTTTTGTTCTCGGCCCTAATGGGCCTACCAAAATCGTGCAAGACGTTCTGCTTTTTGGGTAATCCCTGTCAGCTCTCTCCCTCTCCCTCTCCCTCTCCCTCTCCCCCTCCCTCTCTCTCTCTCTCTCTCTCCCTCCCTCTCGACAATTGTGAGCTAACTGCTTTGGTTTACCAGCTTTTATGATGCTACCATTATTTCGCTTATCAACTCTAACGTCCTGTACTCGTTTCAAAAAAAAAAAAATGCTGTGGGTTTTGGTTCAAATCCGATATTTGTTATGTCATTATAATTAAGATCTTGTAGGATGTTCCCCGTCCATGTATGGTCCCAAGAAACATAGAAATTTGTAACTAAGTGTTGGTGCTACAATAATTGGATGGTTCTATTTTACGGCCAGCATTCATTCAAAGTATCTTTGAGACATTTTAATTTGATATAGCCACCAAATTATTGTATCGCAAAACTCCTTTGATTAAATTAAAATAATTTTACTAGTTTATGATCTTGGGATGCCAAGCCATCATAATCTTAAAAAAATAATTTCACAAACTTATATATATCAGTTGCAATGTACGGCTATAGAAAGGCTTTCACCAAAAAGCTCAAAACCCTAGCGTCTCTCTCCCTCTCTCTCGCATTTGGTCTGTCCATCCCTCTCTCAATTGTTTTTGTTGGAAAATAGGCGGAAGGGTTTCTCTTCTAGAACTAGTTTCCATGATTCCCTCGCTGAAGCACGAAGAGGGCATCTCTGCATTACCATTTTTGAAGGTCAGGCAAAACCTCCTAAGGTGTGCTTTTAAAATTGGTGAAGAGGGATAGATCAAAAGCAAAAACCGTAAAGGCAAGCAAGTTAATTATATGCAACCTTTCTCGTAACAGACACACTGGGTCACTGCTGCTCTCTGTGTATATGCGGAGTGGCTGCTAGTGAGTACAGATCCAGGCTATATAACAGTATAACACATTGCAATAGTACAATCCAGAAATAAGTATATACATATTTATGCAGGGAGGGAGACTGGTAGTCTGTGTTGATCTCAGTATTAGTAAGGCCATGGAAGCTTTTTTTTAAGTCTTTTGGACTGTTTCCTCAACCTATATTGGGCAGCTTTTCCTTTTCTCGCCTTCTTCCATGTTATTGTATTTTTGGCAAAAGCTCTCTGCATGTGTACATGTTTACATGCCTTTTTTTATTATTATTTTTTTATAAATTTGATTGTTTTTCTTAGTTATTACCCTTTGGTTTGTGTTTATGTTAATACCCTTCAAAGCACTTTGCTACCTTATTTTGGGTACTGCTGTTGATGAACATATGATTCCATGTCTTTTCTTTTCTTTTCTTTATTTTTTTTTTTTGAACGTATGATTCCAAGTCTTTGAATCATAAAGATTAGCAACGAACAAAATTCGCACCGTCCATATAAATTCTACAAAAAATACTAAACAATTTCTTTTTTTCAATAATTAGAGTAGTAGTGATACATCTTCATCGCTTTAGTAAAAGAAAATTCATGAATTTATATTTTTGCATTAAAAAAAAGGGGAAAAAATGGCTAAAAGTTTAGCGTTACTCATTTGTTTTGAGATATTAAATTATGGCCCAAAGCTCAATCATTGTGAAAAAGAAGAAAAGAAAAGAAAGAAAAAAAGCTTTGTAAAACAAAATAAGGTAATAAGATGAGATGGGAGACTTGCTTTCAAGATGATTTGTCTCTGAATATATATATAATACATGCGTCTGTGTTAGAACGAACTGAACCTGACCTTAAAAAAAAAAAAAAAAACAACGGTGCTTTCAGTTTAATTTATACGAAGGAGAAGTACAGAAAGAGACTGCAGGACGCAAAATAATTTTTAAGAAAAAAATAATAATTATTATCATTATTTTATTAAAAATTTTATTGAGTATTCTCATAAATTATATATATATATATATTGGAAATTAAAATCTTAAAAATAAAAATGTAAATTTTTAATCAATAAAAGCAGGATAAATTATGAATTAGTTGTTAGAAAATTGAAAAGTGGAACCAAATAAATAACAAGCCAGCCAGACGAAACTCAAATTTAGGAGCCCAACTTACAAATGGAAAATTCAGACCCAACCCACCACCATGCATACAGCCACATGAACTGGGTCTGGCTGGCCGTGCCCATACTTTATATATATATATATATAAATTTTCTATACCTATTCTTGATTTCTGCTAAACCTCTGGAAATTCTCCATCTCAATCAAATGCCCCACCTCCACGTATTAATTCAAAAAAGGGGGAAAAAAAAGAAGACAAAAAAAAAAAAAAAAAAACAGAAGAAGGGAAAACATTCTGAGAAGCAATGGATTCTCAAAAGCAACAGCAAAACCCAATAATTGATCCAGAGCATCCCCAGCTCCCGACCATCAAGATCCACCACCCTTCGTCCCACCACCACCACCACCACCACTCCACCACCAGCACCACCCCTGCTGCCGGATCCCGCCGAAAGATCGGCGTCGCGGTTGACCTTTCCGACGAGAGCGCCTACGCCGTCCGCTGGGCCGTCCACCACTACGTCCGCCCCGGCGACTCCGTTATCCTCCTCCACGTCAGCCCCACCTCCGTCCTGTTCGGTGCAGACTGGGGCCCGCTCCCCCTTCCAACCCCAACCCAGACGTCGACTGCTCGATCCTCAGCAACCGAATTCAATAGAGAAATCAATGATTCGGGTCGGATCAACCATGAGGAGAACCATACCCAGCAGCAGCAGCAGCTGGAAGAGGATTTCGATGCTTTCACGGCATCGAAGGCGGCTGATCTGGCGAAGCCGCTGAGGGAGGCGCAGATCCCGTACAAGATCCACATAGTGAAGGACCACGACATGAAGGAGAGGCTCTGCTTGGAGGTGGAAAGGCTGGGATTGAGCGCCGTGATTATGGGCAGCCGGGGTTTCGGAGCCGCCAAGCGTGGCAGCGACGGTAGGCTGGGGAGCGTCAGTGATTATTGCGTCCACCATTGCGTGTGTCCGGTCGTGGTGGTTAGGTATCCGGAGGATAAGGACGGTGGCGCTGCTGGAGTTGGTGTGAATGAGGCCGTCGTCAAGTTTAATGTGCCCGAGGCGGCGGCGGAGGAGGATGAGCAGGAGGCCAAGCGCGAAGGTTGGTTCTTGATTTTTTTTTTTTTACTTTTTTTCTTAATGACTAATTTTGGTGTCTTAATTCTAAGTTTACTGTTTTAGTATGATTGTTGTGTTCATTAATTTGTGATGTAGATTGATTTTGGATGATGGGAATGTTAGTAGGCATGTGGGCTTTCGACTAGGATGTTGAAGATCATTTTTATTGAAGAATAGGACATTAGAGAGAGCCTTTTTTTTTATGTATTATTATTTTTTGTTGTTACATGCTCTGAGAAGCATGATTATATGTTTGAGAGCTAATTGAAATATGTGTTAATTGACTAATAGTTGGGACCAAGGAAGAAGTTTGTTTGATTGCTTTAATTTGGGTTTTTGACACTAATGAAATCTTGATTGAGGATCCGTAATCCTTTAGCACGATATGGGCCTTTCGTTTTATCCACTCATGCTTATAGGGTTTTTTTTTTTTTGGGGATGGAAGGTGATATCATCTGTAATTGAAAAGAGCATTTCCAGATCTTGTTTTGGGTTTTTAGAAGGGTCTGTCTCTTTTTTGAATCATCATGAGGATTTGGATTCTCGTCTTGTAGGCCTGTTTGCATCTGAATCATTGAGAGCATCTTAGGACCGCTTCTGCATATTGACATAAATCCTGGTTCTCCAGTTGTGACAAGTCCTTAATTAAACCATATTTGTTTAAATTCTGCATGTGATGTAACACACGCATGCAGTGAAAAGGGGAGGTGCTGTAGCAGTAGGGTAGAATGTATATTGAAATGAAAATCTATGTGTTGAAGTTGGTGTATTTGTATGTGAAATTGGAGTTGTCAACTGTAGAGGAGTTCAACATTGTTGAGAGGAAAATTTCATTCATTGGATGCACTGCAGCTGTATGTACTTTTTGACTTAGTTTGTGGAATGTGTCCTTAGGGCCAGTTGAGAGAAAAATTTTACTTGGCGGTATAAATGCAAGCATGCGCTTTAGACACTCTCTGAGTTTGACTGCTTATTTTCAATGCCGTTTTGAACTTAGAAACCCTTTACTTATTTTCTAATGTCTATGAAGAATGTTGAATTGTCAATATCTAAGTTTGAACATGGGTTTGAGCTCTTTGAGTGAGATGATAAGGCTAGTAATGACCCTTGGTCACAAAATTGTTTGTTCTTAGTCTGGTTGTTTATATGGCATTACTGTTTGTTGCTTTTTGTGGCAGATGCTTAGTGTGAATTTTATCAATCCTCCACTGGCTCTTCATTTGCAGGTATGCAGTTTAGAGGTTAAAAATTTCGGTCATGGTTCTTCATTTTGATAAAGCTATTTTTTTTTCCTCTTTCTTTTGTCTCTCTCCTTTCCAAGGTGGACTCATTTCTTGTGCAAAATGAAGTTTATTCCTGTTCATGCTTCTCAGCAGAAAACTCATGCCAATAAAAATGCACAGTAGGTTTCTCTTGTTTTTTCCCCCCCTTCTGTATTGAAAAGTGAAAACTCATGTTGTGGCCTTTTACTTCCGCCTTCAATACGAACCTTCTCTATATTTGCTAGTATATTTTTATTCTCATTTAGATCCAATTATGCGCTTGGGCTTTTTTTTATCTTATAGACATTCTAGCAGAGATTTGATGACACCCTGGGGAGTTAATGGAATGTTCTGCATCGGTGGACAGCCTGCTGAATAGAAGATTTTAGAACGCCTGTTTTGCAAACCATGTTTGCAATGGTTTTTCTCATGTGCGAGACTTTGGAGTTGACGAGTTGTAATGGTATTTTGCATGGCTGATGTAGCGTAGGAGTTGTTTCATGTTCTGGTCGGTCTTTGAAATTTGTTGACTTGTACTGTGATGTGCATCGCTTTGATTTGCTGGTTTTATGAATATCACTTAGTATAGGTGAACTTGGGATGAAAGCAAACCAACTTATTGTCATTGGGCAGAAGACAAGAAAGTGACCCCAGATTTCAGCAACTTTATTCTGAATATCATCTGTCTGGAAATCCTGCAAGCAAGGAGATTATGCCCCTGATACCTGAGTTAAAAATATTGATGAGACTTTTTTTTTTCTTTTTTTTTTCTCTCCAGAAACAGACATGATCTCACAAAATACAGAGTCGGGGATGTGTGTTTGTACGGAATTCATGGTCCACCGAAAATATGTTGATGGAAAACTTCTCTCAGATGCTAAAAATTTGCACGAGGGGCGGGGCTTCAGTAGTGATTTTCTTGTCCTCTTGTGGCCCGTTGCAGCACGGCCCGGCAGTTCTTTCATTCCGTTTCGTCACTAAAACAGACATTTAACCTTTTTCGGAAGCATGCCTACTTGGCAATGTTTTAGAACTTTCCGAATGCGAAAAAGAGTTTTAATATAATATAGTAGTCCATTTAATGTCTCTTGGGTTCGCGTTGTGCCATCAAGAGAGTAAAAAATAGGCGATTGTAGTTTTTATCATTAATTATTTGTGTATCAAAGGGTTGAAAATGTATAAATAAAAAAAAAAATTGCCCTAATAATATAATAAGTGAATTTATATTTAAAATGCATTAAATCAATGGAGTTGATGTAACTTGAATGTGTGAAAAATTGGTCAATCTATTGAGGGCCGAAGGATGGGAAAGACACAGTCGCTACCTATCTATCTCTATTGAATCATGGAAAAGAGTCATTAAGTAGTGGATTAGCTAGGTTAGACACCAAACTTGGATATTAATCCTCAGCCAAGTGAATATAAAAAAACATCAAAATATCTTCCACAAGTTACAAAAAATAATAAATAAACTTATAAGAGGAGAAGACCTCAATGTCCTCGTCGATCGACTAGAGAGAAGTACATGGTTACTAATCACATGGAGTGACGCAAGCGGACTTTCTTCTCATATTTATTTTTACGGTAATTCTAGTGGTTTTATTTATTTATTTATTTATTTTGTTTACTTTTATTTTCTATCAACCATCCACACTTCATTGCCACTAGTTGACGTTCTCGATTGCGTGTGGCCACATAACAAAGTTTTTTTTTTTTTTTTTTTTCAACTGCAAAAATTTTAAATTTTGTGGTTCATACAATTATCCTCCATCTTCCTCGCACGTTTCCTCCTTGTCTTTGGACTTTCTTCCAAGGGTTTGAGTTCAGTTAATCTATTGGCAATGATGCCGCTTTCATATTCAAAGATGACAGCCATGAACGATACTGCTTGAAATGTGACGGGTCATCCTATTTGCCTTGTTTAACGTGAAGCCCAATCACCCTTTCCCCACGGACGGTTTGGCGAACTTCATATCTTGCAATTTGCAATATTTTATGTTTTTTTACCTTCCGAACAATACCTAAATCGGAGACATTTCTAGGCACACTGGCTTATCAATAATAGGATGAATTAAAATATTTGCAAAACCTACTTAGAGAATGACACTAGGCAATGCTTCTTTAATATATTATATAAAGGTGATGAACCAAGTGAAAAATAATGTAAATAATAATAATAATAATAATAAAATCACAACAAAAAGAAGATTAAATTGACAGAATTAGCAGTACATTCTAGACTTGCGTAAAATTAAGCTGTAAAGAAGAGTTAGTTATAAAGGAACCGATGAAATCAAGGGCTCTGATCTCTGCTGAGTCTGCAGACCCCAAGAATGGTTGCAGGGGGAGCTTTCTGCACTGCTGACCAATGTCTTGCTGGAGTCTCTTCAGCGAGTCCGTGATGTTAATGGCCCTTGATCTTGATTCCTCAGCTCGAGCATGATCTTCCACATCGCTTGCTCATGGTTGCTTTATTAATTTATCAGAACCCAGATGACAACAGGAGCAGCCCATTGCATCCTCCATTCATTGAAACTTTTTCTGTGTCAAATTCTGCATGCTTGACAAGAAAATGGTTAAAAGAAAAACCAAAAAAAAAAAAAAAAGGAAATGAAACAACACAAATATTGAAGCCACAAACGAGAACAATAAGAGTACCCACACCGCATTCACTAGACCCACCAACCTAACTTTAGAGCTAAAATTTGAAGAAGAAAGATTTCTTTTTTCCATTAAAAAAAATAAAATCTTTGGACTAATCGAAGAATCAAAGAACAGATGTGGCCTATAAATTCATAATGAAATAATTGAAAAAAAAAATAAATTAAAATCAAAATAAGGGGAGGAAACAGGAAACGAAAAAGAGAAGAACACGTACATCAGAATGAAGATCAGCACAATTATTTCGAATCCGCTTCATCCCCGATCTGGAACCCAAAACCCCACATCCAGTCTCTCCTTCACCGCTCGAAGAACTTGCCACAGGAGCCACCCGCGACGACACCGACGAAGCAGTAGTACTAGAAAAGGGCACCACCTGATTGTCACAACCATCCTCCTCCGCCTCCTCGCCGTCCTCTTCCCCCTCTTCCTCCTCCTCCTCCTCCCCCTCCTCCTCAAATTCCTCACTATCATCATCATCATCAAACTCGTTGTCCTGATACTCACTCTCCGCATTCCTACCCCGGCAGTGCTGTTCTTGACATTCAACATTCCGTTCTTGAATCTTGTTGTTTCCGGAGAAACAAGACTGGCATATGGAAACAGTGGGACCCATCGTCCGACCGGAGGCCTTCCATGGAGTTGGTGATAGACAAACCTGACAAAGCAGCGATCTTGAGTGTTTTGCTACGAGAAAGTTAGCGGAGTGGACCTTCTCGTCGCAGTCCCAGCACAAGTTCGCCTGGTCTGATTCGCAGTACATTCTTGCTGCTCCCCCACATAGCTCACACCCTTTCATTCTCTCCCTGTGGTGTGTGCGTTTTGTGTTGTTGTTGTTGTTGTTGTTGGGGGGCGGAGGTGGTGAGTTCTCGGAGAAGTAGAAGAGCTTGAGAAGACAAGAAGTTGCAAGTTGTAGTGATTCATGGGAACTACCCTAATCTTTCGGATTTAATCTAGTGATATTTTTTTCCACGATTTTACAAAGGTTAGGAATGTGTGTATTACATCTGAGTTGCTTGTCCCTTAGATGGAACCATGGAGTAGTTCGAGAATCTAATCCGACCATTCACAGGCTTCCCACAAAATTAATTCCTGTGATCATTAAAGGGAGATTGCCGTAAAATAAATAAAAAGTTGAATATAAATTTGCAAAAAAAAAAAAAAAAAAAACAAATAATGGGGTGCATTCATTTCCTTTTCTACTTCTTTGTGCAAATAAAATTACAGATATCCAATTCCCTAAACTACGATGTTAAAAAAATTGTTTTGGGGGGTGGGGGGAGGTAGGAATTGGGATTTTTGTGTGCTTAACCACAACAAAATTGGGATTTGGCGAGACACCGCCAGAGAATTATTAGGCACGGCTTACCATTACTATTGATTGTAAGCATAGAAAAAAATTGTTGTAATTGTTGTAACTCACTCATGTTCACAAACGACTTGACGTTGATTTTGTATTTATTTTACACTTTTCTTTTAAATTTATTTTATTGTTATTATTTTTTAGAGTCAAAATTCAACGAAAAGCCTTATCCAAAAAAAAAAAAAAAAAAGGTTGGGTGAGACGTATTATTAACATTAATGTATGATAGTACTTTTATTTACAAAAAAGATTAACCATTATTTTTTTTCGACACGTGTCGCATGGATTATGGAGCTGAAAAATGCCTAGCTTGACCTGCGTCGACCTCTTACCGTAAACGGGAGAAATTGTTTTTCCCTCGGCTTTTTAAGATGGAGTTATGACGTGTCACTGGCACTGGTGCGGGCGGCCGGCAGAACCCTCACATATCTTACTTGGACCGTTTCGGTCCACCAACGGCCACTTGACGCCCGTCCATCTCCTCCCATTCCATCTCTCTCTCACTGCGTCATGTGGGCCCCCACCTCGGGGCCCTCCGTTGTGTGTTTATCCTTCCGCTTACTTCGCTTTATCTTTTAGCCGCTTTTTGCGAAGTATTGGATGAGTTTCATGATAATTTTTATCTATTTATTTATTTCTTTTTTTTAACATGGGAACAGATTTTTTTTATTTCTTCAAGGGTATGTAAAATTTTTTATCGTTTTGGGGTGCTAGGAAATTGATTTAATTAGTATTTAAGAAACCATATGACACCTCAATGCCAAAAGAAAAAAAAAACAGAGGAAAAGAAAGCAGAGAAATCAAGAAAAATTATCATTGCAAGTTTGCACTGGTGCTAATCCATACCCATCACACACTTTGTTTATATGTGGCTAACTTGGCCGCAGAGTAAGCAACAAAAGGAGACCACCAAAAAAAGAAAAAGGGCCGCGGGGGGGGGGTGGTGGTGGGTGGGGTGGAGAATCTAAGCATCGAGACATTGTATGGGCCGCAACTACATTAATTTCTGTTTTGTTTTGAATTTTTGTGACAAGACTCAGAAATATTATAAACCAGTTGATATTATGATAATAATACTATGATATGATCAATAAATTGATAAAAGCATAATAAAGACAAAGCAAAGCATAGTAAAGTGTGTTATTATTATTTTTTAAATAATAAATTTTGTTGATGCTGCACAAAGTACATGATATTTCCTGCGTGGCACGTGGCGGGCTTGAGGGTGGGAATCTGCCTTCTTTTTCGGTGGATTGCAGCAACGGGAGACGTGAAGAGATCGAAATTCCATATGCATCGGGACACTGTTCGTCCAGAACAGAGGGGCTTGGGGATGGGGGGCGGGGGGAGGGCGGCTGTGTCCTGGGAACGCCACGCCGGCGCCAACTATAGAGCAGGTGCATTCCAACTCAAGAAGGAAAATGGATGGTTTTGGTGGTTTCAACCTACATATACCGGCCCACTCAAATTGTCAAATTTGACAAATGTTTTGGTTAGTTTCACCGAAAATTTGTACTTTTCCATTGATGGATTGATTGGAATGGAAATGAGTTGTTTAATAATATAAAAATATGTAATAAACATATTGATTATCATATTTATAAACAGTAATTAAAGATTATTTATTGACATATTAATTTAAATTATTCTTTAAAAAAAGATTTACCTGATCTCAATATGAATAAATTTAAAAATTAATAGTTTATTTTGGATATAAATTTCTGTTTATTATGTGGTAAGTGAAAATTCAAATTCAGCCAAATATGAAAAGAAAAGGGTATTATATTATTAATAACGGGGCCGCCTTGTATCAATGCTGACTCAATATTTATAGTTAGTTAATGAAGTGAGTTACCTTTTTTATTTTTTATTTGTTATTTTTTATGATGTTAATTTAAGGGTATTGTTAGAAATGATGTCTTGAAACGCTGTATTTCAGGACAAAATTGATCAAGTTGGCAGGGAAGAAAGAAGAAATCAAGGAAGCAAAGGGGAAAATGCTGCCGAAATGGACTAAGAACAAACCATTTCTGAATTGGGTTCGCATGTAACCGGATGGATACCTCATCATAAGAAAAACCATCAAAACTTAAAAGATTCATAAAAGTGATATTTGATTTGGCAATCGATTGTTATTATGCATTCAGTTCGAAAGGGGGAAACAAATTAGGAAGACCCTTGTCATTCCTCAGGAAGCAAAGGGGAAACGAATTCAAAAGGCGTATCTCGCCTTCCCAAGAAAAGAAAGAAAACAACCACTCGTCGTATCTTGTATGACACTGCGAACAACTTATGGAGGATCATCTCATTTCTTTTAAGAAGACATCTTCTAAAACAATCATGTAGATTTGTTCAGAAGATGATGACGGTGATGACTCCTTTTGAGTAGTTCAAATTGGAAGTCAAATAACGGGCCAAATCTCTCCAAAATATTTATATGTTTCTCCAAAATCCAATTCCAGGCTATTGAAATCACTGTGGAAGTGTTAGATGCACACGAAAGTAGTACGCGAGAAAATGAATGCAAGGATAGACAAGTCAGTGTGAAGCTAAGCGGATTAGACCATAACTAAACCATATATGCGTTTGCATGTCGCAACGAACAAACCGATGGGGATCGTCTCATTTCTTCCAAATCCATTGGTATCGTCTAGATCCTTACTCGTTCCTCCAATCTCGATTCTTCATTTATCACGTTTGCGTACAACTCGATTGAAGTGAATTTAATTACTATAATATGCACAAACGAGCCTGTCATGCGAGATTCCTGAAAAGGGGGTTTTTGTTGCCCAGAAAACCCAATTGCAAGCTGATCGAGGCACTACTCTGGAGAATGGAAGGGATTGATGATCAAGAAAAGCCACAACAATAATAAAATTATTCGATAGCTCTTATCCTTCCAGGGTTCGAAGGTCCGGAACTAGGACAAATCAGAAAGCATTGCTACGTGCGGTGCAGACAAGGTTTATCACTTTTGTAGTAGAAAGGCCGAAGATATCTGGCGGAACCTCTTCGGCTAATCTGGAAGAAGAGTGCATCGTGAAACAAAACAGAGTTGCCCATTAAACAACCTCGTTTTATCATCTTTTATAGAAAAGGCCCACCTCTAAGCCCTGAAAATGCCAAACAGAGCTTCATCACAAGTTGGAATCCCGCAACCGCAGCCGCTTGGACGTCTCCCTACGTTGTTTCAACCTTTCAGCTTTAAATGATAGCACATCCGATGGCACAGTACATAGCAGATCTGCAGCAGCTATTGCTGACCTCTTTATGATTACCTTCGAACGAATGTCTCAAGTGAGACCTAGGACCACGTCGCACGTTCTGGAGAGGCTTTATGGTGTCATTCCATAATGCTCAATAACACATCTCCTATACCCCTGTTGGAGCCCATGACTCCCCAGGCTACTAACAACTGATAAAATATGGTTACAAATTCCTTCTTGTATGCACGATGTTCCGCGAAAAAGTTCCTCCGCCTTATTTTGTCAGGCTAAAAAAACATCGGAGCGCTGCCTGCCTTTTATCCTCTTTTCATCCCTTTACACAGTCCTAAAACTTAAAAAAAACATAAAACAAAAGAGCGAAAGGCAATTTTGATACCGGAGATAACTTTTTAGACATAACATGCAAAATGGTGAAAAATGCCATATCCACCATTAAAGTGCACAAACACTAGTTGATTATACCAATGTCCTCACAGACATATGCTGATGCATGGCAAACTTTCATGTGACGACAACACAGGTAATTATGAGTCAAATTGAAAGGGTCTCAAGAGAGCATCGCCTTCTCTAGCAATTCCTGCAATTGCCCACTTTGATATGCCTCTGTAAACAAACAAATCAGGCAAAAATGTTAGGCATGAACAAAAATAAGGCCAAAAGGTAAAATTTTCACTTCGTCCAATGAGCTTAACTCCAATAGTCGTGTATAGTAACATTCAGGTAATATTTGAAAGATGTTTTTGACAACATATCCCTGAATTATGTTGATTTGTATCCAGTAATTGTACATCCTATGTACTTAGACTACAAAATTAGAAAAATTCTTTTGGCAACACAGACACACAGGAATGCAATTCTCAACACAAAAAGATAAAATGAAGAATGCCAAGGTACCGGCTCACAAACATGAGCAAAATTTATGGACTATAGTATTCAGATATAATAAATGCATGAGTCTCTGTGTGCATGCACAGACACACACACAGATGTGTGGTAAAGATAGTTCAAGCTTTGGAGCTTGGCAACTGCGTTTGCCTACGCAAGAAGGATTTTTACCTCCAAAAAGTTCTGGCATTTGTGCTTTACTTGCATGCATTATTGTTAGGTCCTTGGCTTAATTCTTCAATCAAGGCAACATAACAGTAGAGCATATGCAATTGAAAGCATGAATATGACCCACCCACATTAAAAATTCAAATTCCAAATAAAGTTATATTCAAGGTAGGAAGCTAGGGACAGATAAACACAAGAAATTTACCAGAGGAGCTTAAGTGAATGAGATAGCAGCAGTATAGTTCTGCACAAACAGTAACTGGTTGTGTTCGTATGGTGCTTGGGGTGTGGCTAGAGAAGATTTACACGTCCACAAACAGCAATATAGAGTCTAACAGTACAAACCATCAACTAAAATGCTTTCAAAAGAGAATAAATTTATTGACATGAGCACACAAGCACCTTTAAAGACAATACTAAATGTTTTCTTCACGACTAACATGAACTTACCAACAGTGATGTCACAGCCCCCATAAAATTCTCCTCCTATATAAAGTTGGGGAAAGGTTGGCCAATTTGAGTACTCCTTCAATCCTTGACGTAAAATTTCATTCTCTAGAATGTCGATTGTCTCAAATGGTACATCTAATGAATTCAGTATTTGGACAACAGTGTTTGAAAACCCACATTGAGGGAATTCCTTACTTCCCTTCATGAAGAGAACAACCTTTTGTGATGAAACAACCTTATCCAATGTAGTCTTCAGCTCAGGAGTTAGCACTGCAACCACAGATTGTCATCAAGTTAATCCTACTAGGAAATTTTTATTTTCATTTTAGAAGGGAGTTGTGCTTGCATGAAATGAAACAAGGTAAAAAAAAAAAATTGTGAGTAAAGAGCTCTTTAAAGATCACACATAAATGATAAGAGTAAATTAAGCCAATTGCATTGAAAAACAGATAATCTAACTATAATTTTTTATAATTAAAGGACACGACCTTCTTTTAACATTTTTACAAGCATATGAGTATGCCCTTAGTCTTAGCTACTGCAATAATTGCAGTCCTCTTCTCAATTCAGAGAACTATAAACAGATTTGCAAACTGAACTTGGATCAATTTGAGCGTTGTGATTCTAAAAAGGACCAAGCATTCATGTTCAAAATGTTTTCCACCTATTGGCATTCACAATTTTCCAGCTTTCACAAACATGTGGTTATTATTAATGTAGCATAAAATCCATTAAAAGATTCATAAATTAAACAAGTCTGGTCCTAAAGTTGCTTCAATTCTTAAAAATTAAAAAAAAATTCTTTTTTTTATCAGAATAAATAATTATACTTTCATCTAAATTCTCCTCACATTAGCACAATTCCCATAGAACACGAATTAGTTCAACCTGCCACTTTCATTTTCTATATGAGCTGACGAAAAATTTAAATTGATTTCTCACTGCTCACCTGCCACGAGTAGCTAAATGGGAATTTTTAATAAATTAAAAAAAAAAACAAGAATTACTGCGATCTGTTTGAATTACACAACTTTACATAGTGATATGCTGCAATTCCTTATCTTCAATTTTCATATCCTACATATATATTACTCAAAATCTGCAACATTACAAGGAAAAAATGAGAGATACTGCCGAGATGAGAATAAATACCGCAACGGATGCTGGGAATCCTTTTATCGTTGCGGGAGACGATATTGAATCGGAGAGGAAAAGGGACGTTATCGGAGGCAGTCAAACCGCCAGGAGAGGACCGGCGCCAGGCGGTGCCGGAGTTCCGGAGTGGAAATTTGAAGTTGCAGCTAGCGGCGGAGATAAAAGTGTGGTGGCGTTGTGACGGTACTGCTACTCTTGCCGCCGACAACACAAGCTCTGATTGACAAGCCATGTCATCTAATAAAACGCGCCGCCGCTGCCCCCAACCTAATATTGCCTGTTGAAAATAGGCACCGGGCGGTCCGCCGATTTTATTCCATTTTGCGAGTGACCAAGATATTTCGTACCGATGTCCATCAGACGTGGCTAATTTCTCACCATTCAACCATGCGGGCCCCAGATCGCCCTCCATGTGTCATATTATTACAATACATAAAAAAACATAAGAAAAAGAAACAAATTATTAAATGATAATATAGTACTTAACTTAGACTTCACCTTAACCAGTCCAAAGAAATGGGCCACGACATTCTTAGAGATACATAGTTATGGGGTCTATGCTCCCATTAGGAATTGTGTCTCCACGGCAAGGATTTCTGCCCTTGTTAATGGCTCTCCCAGACAAGAAGTTCAGTGCCATAGAGGTTTAAGACAGGGTGACCCACCCACTTTCACTAGTCCTTTTCATTCTTGCTGGGGGGGGGGGGGGGGACTTATCTCTTTTGCTGCTCAAAGGCAAGGCCTTAAAATATGTTTTGATGGCACCACAGTTGGACATTCAAATCTGTGTCATGCATGCACATCTCCAGTTTGTCGGACGCTCTTATCTTCTCCTAAGCTAATCATCGCGGTCTCGTCAATTTTATGAGACCATTGAAGTGCTTTGAATTGTTGTCAGATTTGAAGGTAAACTTTCCTACAAGCTCAATCATTGGGGATCAACAGCAGTACTGAATGGTTGCTCTCTGCCACAAGATTGCTACGTTGTAAATCCCAGACTCTTCCTCGTAAATATTTGGGTTTCCCTTTAGGTGCCAATCCTCGACGGAAGTCCACTATGCAAAAGAGATTGGCTTCTTGGAAGGACAACTTCTTTCTGTGGTGGGGCGGATTGATTCTTATAAAGTCTTTCCTCTCGAGTTTTTAGTGTGAAGTCTTTTAATTGTGAATTGATCAAGGAATCTACAGGTCCGCCTGTTCTTCTTCCTCGCATATGGACGGGTTTAGTTCCCCCTAAAGTTGAAATCTTTGTTTGGACGGCAATACTTGACAGGGTAAATTCTAAGATGCTGCTCTCTAATAAAGGGCTCCTTTCTAGTGAGCAATCTCAATGCTCTCTTGGCAACTCAGAAGCTGAAACTGCCAGCCATCTTCTCATTTCTAGCTGGAGGGGATTTCAATGGTGTATGCCATCAAATTTGCATGATTCATACGTCCAGCCGGGTGGCATGTTTAGTGGTGAACACCAAAAGCATATTTGAATCATTCTCTTCTTTACATTGACGGGTGACTCTTTGACTCCAGAGAAATAAGATCTTCCCAAAGTGGGCTCCTTATGCAGTTTAATCTTTGACCGAAACTCGAAAGGACGATAACTCTCTGATTGAAAGCCAATCCTTAGTTTCTCTTGGCTAATGCTCTTAAACTTTGGACTGTCCCTCTCAATCACATTGTTTGAAATGGAATGTTGATGGTTCAGCTATTTGGAAGTTATCTTGCTCTGTTGATGTGATTGATTCCAACCATGTAGAATTGTTGGCAATTTTCAATGCTATTGAACTGCCGTTGTGGAATAATAGATTGAAGAATATGCCTTTCCTTTTAGAGTTTGATTCATGCAGTATCTTACATAGTGGAACAAGAAAGAGCGTCGACTTTGGAGATTGAAACAGTTTTCTCTTGTATTTTTGACACCATTAATCTTTGCTCTTTTTAGAACTTTAGACATATTATTATGAATTGAAATTTTATTGTGAATAGTTTGGCAAAGTAAAGAACTGCTAGGCATTTTAATCTAATTACTTAGATTTAATTTTCTTTTTTCTTTTTGACTATTCATCCTCCCTTTTTGTTTTTCCTATTAGCGCTATTTTTTTTAATAAAATATGAACTTGATTTATAAAAAAGAAAATTCAAGAAATTTAGTTATGATAAGTTTACTGATGACCATAAGGTTGTAAGGGTAGTTTCATGCAACAATTTTGTAAAGTTTAAATTGAATGCAGATTATTTAAAAAGGATTGGAGAGGAATTATGTATTGGACTTTTTGTTGGAAGAGAGCTTAGTCGAGTACTAATTGTACATAAAACTTCTCATGGTTACTTAATTGAATAATAAATATGATAATTTAAATATTTATAAAAATGCATTAATTTTATATAAAAAAGTAAAAAAATTATAGAATGTATCAATTTTAAAATTAATTTTATTATAATTAAAAAATAATTATAATATAATTATACAACATTAATTATATTAAAAATTTTGAATAAATTCAATTTAAATCAAATAAAAAAATAAATAAGTTATCTGACTACAACTTAATAAATAGATTTTAAAATAATAATCTAAGAACTTTTAAACTAAATTTCAACTTAATTAAATTACAAAAGAAAAAATAGTTATTCTAACTATGAGTTAGAAAGTCTTCCCTTACATAAACTTAATCCAATTGATCAAAATGAAGATATATGATTCTTTTATTAATTGATAAAAATCAACTTGATTGAAGAATAAATAATTTTTTAATTATAACATTGATCAAAATTAGATGAAAAAATATTTTTTATAATATTGATAATAAAATATAAATTAAAATCTACACTAACGATGCATTAAACCCAATTTTCATTGTCCAAAATGAAGAAAAAGATGTCCTTTATCAACAATAACAATTTCAAGTCAATTAAATAATATTTTACTATTAATTATGAAAACAATGATAACTACTCCAAATTAAAAAGGTTTTCAATAATTTTCACTTTTCATTTTTTTTAGTGTTTGCCACCTCTTTACCCTAAATTAGGTTTTTTTTTTAAGATACAAAATGAGGTATTTATATTTTCATTGAATGTTTTGAGTTGTGAGGTAAACATATTATACAATAGGCTATCAATTCTGCAATAATTGAACGTTTTCTCCACATAGAAGGCGACCCAATTAGCCCAACATTATTCATAGGTCCATCCATTTCTGATAAACGAAGCACTTCATTGGCTAGCATACGGTAGGTTTGGTTGTCTTCGGTGACGGGATCGATCAATGTAATTTGTAGGGTTACATGTAAGACATTACTTGAATTTGCTTCTGGTTTAGTAAGTAATGGCAAACCGAAACTGCTGCTGGCTCTACCTCACCAAGATGTCTCTCGTGCCAGGCAACAGAGTCACCTGAACACATGATCAAAAGGTTTTAATAAGAATATTTCACCAATTGTGCTCGAACCGTGAGGCAAAGTTTTAATTTTAAAATTTTTAATTAATTAGTTTTAACTAAAATTTGAATTGGAGACCTTTTAAACGACTCTATTCCCAATGAGTTAT
Source organism: Ceriops decandra (assembly GCA_020615895.1). Classification (NCBI taxonomy): domain Eukaryota; kingdom Viridiplantae; phylum Streptophyta; class Magnoliopsida; order Malpighiales; family Rhizophoraceae; genus Ceriops; species Ceriops decandra. Next base: position 7,049,169 of record JAHLGO010000169.1, on the reverse strand, counting down.
AGTTAATTGGTCAAAGACTCAATTATTAATGGTAAATAAGTATTCATCTGTATTGAAAACAGCATTTGCTTCGGTAGAAACCGCATCGGTAATGTAAGAAGAGTGTCCTGAATCCATACAACAAGATTTACATTCATACTATCATCTCTCTTGCGGTGCATCAAATTGACTTGGCGAAGGTTAAGAAGCGGGGACTTACAATTCTTTTTTATTGCCCCAAACTCTCAAAAGTCACCTAATCAAATGGCATCAAGCATCTCGAGCGAGTCACATTCATCTGGAGACTAATGAAGGAGCTTGAGTTTTTTTTTTTTTTTTTGTTTAATCAATTCTCTCATTTAAGAATTTTGAAAAATAAATTATCTCCATAATATCCCCTTATTTAATCTTATATATGACATTTGAGGGTATATATATATATATATATATATATATATATATAGAGAGAGAGAGAGAGAGAGAGAGAGAGAGAGAGAGAGAGAGATATTTGCAATATTACTAAGAAATTTAGATTAGTTCTATCAACCAAGAGAATATCTAAGTCCCTAGTATATAAGCAAAAGTAATATTCAATTCCCGGGATTCCAGATTTGCATTCTTTCGAATCCATAAATTGGGTTCGGTATCCTTTTTACTTAAAGATCCTCGTATCAAACGAACCCCAAAGGCTGATGCCCAGGCTGAGCCTCCTACTTTCGTGGATGCTTCTTCCATTGCTTCATTTCGATCAAGTGATGATGATATTGAGACATTTTATTACGTTTAAAAATAAAGTACTTAAAAATAATATATAATATATATATAAGCTGAGATAGTCCTATTAATTCATAGTGAATGTCCTAATGCCAAATAGTAAACTTCTATAGGTAGAGAAAAAATTAAAATTCAGGAACTTATTGTGCAATAAAGTTGTCCCTCTTTTTAAGTTATAGATTCCAACTTTCAAATGTTGCCACTATCGACCCACCGATATTTTCAAAAAAAAAAGAAAAGAAAAAAAAGAAGAAAGTTTCGATGGAAATAAAGGACATTAACTATGGCTGAAAAGTTGCTGATTTCATCAATATATATTTGAGTTGCCCGAGGTCACAGAGTTATAAAGAAGTAGAATAATTGTCTGGCGCAAGTTGACCCACTTTCAGAAGAAGTTTCCTAGAAACTACACTGCACCTAAAAGCGAATAATCCAGGTGGATAAGTGAAGAGCCAACGGACAAAGCCACCGAACTTCATTAACGTCAATAATGGGCAAAAAAACATGATCTGTTCACAACTTTTTGTCGCAGCTACAAAAGTTGATGCCTACCTGGGCAAATCATGCATGTCTGAATTTAATTTAGCAGTATACTCCGCGTTTTATATCATGTGCAGGTGTTCACATAGGCATCGGTTTTCCAATATTTAGAATATTGTATATCATTTAGGTGATAAGGTTAATAAACCCTTCAAATTTTAGCTTAATAATGTTTTTGGACAATGTTGATATTTACTTGACTGTGAAAGAAATGGAAGATGAAAGAGAGATACAATTTTAAATTCCATAAGAAATACTGCTCGATTAAAACTGAAACATTCAAATTAAGGAAAGCTTAAGATACCCACTTACACTCCATTCCAATTACGTTCAAATTGTTCAAGGAATTGTTCCGACCCATCCATCAATCCGGGGCTCAATCTAAACATTAGAATGCAAAATTCCATCTGATTTATGGCCCCATCTCCATCCAAATCACCTTCCATGAGCATGCAAACAAGCTCATCATCCCCCATGTCTTCCAGCCCTAACAAGACACTGTTTCTCTTCAAGCTTTCAAATGTAATGAGGCCCTTTTCACAATCTCTTAGCAAGCAAAACCCATGACACAGCTCCCCAGCGAACCCTTCGGCTCCTAGCCTTGCCATCATTGATGGAAAATAGTCCTCAAAATCAACTGCAAGATCTATTTCCATAAATGTCTCTAGCTAGAAAGGTGCGGTTATTTGTATGCAGAACTTGAACTTCTCACTGCACACCAAAATAAAGGGTGGAAGTTTGAGGGCTCTATGTGGAAATGGTAAGCGAGGATGGGCTTATATATGAGTTGGCCAGGAGGATTGGGAGGTTTCTTCGAGGAAGGAGCAGCCGTTGAAATCAAGACACAAATCGAAACCTAAATAAATTTGATGGTATAGTGCGAGCTTCCTGGTTCCTACTCCTTTCTTTTTCATTGATTACATGAACTCCTCTTCTTCCAGGAAGCTGCCTGGGGTGATCTCAATATTTTTTGTTTCTACAAGTTATCAAAAGGTAAAGATGCATGAGGTGCAGACTGGGTATAATTAATTATATGCGTATCACATTCTACCACAATAAACACTGAATAAAAGTTAATAAAACTTGCAAATTGGACTATACTGAGAAAGCATGTTATAATAAAAAATGCAATAAGTTGTCCAAAACAATAACTCATTAATAAAGTTAATTTCCGTATGGCATGCCTGAGTTCTTGCACGCGACATTAAATTAATTTTTGGGCCTAATTAAAAAATATTTTTTTTCTACTTACTGGTGTTTATATTTTATATATTTATGATGTAACAATATGATGTTATCAAAATTATAAACTCCAACATGTGTGTTATAGCTGAAGGATGGAGTCTCTTGATAGTGTTTTCCATGACCCAGGATCAAATACTGCACTAAGAATTAGAGAGTAGGTTAGAAATGCCATTAAATTGATTGACTTTGCATTTTACTATACAAATACAATTCTATTAAGATTTGTATTATTCTTATGTGTCTTATTTGTGTTATTCTTGGGAGAATTTCTTACAAATTAACAACTGAGCTTTAGTACATCGACTTTGTCCATATGTTTAGTCGATCGTGTGTGTTTGCGCACAAAAGAGCCAGTTGTGGAAATTATTTCCAACTATGGAAATGCACAATAATAATCCTGAGACTGCACTGACAATGTAATCAGTACTTCGGAGTCATTCATGTCATGGATGGGACTATTTAGCAACAAACTTGTTCAGCCTAAGTACCACCGCCGGTTGATGTCGTTAACCATCCAGTTTTGTACATCTCCTATATTCACAAATGAGATGAGAAGGAATTGAGTGGTTGTTCGATCATGGTGCCGACCTAATTTATTTGGTAACATCGACAAGGCATCTTTGATCGACGATTTCTTGACGATTAAAGACTTCGATTTTTTTTTTTTTTATATAAATTGATTGTTATTAATATGAAAGAAGAAAAAATTACTCTCCGTTTACGTAATTCAGGGTCCCAGATTATTTTGTAATGGACAAGAAAATTAACAAAGGAGCATTTGAATGTATAAATGTTCCTTTGACTAAGATTTATGACTCAAAATAAATGTGGATATATAGCAAAGAGGAAACTTCACCGCGGTTTCCTAGGGGTACACAAATTTGCATTTGGCCCTTTATCTCTTTCAATGATTAGTGATTGCAAATTGACGTTTCAAGGGAATGGGGTCAAATTGTAATCGATAAATTCCAAATACCAAAATCTTCCCCTTTTTGAAACACAAATATTAGAAAGAGGCATAAAATAATACAAAATGTGCATCGACTCACTAGAATTATTAATTATAGCTGATTATTAAAAAATAATAATTTAACTATAATTAATAGTTATAATAACATGTTTTTATTGTATGTGTGCATGTAATAATTTTATTATTATTTTTAAATATACAGGATTGGGCAACTTCCAGGTCGTGGCTGTTGTCTGAACACACAGCCCACTTTTACATCGTCACTTTTCAGGCGCCTGACTAAAAATAACATTATATGAAGAACCGGTTATATGACACAAATCTAGGGAATCTACTGCAATTATCAGCCAAAGAAATGTACTTATCATAAGTTTGATACATGTACTTTCCTTAAGAAAATCAAAGTTTGTTGGCAATTGGGTGGGGTAAATTTAAGGCCGGTTTATCAGTTCACCATCATCTACCTATCCTCGCGACATTTGCTTCCATGAAGTTCTCATTAACATGCTACCCCTACTATGTATATTAGTTCCTCGTGGTGCGTAAAATAACATATAGCATAGGTTTTGAGTTTGACATTGTCGAGACAATACCAGGAACACTTGCTCATAGAATATTCATTGTCAGTTCGTCATAAAGAACAAGAACAACGTGCCAGTACAAGGAAAACAAAGATGCCAATATGGAAAACGCGAAAGCGATACCGTAGAAATCCTGACAATTAACCTAGTTTGTCAGTGATCAAGCTCCTAACTTCTTTTTGTTTTTTTTTTTTTTTTTGAGAATTCAGTCCATAATAATTATAGATGTTTTTACCTTTCTTCTTCTTGTTGTTTTTTTTTTAATGATGTTACCAAACGAATATGTATCATAGAGGCCAAGAGTGGCCATCAAATTTTAAAGCACAGCCATAAAAAATCTGAAGTTCATAAACCTTTAGATTTTGGTAGGTACAATTTTTCCCTCTCTTGCCAAATCAGCTACAAGAAATTAGGGCAGAAAAAGGAAAACAAATGAAAAAGGACTTTAGGGCGGGAGAACCTATGATCTAGTGGGGGACACAGAGTCAAAAAAAAAAAAGGGCTGTAGTTCATTAGTTTCAGCACCAGCTTCTGAGACTTCATGTGAAATGTGGGGCTGGCTTGCTTCCTACGGGTTTACCGGATCCTGACCAGGAATGACTTGAAAACTAAATTCACGTGCAAGTTTCTATTCTTGTTATCACTCCCTTCGTGAATTTTAATCCAATTTTGTACTTTTAATATATATATATATATATATATATATATATATTTTTCGTTATTTTTAAGAAGACACTCTAATGATTAAGAACTTTAAATTTTTATTTTTAAAGTCCAAAAATTTTTCAACAATTTTAATTGATTACTTTCAAGAAAATAAATTTTTTTTTTCTTGGTTACTTTTTTTTTTTGGCTCCTTGCAACTACTCAAAGGTAGTTAAATAGTTTTCCTTTAAAAATAAATTCATCACAATTTTATTTTATTTTTGGATCTATAATAATATCAAAATATAATTTATATTAATGTAAAAGTTATTCTAATAAAAAAACTTCACCGCAAGTGCCAATCATATCTTAAGAAAATGTTTTACATACAAATAAGTCGTGTAAACACACACTTAAATATACAAACAAGCAAAAATATTTGCTATTTATAAACCTTATAGGCATATTTAATATGCTATTATATGGTTGTTTATTTTTACTTATTTTATATAGTGTGTTTGAAAGATTTATTAACTTTTTTTTTATAAATAAGATTTGTTAATTATCTTATCTCCTAACAGAGGAAATGTTGCATGTGACTATGTATGTTAAAAAAGAATTGACTTCGTTGCATGGGAGCTAAGTGTCATAAGAATATGTTGATCTGACCCATTCACGTATCCTTAAAGTATAAATTCTGGTCAAAACTGAACCTCTGCAGACTGCCAACATTGTCCAGCCCCTTTGCTATCTACAAAAGGTCCCAGAAGCATGTAGAAGTGTCTTCATCTAGAAACTTCCTACCGATTCACTTAAACTTTCAAAAGTTTACTTAGTTCATCTTCTCTAGCAGATTGAGTAAGTGTCGCGTGGGTTAGTATAAATAAAGCCTAACTTCGTGACAAGTGGTATTAGAGTAACGGTTCAAACCTAAGGTATAACTTGGTTGTTTGGTATTTGTTGAGATTGCAAACATAACAAGCGAAAAAGGATTTGTTGAGACCATTATGGATAAGCAACAAGCGGGGCAACAAGCTCGTGAGCGTAAGGAGTAACGTGCTCTAACTAAATGTAGCAAGTCCAAGGATCCAACAAAGGAAACCATGGACTTTTGTGTTGGTAGTTTGGAAAGGAGCGTTATTGGCATAAGCTCCCTTGTAGGCAACCTTAGCAATCAAGTCGATAACTTGATTCACGAGAATGCAAAGATTACGCAGGCTACCAAGGTCATGATTGAAGAGTTTGGCTACTCGTTTAGGGGAAAACTATGCTCCCTAAATCAAGGTTTGTCCAATTTGCGTGAGTTCATTAAGGGTGAGATTCACGACCTCCGCAAGGAAATGGAGTCACTGCGCTGAAACAACTCATTTGCTAGTACAGTTGCTACTACTAGTGCCACTGCAATACATGGCTTAAAGGTCTCTAAGCCTACTATATGCAACAATACATGTAATGTCACTGTCGTGGAAAACTTTCTGTTTGGCCTTAAGTAGTACTTCAAGGCCATAGGGGTTGTTGACGACCTAGCCAAGGTAGGCAATGCCCCAATCTTCCTAAGGGATGCTGCCTAACTCTGGTGGAGATCGAAGCACTTTGAGAGGGAGAAAGACTTATGTATCATCGACACATGGGAATAATTCAAAGTTGAAGTGCGTAGGTACTTTGTGCATCACAATGCAAATAGCAAAGTTAGGGAAAAACTGTATTGCTTATGTCAAATAGGTAGTATTTCTGACTTTATCAAAGAATTTACTACCCTCATGCTTAAAATCAAGATGTCTGACAAAGAGCTTCTCTTCTACTTTAAAGACTGCTTGAAGGATTGGGCGAGAGTCTAGCTGGACAGGTGTGATGTACAGACCTTGGATGCTGCCATTGCTGCTACTGATACCTTTATCGACTACGTTGCTCACTTTAAAGGCAAGAAGCCAAACCCTGGAAAAAGTGGGGGAGAAAAAATCGAGCAAAAAAAGCAAGATTCTGGCCACAATGAAGGTGGACAACATAGACCATCAAGTGACTGTCCCAAGTATAAGAAGAAGTTTGCGAGTAAATACAACTTAGCTAATCCTCCTAGACCCTGTTTCATCTGTGACAGATCGCACTGGGTAAAAAACTGCCCCAACCGTAAAGCAATGAATGTTATAATGGCAGTACTCAATTCAGAATAGTTCGACGAAGGAACCTAAGTTGACATAAGATCTATTCAATAATTAGGTAATCTCTCGAAGTGTTTCTCCCTAACAGTCGTTAAAGAGAAAGGATTGTTGTACGCTGATGTTGCCATCAAGGGTAAAGTAGCTTGTGCGATGCTAAATATGGCTGTAATGCATAACTTTATAGATGTACAATAAGCCAAACGTTTAGGCCTCAAACTAATGAAAGGAAATGACACCATTAAAGTAGTAAACTCGAAAGTAAGGCCTGTCCAAGGTATGACACACAAAGTAGCTGTCTAGATTAATGAATAGATCGGTAAGTTAGATTTTACCGTCATTCCTATGGATGATTTTAAGGTAGTGTTAAGTCTTGCATTTTTTTGTGAAGTCTTAACTTTTCTTGTTCCTACTTCAAGTTCTATTGTGGTCGTTGATACTTGTAAGATATGTGTAGTTCCTTTAAAGCGCAAGGATAGGTCTCAACCATTGATGATCTTAGTCTTGCAATTCACAAGGAGTCATAATTCGGGTCCCGACTATGTCGCTACCATAAGGGAACTAAGCGAGGAGGAAGACATAGCAGCACCAACTTCCGTACTACCGCAACCCATTCAGACTATCCTTATTAAGTTTAAAGACGTCATCTCCTCCAAATTCCACTAAAGTGAGGTATGGATCACTATATTGAGCTAGAACCCAGTGCCAACCCTCTTGCCATAGGCTTTTATCTCATAAAACCCCTAAAGCTCACTGAACTGAGGAAGCAAATCCATGATTTGATTGATTTGGGCTCTATTCGACCGATGAAAGCTCCATTCGGTGCCTCAGTCCTTTTTTAGAAGAAGAAAGATGGATCACTATACATGTGTATCAACTACCGAGTTTTGAATAAGGTCACTATCAAGAACAAGTATCAAATCCCTTTGATAACTGATCTTTTTGACCAACTTAGGAAGGCAAGATACTTCACTAAGCTATATTTGCGATCAGGTTACTACCAACATAAGGTGATGAGCTAAAGATAACCTGCGTAACATGCTATGAAGCGTTTAAGTTCTTAGTCATGCCCTTTGACCTCACCAACACATTAGCCACTTTTTGCACACTCATGAACAAGGTACTGCAACCTTTTCTTAACAAATTCGTAATAGTATACTTGAATGACATTGTGGTGTACAGCAACATACTTGAAGAGCATGTTGAGCACTTCAAGCAAGTCTTCTAAGCACTTCGAGAAAATATGTTGTTTGTCAAAAAGGAGAAGTGCTCGTTCATCAAGCAAGAAGTGGCCTTCCTTGGCCACCAAATTAAAGATGGTAGGCTCTTGATGGATCCAACAAAGGTGTAAGTCATCCAATAATGGGAGCCATTAACCAAGGTCCTGAAACTGTAATCCTTCCTAAGGCTTGTCAACTACTATTGTTGGTTCATCAAGGAATACTCTATTATAGCTACACCCTTAACAACCTACTGAAGAAGAACCACACTTGACATTGGACAAAGAAATTAAAGCAAGCAATTTTTGAGGAATCTATTATGGTGCTGCCAAACCACGAAAAGTTTTGAAATCCACACCAATGCATTTGACATCGCCATTGAGGGAGTCTTGATGCAAGATAGGCAACCCATTGCCTATGAAAGTTACAAGTTGAATGATACGGAAAGGCGGTATACCATCTAGGACAAAGAGATAACCACTGTTATCCATTGCTTGCACACTTAGAGTCATTATCTCTTTGGAAGTAAATTCGTGATCATGACCGACAATGTTGCTACGAGCTACTTCTAAACTCAAAAGAAACTTAACCCCAAGCAAACTTGTTGGCAAGACTTTCTGGCTAAATTTTACTATACACTGTGGTATAAATTGGATTAAACCAATGTTATTACTGATGTGCTGAGCAGAAAGGCGGAACTAGTAGCCCTTGCTACTATTATCCCTAAAAGCAACATCCTTAAACAAATCAAGGAAAGTATAGGACAAGACAAACTAGCCAAAAATCTACTAATTCTGAACGACAGTTAGGAAGTTTTTGTGCCGAAGTGGGAAAACTTGTGGAAGGAGATCCTCAAAAAATGTTATGATTCCTTATAAGCTGGTCACCCAGGTATGACATGAACCCTTACTTTTGTCCAACAACATTATTTCTAACTGCATATGCATATAGATATCGAGGCCTATGTGCAAACTTACTTAATTTGCTAATAAGACAAGGTAAAACAGCAGTAACCAACCGGCTTACTTGAACTACTACCCACTTCTAAGAAGTCTTGGGAAAGTATCTCAATAGATTTTATTGTAGCTCTACCAAAGTCCCAAGGGTGTGGAAGCATTATAGTGGTAGTTGATTGGTTTAACAAGTATAACACTGTCATCCTAGCTCCTACTAATTGTAAGGTAAACAAAGTTACTCACTTGTTTTTCAAGAACATAATAAAACTATGGGGTGTGCCAATGAGCATAATTAGTGACAGTTATTCCCATTTTACAAGCAAATTTTGGCGCGAGTTATTCAAGTTGCTGGGAACCGACCGAAACTTTTCAATAAGCTTCCATCCTCAAAGTGATGGGTAGACTAAGCGAGTTAATGCCTTGCTTGAACAATACTTGAGGTACTATGTCAGTGTTCACCAACGAGATTGGGCAAAGCTATTCAACACTACCCAATTCTCATACAACTTTTAGAGGAGCAAGACCATAAACAAAAATCTATTTGAGATTGTCATAGGACAACAACCGTTAACACCAAGTGTTATTGCCTCTCTTTACACTGACAATAACTCGTCTGCCTTTAAGTTCACAAGGGAATGACATGAGGAAATAGACATAACAAAGGCTTGCCTTGACAAAGTGGCCAAAAAGATGAAAAAATAGGCTAATTCCAAATGACATCCAAAGGACTATGTACCAGGAGACATGGTAATGGTGAAGATACTGCCCAACAAATTCAAGTTTTTACGTAAAGTACACAAAGGTTTGGTACAAAAGTACGAAGGATCATTCCCTATCATCAAGTGTGTAGGAAAGACTACCTATCAAGTCAAACTCTCTCTGAAACTGAAGATCCATAACGTTTTTCATTTAAGTCTTCTAAATCCTTTCTACGAAGACAAAGAGGATCCAAGCTGAAATGAGTTCAAGTGCGTATCAATGACTGTGGTCATCGAATTCAATAAGGAGGTAGAACACATTCTTGTTGATAGAGTAATTTAGAGAAATAGAGTTCCCAACTATACCAAATACTTAGTGAAATGGAAAGATTTGCCAGACCAAGAAGCTAGTTGAGAACACAAGGACTAGCTTTGGTAGTTTGCTGATCACATTTGACAATATAAAACTGAAAATGCAACGAGGACGTCGCAGAATGGAGTGGGAGAGGATGTGACAAGGATATATTGATTTGGCTCATTTATGTATCTTTAAGGTACAAACTCAGGCCAAGACTGAACCTTTTTGAGTTGTCAGCATTGTCCAGTCACTTTGTTACCTACAGAAGGTCCCAAAAGCATATAGAAGTGTCTTCGTCTAGAGACCTCTTATAGAGTGCACTACAGTTACCTAAAGAATTCTAAAAGGATTATATTAAATATATATCTAAAATAATTATTATAAATAGTTAAGATATTACATGATGTTCATATCGATCTATTATGCGCCCCTGCATCTAGCATTGGGTAGACCTCATACAATAACTATCCTAGCTCTACCGTATCTTTGTTTCATTTCTTCTAGAACAATCACAAACACTTTTTTGATTATGAATCTACTACCAGAAATTCAATGCCTAATCTTAGTATTCAATATTTTATTTTATAATTTTTTTTTAAAATATATAAATATAACACTTCTCTTTCTTTTTATACTTCCAATTTACTTATTTAATCTTCACATATTTTTCATCGATTCACTCAAAGTCTTCTAAAACTTATTTATCTTATCTTCTCTCAAAATTTATTAAGTATTGCGCAATTTAACACAAATTATAAAACCTGAAGGTGCAGGAGCCGACGTGATTCAATAATTGCTTTTAGTGGGGGGAGGGGGGGGGGCCACTTCTGTGCACAAACTTATTGAATATATATATATATATATATGGATTTAGTGCTTGCGTGCACGCGCGTCGTGTGGGGGGCGAGGGTGGGTAAAGCAGGACTCACCTTCTCAATACAGTAGTTAGGTGGCGAATAATTAAGTTAGACGAGTAAACGTTCCAACCGATAGAGGTCACCTCATTCTTATCAGAAGATGAATTAGGGACTAAGTGGCCTCTGAAAGGTTAAGAAGTGAAATGTAAATTTATCACCATAAAGATACTGAGTCAATTTGAGTAACTGTGCATACTTAGGATGTGTGACTATATTTTGACAAGAACTTCATTTTTGGTCGTGGGTGTCCTTTGTTCTCGAGGGATGAGTGACTGAGCTGTCACAAGAGCTGCTGAATGATGTGATGAAAACCCCTTGGCAGCTGGGTTGATAGTTCTTTTTAGCAAGTCGTTTGGAGCATGATTTGTGTAGGTGGCTTCTTTGTTTTTGGCTGGATTGGAATCCTTAATGGGTAACGGTGGTTATTGGTCAAGTACGTTTGCTTTTGTCAAAACGCTGTTTATAAAATAAAAAATAACTTTACTTTCTTGTGTAAGTTTTTTTTTTTTTTTTATAGATAGCATCTTTTGCAATTTTTCCTACTTTTATATGTTTAATATTAAGAAATTCATGTGTATGTACTTATTGCGAGTTATTATGCACATTAGAGAAAATAGTTAGTCAGGATTTAAGCTGTCATGAATAAGATTATTTTAAGTCCTATCTCCATTGGAATTAAAATTAGTTTTTAAAGGTGGGAATTTGCAATTTTATATGCATAGTAAATTAGATGGACATGTTCAATTCTATTTAAGGTTAAATCATGCAATGAATGAAGCAAAGGTAGATTGTGTTACATACTAATTTTTTGACATCAAAATAAAATTTCTCGTAAATTTCCTTCACTTGTTGAGTAATCCAATCTTGAAGATCAATTGCAATGAGATATGATTTCTTTTATTTATCAATTATAACTCCACAGTCAATTGTTAGTTGTGGCTGCACCACCCACAAAGCGTAAGGAAGGCTGCTGAGGGAGCATTTTAACCCCCAGTAAATCTAACCGGACGGAGTAATCTAAAGTAATGATACCCTTTGAAAATCCATTAGCTCAGAAATTCATCTCTAAGTATGAAATTAACCCCATCGCTCCTTTTAAGGGTGAGACAGCTCCTTTTCACCCCATCGCTGGCACGGAAAGAGAGATATTGTAAAAATAGCTTACTAATTCTTTGTAGGTCCTCTTCTTACGGCAATCAGTCAACTACAAGGTAGTAACCACTCTAAATATTATATAGTTCTGAGGAATAAACTAGTATACTATTATATTATGCTTGTTGTTGTCCCCGTGAACTGCAATTCTCTCATGTGCACAATTATTAATCTATCATTAGGTTCTCAACCTTTAGAAGTTACTTTGAATAACATACATCATGCATTAAACAATGTAAATTGCTGGCCTGCAAATTGACCGACGGATAGTGGTTAAACAATATTAGTTGCTGGCAGACGATGGAACAGATCATGGTGGTAGCTAGCTTTAATTCATGGGACTAGCAGCTACCAGTTATCTTCCACGTGCCATGGCCGGCCGCTAGGGGGATGCAAGTGAAATTCGCCTATTTAAGCAACCAAGCAGGATGGGGAGCTCCAGCAGCAGAAGCAGCAGCTGTCCAGGGTGATAAAATTCTAGTTGTTGACATTTGTAGTTGAGTACACTTTCAAAGGATCTTTTGTTACTAATGAGTTCACAAGGTGAGGTTGTCTGCGTGACTGGCGCGACTGGTTTCATTGGCTCATGGCTGATCATGAGACTCCTGGAGAAAGGTTACACTGTTAGAGCCACAGTCAGAGACCCTGGTGAAGCAATCTTCTCCTTTCTCTAAATTTGGCCTTTGGCTGCCTGGCATGCATACAATCTGATTAATTGAAATGTACGTACGTGTGTGTAACATGTTAGCGGTGTTGGTCTTTTAATCTTGGTTGGGTAATTTCTGTTTGGAGTTGACAGATAATTTGGGGAAGGTGAAGCACTTGTTAGATTTGCCTAATGCAAAGACACGTCTGACTCTGTGGAAGGCTGATCTTGCCAACGAAGGAAGCTTCGACAGGGCCATAACAGGGTGCGCTGGTGTTTTCCACGTTGCTACGCCAATGGATTTTGAGTCCAAAGATCCTGAGGTACCCATATGATCGTACGATCAACGTCCAAATCGAAAATTGTGGGCGATACCCCCTAGGTGGGGCTTATTGGTTATCGTGCAAAAGACGACGTCGAGTCTCTTGGGAACATTCCAAGTAGATGACGATAAATTTTGTTGGACTTGTGTCTGTCGACTTTGTTGCTAACGTGAAGTATTGAACATAACAAATCTATAGGTCAAATAAAATTGGGAGGATGAGTTGATTAAAAATTGGTGTTAAAAAAATAAGTGATAGCTATAAAAATTATTTAATTCACTAAAAGGCCACCACTATATTGAATATCACAATAAAAATAACATTGTCTCGTTGTGTAAATCCTTCTCATTCTAGTTCCTCACACTTGAATAGAAAATTTATATTTATAATTGAGGTTAATACTGCCATAAATGGGTTGTTAGTAACTAATAAAATTTGTTTCTAAATTTTTCACGAGGCATGTGATTTTATAATAGAGCTGTTAGACTCTTATTACAAGTGACCATGATTCAAATAAATAAATTAGACAAAAAAAAAAAAAAAAAGTCATCAAAGTTTGTAAGTGTCATTTGGAACAGTAAAATACCAATTTGAGTATAGTATCACCGTGAAATTACTTGATTTGTATAAAACTTAAGTTGACATAACACTGTTCACCAAACTTCAAAATGTTTACTATGGATACGAAGAGAATGGATGATGTCATTAACTTACCGAAATTTAATTTCTTAAAATTGCAGAATGAGGTGATCAAGCCGACGATAAATGGGATGTTAAGCATAATGAAATCGTGCGTAAATGCAAAATCAGTTCGAAGGCTGGTATTCACTTCATCGGCAGGAACTGTGAGAATGCAAGGACATGACCGGCAGGTGTACGATGAAAGCTGCTGGAGCAACGTTGAATTTTGCCGGGAAAGGAAAATGACTGGATGGGTCAGTATAACACATTATCAACTTCATCTTATTCTCTAAGATTATTTTTACATCTACAATGTGCATCGTAATGAGTCGGACCAATGATATCAACTTGGGTTTTCACTACACATGTTACTGATTTTATAAATTAATTGAGCCCATCGTTTAGTTTACTTGTGTCGCTTGCCTGTCTAAAAAAACTTTTGCCTGAAGATTTAATTTACGTACGCAGACTAACCATAAATTCGGAGAGAGAATGACGGATACACACAATATCCTAATGTCACGGAGGCTTTACTTTCCAATAGATTATGCCTATTTTGGCCAAAAGCGAGAATTATTAAAGTCATTATAAGGGAAACCCAAAAACACATCACATTAATAAACTTGAGATTGTGTGAATTAAGCGCATCTTCTCTAATTCAAATCTAGTCAAGTGCATCCCATATTTGAAGGGGGAGTCCTGGCGATAAGGCAGCATCTCGGGTTTGCCCTAGCCATCAAGCAAACAGATATAAAAAGCAATTGAAATTTTCATCCTTGGTTTTGAACAGATGTATTTTGTTTCTAAGACACTGGCCGAGCAGGCAGCATGGAAGTTTGCTGAAGAGAAGAATCTTGACTTCATCACTATTATACCAACTCTTGTAGTTGGACCCTTTCTTAATCCATCAATGCCACCCAGCCTCATAACAGCTCTGTCGCCGATAACTGGTACATTTATAGTCGCCAGCAGGCAGCCCGTCTCTTGCAGCCATTTTACCGTGATCAATTGAAGAACATCAGTCTAGATGACTGGGTAATAAAACATAATAATACTTTTTTTTTTTTTTTGGTGTTTTGTGTGTAGGAAATGAAGCCCACTATTCAATCATAACTCAAGGTCAATTTGTGCACCTGGACGATCTCTGCAATGCTCACATTTATCTCTACGAGCATCCTGAGGCCAAAGGGCGTTACATTTGTTCCTCGCACGATGCCACCATTCTCGATATTGCAAAACTGCTAAGGGAAAAGTACCCGGAATATAATGTTCCGACAAAGTAATGTCTAACCTTACTATTTCTCTTTTTTCTTAATACCTGTTTAAATCGAACCATATAGACTTAATTTTTGTGTTCATTTATCATTAATTAAATATTTTTTTCCCGTGTATTTCACAACGATGGTGTGAAGATTTGAAGGCGTCGATGACAATCTGGAGATCATAGCCTTCTCATCCAAAAAGCTAGGGGATACTGGGTTTCAATTCAAGCACTGCTTGGAGGACATGTTTGCTGGAGCCGTGGACACATGCAAAGCCAAAGGATTGCTTCCTGTTCCCAATAAGCAGGCTAATGGCACCAAACTAATATGAGACACTTTCGTGGTGCATTTATGGTTTAAAAATGCAGTTTCAATCAGTGAAATGCAAAATAACTGCTCTGCACTGTAGAACTGAGAGGAATGTTGAACTGTTGTGCTGTGACTTAATGTTGCAGGTTCTCTAAATTAGCGACTACTTGCTCATATTGATTATGCTTCAGTTAATTGTCTTCTCTGCATCTCGCTTATCCAAGGATTTTACCTAGTTATTTATCATGAAAGATAGATTCAAAAGGGGGGCTTTTAATTTAGTTGATACTCAACACTACTAATTTTACCAGAAGGTGGAGGAACCAACGAGATCCAACCATAGCGGAGAAATAAACACTTTCGTATACAAACTTATGGGTCGCTTTGGCTTTTAATTTTTTAAAATCAGCTTCTCAATATTGTAGTTAGGTGGCAAATAATTAAGTTAGACGTATCAAAATTACAGCCAATACTCT
>JAHLGO010000169.1:6993473-7033181 GCA_020615895.1 Ceriops decandra | reverse complement strand
TCACAAAAGCTGGTGAATGGTGTCACGAAGGCCCTCCGGCAGCTAGCTTGATACTTCTTTTTAGCAAGTTGTTTGGAGCATGAAATGGTGATCATCTTATGAAATCTGGTGGTTCCATCGGTGGACATATTTGGGCTTGGCTCAAGCCCATTCTAGGGCTAATTTAACAAAATCTTTACTTAATCATTATTATGATTTTGATGATCACGGTTAGTTTCGAAGAACCCATATCTTTTCGAAAAGATTGGTGGGGGCTACCTTACTCTTGTGATATAAAGCTTTAATGTGCTTCAGACACAAAAACTCATGTGACAAACTCTTGGATTTTTTTTTTTTTTTTTTAATTTTACAAAACGACCAAAAAATCAACTTCATGAAAATAAAAAAAAAAAAAAAAAAACATTCAGTAGACCGGTTATTATCTTCAAGGTCAACTTTACTGATCAAATCAAGCGACTGGTGTCTAAAATGTCAATGCATTAATGGAATGGAAGTGACTTCGTGTATTGCTAATATTAGAAAAGAAATTGAGAGATGGTGACACCCGCACCCACCCTGAGGCAAAGGTAATTCAGAAGCGGACCCCTAATTATTAGACACCTTTCTAATCGTCATTGCTTCTATCCATTCATTTCTGCATGTTTTGCTTCTAGATGTATTAGGGGCCTGGACCCGCTTTGAATTCTAGACCTAACAATATATATATAACAATAATTATTATTAATTAATGTAACAAAGTCCCTAATACATCTAGAACGGACTCAATTGGACCTTAAGTAGCGCCGGTATAATTGAACCTTAGAAAACCGCCTGGATTAGTTGGCCTCCCTGCTTGAAAGTCCAATCAACCTGACAAAAGTTTCAAAACATCTTTTTCATATGTAATCTTCCTAGAGATTTTTAACCCACCCCATATTTTAGATTTCTTATATAATTAATTTTGTTAGTGGTGTTATGTACGAATATTTTTATATTATTTTTTGACTAAAAAATTTGTTTATATATAAATATCATCGAGCTATGTAATTATTTAAATTTACGAATAAAAATAAATTATTAAAAATTTTAAAAATCACGTAATAAACAGAAAATAATTAAGTTTGATATTTTGCAAAAAGAGGTCATCATGACTAAAATTTATGTATTTTATTATTCAATTTTCTCGATAAGTAAGGAAACGATAATAAACAAATACCACATAAAAATTGAAAAACATTAACAAAATAATTAACCTTGTATTACTAGTTATGCCGATTGATGAAATGGGCGACAATTAAAGTACTAAGAATTTCGTTCGCACTAGAAAAAATTAAGTTTCCTAAATCAACTTGAAATTGCAAAATAATAATAATAATAATAATAATAATAATAATAATAATAATTGGCACATTATATTAAAAGCTTTATGAATATTATCTTTCAAAACACACTTAATGCCTATAATACTTAACACTCCACCAAATAAAGAAAAAATTTAAAAATTAATTTAAATTGCTAAAAGTGGTATATGTTTTATTAGATTCACAAGCAAACAGTGACATATGATACATTATAAAATTATATTTTTATAAAATATATTATAAATTTTATTTTATAATTCATTTACTTATTTTATAGTATTTGGATTTAATTATTTAATAAATATGTAAACTAATTCCCTTTTTATTTAGTTAAAATACTTTCTTAGTTAGCCATTAAGTATTTTTTTTATTTGAATTAAAGTAATTTTCCAACTAGTTAGATAATTTTAATTTTCTTGTATATGTTTTATATAAAATTAACATTTTTATATCTTTTTCTTTTGAAGAAGTAAAGAAAAATAAATATTTAAAATTAATTCAGTTCATAACAATACAGAATTATAGATGGAGGAGTAAAAAAAAATAATTAACAAAAATCTTAAAGAAAGTTCTTATTTAATTTGGAGACTTATTTAAAGAGTCTTGTTTTAATTAAAATAATAAAGTTGATAAAAAGTTTTATCTAATTATAGATGACCTATTAGGTATTATAAATATAAATTTTGCTATATACATTTAAAAGGGTGACTATTATGGCAAGAGAAAGTTAGCAATAGCTTTGGCCAAAGTCTAATTTGGTTCCAAAAAAATATATGAGTCACAAAATACAAATAAAAAATTATCCAAACTAAAGATTATAAGCCTTAATTAACAAAAATATATGCTTCGTTATAAAAGAAGCATGATTAATAGTAAAAATATACTTAATTAAATAAAAAAGAAGAGAGAACTTTTTGCCAAAAAAAAAAAAAAAAGAGGAATGTGAAGAAACCAACAAGAAAAGAATAACACCCTGGGGAATGATTGTAAAACTATTTCATTATTTTATTTTCCTAAAAATTTTATTTTTCTCAATATATAGTTTGATTTTAATTACTTTTAAAATGCATTATTTTTCTTAACTAAGGTTATGTGTAAACTAAACAAAAATATATAGTTTTCTTTATTTTTTTGTTATTTAAGAAATATCTTTTCATAATAAATATATGTTATTATAATCAATATTCTTAAGAATTTGATTACCTTTTAAATTGATTAATATGTATAATTGAGACTAAAAGGTGAATTTTTACATTAGATTAAATAAGACATACCATGAATTAAATGAAATACATATATAAATAATATAATTTATGCAATAATGATAAGTAGATTATGAAATGATTTACTTAATTTAATTTTTTTCCATAAAACTTAATATTCTTTTATTTATTTCAATCTGCATAGAGATATAAAATTTAATAAGTAAAACTAAATAAATATAATTTAAGAACGAGTATTGAAACAATTTTCACTATCTCATAAATAGATTATTTTCTTGATAACAATTTAATAAAAAATTATATATAAATTTGGTATGGTGTCCTAATATATTTTCTTTTGGTTTAATCTTGTTGTCTTCAGGATTTAAGTTTTTTATTGAGATTTTCTTTGTTCTTATTTAATTTTCTAAATAAAATTAACATTAATTAATATTTATTATTTGTTTATTTTTTTAATCTTTAAGGATCAATATTTAATTTTGTAAACAATTAAATTTGAAAATTTTGGTTTGTTATATTTCATTAAGTACTTTATAATGAATAATTGGTAATTATTGCTTTTATGATTCTATCTAATATAAATTAGTTGAAGTGAGTGCCATTCAAAAAATTGGGCAAAAGTGGATAAAAATGGTTTTGAAAAAAGAATAGTTGATAATCCAAATAAAGTAAAATAAAAATAGAGAAAAAATTGTTTAGTTCAATTCTACAAAAAAAAATTTATTTTTTTATAAATTATGAAAAATAACATAATTTTATTCTTGCAAATAAATTAATCAATTAAAAAATATAGGTGATGGGACGAGAATTAAGAATAGATTATACTATTAAATTGTAATACCCCGTTACTTGAAAATCTATTAGACACAAAATGCGACAATAAAATAAAGTACGTTTTTTTGGTACTAACCAATGTCATAAAGCAATCAATTCAAAGGCTTTAATTATTAAATATAAATAAAAATAAATAAATCACTTATTATGCTTTAAAGACTTTATACATAAAACTAAAAAAAATTTTCCCAATATTTGACAACTGATATATATAAGCTAGCTTTTTATGAATTCGAATGCGTTTTCTTAAAAAAAAAAAAAAGATTGGATCTTTCGAATAAGATAACACACGCTATATTTGGTTTTTCAATTTCTAATTCTCAGGCATACGAAACTGAAACTGGGCGAAGAAATACGGATAAGATTTTATTTTATATTTTTTAAATAAAAAGAGTTCGGATGGCACCAAACGTGGTATCCGAACTGCCCACTGGATGCCATTGACCACATCAATGATGTGGTCCAAAACCCACGACTCCCCCCACTGTCGCAAGGAACGAGGGGGGGAAGGGGTAGATGGTGGCTGCTGCCGAACATTTAGCTGTGGGTTGGCAATATGTGTCAAATTAATGATTTTTCCACCGACCCACTGCATATAAAGTTGCCTTAACATGGGTCAACAGAATGATTTAAAGATCTCACCGCAGAAATTTTAATAATTAAAATTTTAAATTTTTATTTTTGAGTTCTTAGATTTAAATTTTAAAAAGAAAACACAAAATTTATAGTAATATTGAGAGTTACTTGTCTTGTACAATTCTTCTCATAAACAAAATAATAATTATTATTATAATAATTTAAGATTGATCTTTTTTTATTTAAATTGATGCAATTTTCTAACATAACATTTTAATTGATGAGCAAAATTTAAGAAATGACAAAAATGTGAAAGTTAATTATATTTCACTTAATTTTTTTAATAAATAAAATTAAACATATAAAAATTAATTTATCATTGTCTTGCACCTATGGTACTAATAAAGATTACTATACAGTATTGCTACCATTTGATTTTGAATTTTCATGCCAAACTGCAATAGAATTATGTTGGGAACTGATTCTGTCTTTATATTTAAAAGGCTGATGCCAAGGTTCTCTGTCCTGTTGTTGTTCTACAGTGTTACACCGCAGCTAAGCCTCCGTGCTCCGCATTTATTTTGGGATTCATTTCTCTCCAATGACACGAAATGGACACATGAGGCGAGGAATTCAATAAATTTTGGCAGTCAAAGAAAATGGAAGGAGGAGACCATGGGATAAGTTTTTTTTTTTTGGAAGTTTTAAATTTTTGTATTTGGGTTTTAAATATTTTTAAAATTTTAAAATAATTCTAAATTTAAAATTGTTATTGTATATAATTTTTTTAATAGGAATTCATCAAATAATTAAATACGTAGTTTGAGTTAATGAAAATTATATAATAATACTTAAAATATAGTTTAAATGTCTGTTTTGGTAAATTTTTTATTTTTTCTCATTTAAATTTTTACTTTTTTATATATTAAAAAAATAAAGATTTTAATCAAATATGCATCTGAACTTGTATATGTATTTTTAAGACATAATTTGGGAGATTATTACAAAATCAAATTATATTTTTAATAATTTGATTAAATTTTGTCAAAAAAATTAATATAAAAAAATAAAGATTTAAAATGAATTTTAAAATAAAAAAATATACAAAGGGTTAAAATTTCTTGGAAATTGATTTGCCGTGGATGAATGCTAAGGAGAGCAAGGCTAGTAGGACCCGTTGCCACTGGTTCGTAACCAAAGTGTAAGCGGCGCAACATCTGGATCGTCAAAGCAAAGCAGCAGACCCCAACTTGGATGTCCAAATCTGTAACACATGGTCTTTGTTCTGGAATATATTAATGAAAATACCTCCATTGACAAATTGAGCAATAGCTGTCGGTCACATTTCTTGTGAGAATAATCAATGCTCAATTCAAACAGTATACACCTACAAAACAACCGGAAAAAAATTTAAAAAAAAAAAAAAAAAGACCGGAAGAAGCAGAAGCAGAAGCAGAAGAAGAAGCAGAAGTCATTAATTTCAACCACCCACGAAGGAGACCGCTCCCCCGCCACCCGGCCGAGAGTCAATGGGTTTATGTAACAATTCAATCCAAAAGCAGATCTATTTCCTTTCTCTTCTGCATATTTGAGAAGTTGACGTTTGGCTTGTAATGCGAACTGTGAATTGTGAAGCAGCCATGACTGTGTCCATCTCAGGTGCTTTTGCTAAGCTTTTTCTCTGGCTTTTGCTACTTTCCACCTTAAAAACCTTGGGTGCTTTGGACACCATCAGTCCAGGCCAATCAATCAGTGACAACGAAACAATGGTTTCAACTGGGGCTGTCTATGAACTCGGATTTTTCAGTCCAGGTAGCTCACCAAGACGATACTTAGGAATTTGGTTCAAGAAATCTACTGGAACTGTTGTTTGGGTAGCCAATAGAGAAACTCCTATTGGAGATCGCTCGGGAGTTCTGCATATCACAAACCAAGGAATACTTGTCCTGGTGAATGGAACGAAAGGTCTTGTTTGGTCGTCTAATGTGTCCAGAATTGCGAAGAATCCGGTTGCTCAGCTTTTAGATTCAGCAAATTTTGTTGTTAGAGAAGAAAATGATAGCAGACCAGATCGATATCTATGGCAAAGCTTCGATTATCCAGGAGATACTAATCTGGCAGGCATGAAACTTGGCAGAAACTTGGAAACCGGTCGAGACTGGTCTTTATCATCCTGGAAGAGCTTGGATGATCCTGCCAGAGGTGAATACACTTTTGGGATCGATCCTCGAGGCTATCCGCAGGCAATGCTCAAGCAAGGCAGTGAAATAAAATTCAGGCCCGGGTCCTGGAATGGTCTCCGTTTTACAGGTGCTCTTAGACTAAGAAAAAATTCTGTTTACAAGTTTGAATTTGTGTTGAATGAAAAAGAGGTCTATTTCACCAGTCAGCTTATAAACAAATCTGTAGCAACAAGGCTGTTGATGGAAGCATCCGGGATAGTGGAGCGCGTTACATGGATAGATCAGACGCATAGGTGGGCTCGTTACTTTTCTAGCGACCAAGATCAGTGTAACCAGTATAACCTATGTGGTGCAAATGCTAAATGCAACAACAACAATTTTTTCGTGTGTGCTTGCTTTGATGGATTCGAGCCCAAGTCAAAAAGAGCCTGGAGTTTCCGAGATTATTCTCAAGGGTGTGTTCGAAGTACTCCACTAGCTTGTAAGGCAGGAGAAGGTTTTGTAAAGCAGAAGGGAATGAAGCTCCCAGACACTTCTAACTCATGGTACAATTTGAACATGAGCCTCAAGGAATGCAAGGACTTATGCCTGAAGAACTGCTCTTGCGTAGCATCTGCAAATGCAGATATAAGAGGAAAAGGTAGTGGCTGTGTTCTTTGGTTTGGTGATCTGATTGACATGAGAGAATTCCCCGATGATGGCCAAGACCTCTACGTACGTATGGCTGCTTCATATCTAGGTACCCTCATGCTTTTGGTTTTACTGAATTTTAGAAGCCAACGAAGTTTTTTTTTTTTTTTTCAATTGAATATTCTTGTGGACAATAGCAGCTTTTATTGTCCATTTTGGTTCGTGTGGTATTACAGTTAATTTGTTCTATGTATTTCTGCGAAATCTGTCTTTCAATTTACAAGATCACATCAGGAGGCAGAAGCGATTCAGAAAGGCTAGGCGAATAGTACTCATAACGTGCTCCATAATAATATCCATAGGAGTTCTTGTGCTGGGATGGATCTTGTATAGGAGGAAAAGAAAACTTAAACTCCAAGGTATCCTAACTGGCTTGTGCTTTTGATTTCTTATTAAAGCGATAGTAGAATGTGTGAGTGAATAGAGCTTTAGCCTAATGGATAAAGTTGAGGTTCAGGGATGTTCTTTGTTGCTTCCTTTCAGAAAAGATGAAAGACATTCTTGAAATTGATGGCAACAGCAAGAGCATGAAAGAAGACCTGGAGTTACCAACAATGGAGCTGTCTACCATTGCAAAGGCAACAAATAACTTTTCAATCAACAACAAGCTGGGTGAAGGTGGTTTTGGACCTGTATACAAGGTATTACCATGAAAACTAGAGGAATTCGGAAATCAGAAACATGTACAGGCTAAACTTGATTGATGACTTGCAGGGCACACTGCCAGATGGGCAAGAAATAGCAGTGAAGAGACTTTCCATGAGTTCTGGGCAAGGTCTGGAAGAGTTCATAAATGAAGTTTTATTGATCGCCAAACTTCAGCACCGTAATCTTGTAAAGCTTCTTGGATGTTGCATTCGAGGTGGTGAAAGAATGTTGATTTATGAATATATGCCCAACAAAAGCCTGGACTACTTTATTTTTGGTTAGTTCCTTTTAAACTTGCAATCTTATTCTTGGTCTTATCATAAAATTTTGCATGAGGACTCACTTCATCGAGAATGGCAGATCCATCAAGGAAGAAGATATTAGATTGGCAAACACGTGTCAACATAATCGATGGCATTGCTAGAGGGCTTCTATATCTTCATCAGGACTCCAGACTGAGAATCATCCATAGAGATCTTAAAGCAAGCAATGTTTTACTAGATAGTGTCATGAACCCAAAAATCTCTGACTTTGGCATGGCAAGAATTGTTGGTGGGGATCAAACTGAGGCGAACACAAACAGAGTTGTGGGAACATAGTAAGGATATACCTTGATTTGCCAACTAATTCAATTTCTTTTTTTGTTGAAAAAAATATTTCTGTTATTTTCTATTGAACTCATTTTTACTTTGCAACATCAATTTTCAGCGGCTATATGGCTCCAGAGTATGCTGTTGATGGGCTTTTCTCTTTGAAATCTGACATCTTTAGCTTTGGGGTATTAGTTTTAGAAATAGTGAGTGGGAGAAGAAACAGGGGATTTTACAGTCAAAATCATCACCATAACCTTGTTGGACATGTAAGTATGGAAGTCCATTTATGCTTAGCATATCATGGAGTGGAATTATACCACCAACTCCTTTTATATGGTCATGGGACATTAAGCAATTAGCATGAAGTGCCATTGACCAACTTGCCATTTCATATGATTCAGGCATGGAGGCTATGGATGGAAGAGAGGCCATTGGAATTAATTGATGATATCGTGGGTGAATCTAATGCCCTTGCTGAGTTAATACGCCGCATTCATATCAGTCTTCTATGTGTGCAGCATCGACCAGAAGACAGGCCTAACATTTCCACCGTGGTTCTAATGTTGGGTGGTGAAAGTTCATTGCCTCAACCAAAGCAACCTGGGTTTTTCACGGAAAGGAATCTGTCTGAAGAAGGGTCATCTTCTAGCTTCTATAAATCAAATTCAACAAATGAAATCACTGTGACTGTACTAGATCCCCGGTAGAAGGCCGCACTTGGTAGAATTTGTAGAGGGTTTCCCGCAGAACGTGCCTCAACCGTGCTTTTTTTTTTTTTTCAGTTCAAAGGAGGGGGGGAGAAGAAATCAGCTTCATCATTATGTTGGATATATTCTATTATGCAGATTGTCACTTCTAGTTCTATGGTTATGACCACATCAATTGAAAGAAGCAACCTTCAGTTTTTTCTTTTTTTTTTTTTTTTTTTGTCCAAATAGTTTGTATGCATGCAATATAACTAACAATACATCCTACCATTATTCTTTGCAAAGATCTTGGTGACCTCATGATCGTTAAGGGGAAGAAGATTCATGATGGAAGAAGCTAATAGCCATCTTTGGTGCTGGATGTCGGGTCACCCTTTTGATCAAATTTTTAACTTTGTTGGTGCCATCACTAGAGTTGGATTCAAGTGCATACGAGACCTTAACTAATTCGTTAAGCACAGCAACTGTTCTGTGCTTCAAAGTTTTCTGTTCAGAAAAAGAACTTAAAAGGGCCTAATCAAGCTCAGCGAATTTCTTTTGGAAGTGACTGAGGTCTTCGTCTCATGAGTTCCAAGACTATGACATAATCACAGCCTCTTTGTGACAGGCACAAAGGTTTTGTTGCGGGCATAACAAAATATTACGGTGGCATTCAGCTACGCAGAGGTATGGCACAATAGGTGAAGAGAAAAACTCCAAAGTGAAAGATAAAAGGGCAACTTTTCCATGGTTGTCGAGAAAAAGAAGAAGAAAAGGAAAGGAAAACTGTAGTCCTTTCCCATTGGCAGTAGGTCAGAACTTTCATGTATCTTAAATGGCATTACTGAGAGTAAGACCTGGACAAAAAGATGCATCGCAACATCAGCTTCTGCGATGGAAAAATTAAAAAAAGATGTGTGTGGTTGTGTGCATGTGTGTGAAATTTCCGGTATCTTTCTCGTTTTACTTGTATTTTATCATTCTTCCCCCATTTTGGAGAGTCGTATCACCGTGCCTCTAACAATGTGTTGGTGATTTCATTAACTGAACATATGACATGATTGCTCGAAAAATAATTTGCTTCAAGTGGATTTCCTTCTGTGTAAAAGCCAGGTTGCTTTGGCTGGGGCAGTTGAATCTCACTGCCCAGCATCATGACCGCAGTTGGCATGTTTGGTCTGTCTTCTGGTAGTTGTTGCGCACACAATAGTCCCACATGGATGCATCTTAACAACTGTGGTAGAGTGGAAGGTTCAAGCAAGAACTCATCAACTAGTTCCAGTGGTCTATCTTCCACCCAAAGCCTCCAAGCCTGAATAATATAGAAAGAAAAATAGTTAGACTGTCACCATTGTCCAAAGGAGAAAAGGGTTAATGATGAGTATTGTGCTTCAGAGATGAATGTTAAAAAAAGTTACTTAACATGTCCAGGAAGGTTAAGCCGGTGATTTGGGTGGTAGAATCCTCTGTTTCTCACCCCACTTACAATTTCCAGCATTAGAACGCCCAAGCTAAAGATATCAGATTTAACTGACACAAGGCCGTCCATTGCGTATTCAGGTGACATATACCCACTGCAGAACTTCAATATTAGAACTTTGGACATTTGCAAAAAGCAAAAAATGAATTACATGTTGAGTTTACTACTTACTATGTCCCAACAACTCTATTTGTATTGGCCTCACTTTCATCACCTACAAATGTCCTGGCTATGCCAAAATCTGAAATCTTTGGATTCATATCTCTGTCTAATAAAATGTTACTGGCCTTTAGATCTCTGTGGATAATTCTGAGTCTGGAATCATGGTGAAGGTAAAGGAGGCCTCGGGCAACTCCACTGATTATTTGGAAGCGCGTGTGCCAATCTAAAAATCTGCTTCTAGTTTGATCTGCTAATTCTCGTCCAAGTAAGCAATAATTGTAAAAAGCATGAAGATCAAAGCTGACAAGACTGCCAAAGGAGTGAAAGGGTGAACGAGTGAGAGAAGTTCTCACCAAAAATGAAGTAATCCAAGCTTTTATTCGGCAGGAATTCATAGACTAACATTCTTTCTTCTTCTTGAATGCAGCAGCCAAGAAGTTTTACCAGATTTCTGTGCTGTAGTTTTGACATCAACATAACTTCATTTTTGAATTCCTTTAGACCCTGTCTTGAACTTTTAGAAAGCCTTTTCACCGCTATTTCTTGCCCATCTATCAAAGTACCCTGAAAATCATGCAGCAGTATGATAATATTTTAGAAAAGACTGTAGCTCGTCCATTCAACGCATCAATATTTTACCTTGTATACAGGTCCAAACCCGCCTTCTCCGAGCTTGTTGCATCTTGAAAAGTCCTGTGTAGCAATTTCAATCGCGGTCATATCGAATGTTGGTAATTCTATTTCTTCCTTCACCTCATTATCAAAATACTTTTTTTCACTGTCTTTTCTCATTCCTGAAACCAATGTATACAAATCTGTCAAATCGAAGCTGAAGACTACATAAACTGCATAAGTGAATGCACCCATCTATCTGAAGTGAGAAAACATTTAGAGTTCATGTGTCCTCCAATTTTCCTATTTTTCACAAAGATGACTTTAGTTCAAAAGGTAGGAGCTAGCAAAGTTCAGGCTGCACAAAATCTCATGCGTTGAATAAATATGGTTACCTTGCAATTTTGGTTTCTTTTTCCGGATGAACAATAGCATCACTAGAATTTCCAGCAGCATGACGAATGTGAGGCAACTGACTATAATTGCCACTTTCTTCTTGTCATTGGAGCGCCCTTTGATCGGAATATGATCTGAGATCAACAAATGTTATGTCAGAGAAGATACCATGGATTTGGGGCATTAAGTCCTCTTATTTAATCATTGCCCCTACTCCTTTTACCTGCAATCAACAGATATCAATAAAGGGCAAGGTTAAAGAAGAGACAAACGTACCAAGTTCTGTGGCAGCCAGACGCACATAAAGGTCCTGCCCGCCATCTCGGAATTCTCTTATATCAATTAGGTCTCCAAACCAAAGTAAGCATCCACTTCCTCCGTCTCTGATATCCGTATTTGCATAACCCGTGCAAGAGCAATTTTGCAAGCAAATCTGCTCACATTCCTCAAGGCTCAAGCTTGCATTGTAACAAGAAAAAGATGTGTCAGGCAATTTCACCCCAGTGTGCTTTAAAAAACCATCTCCGCTTGTGCAATCCAATGGAGTTTTCCGAACACAACCTTTAGACCAGTCTAGCACGCTCCATTCTTTGGGATTCTTCGGCGTGAATCCTTCCAAACACGCACAAAAGGGAGAGTTCTCTACATTGCATTTACCATATGCACCGCAAACAGCATAGTTGTCACAATGGTCCATCTCCAGTGAAAAGTAGAGCCTCCAAATTTCAGTTCTATCAACCCAATAGTACCGTTGCAAAGGGCCCGAACGGTTGATTGCCAACCTAGTCACAACCGGTTTGTCCTTGAGATCATATTCGTAATAAACTTCATTGTCATTCAACACAAAACGAAAATCAAATACTTGGTTTTGCCTAAGCGCGGGCACCCCTGTAAATCCCAGGCCATTCCATGATCCACCTCTGCAATGTTTCGTAGTTCCCTTCATAATAACTAGTTGTGGAAAACCGTTGGTGTCTATCCTACACGAAAATTCACCTGGAGCAGGATCATCTATGCTGTTCCAAGATGTCAGGGACCACTCCCGACCAGTGATCAAGTTTTTTCCGAGTTTCATGCCTGCAAGCAAGGTATTACCTGGATAATCAAAGCTCTGCCACAAAATGTTATCTGGATTACCATCGTCCATGACAACAAGATTTCCAGACTCCAAGAGCTTCCCGACTGGATTCCTCAAGGCGCCTGAATCATTTGACGACCAAACAACGTGATCACTACTGTTCCTAAGGACTAGAGTTCCTTGGTCAGTGAAATACAGAATTCCTGAGGAATTGAAGATTGGAATTTCTCTATTTGCAACCCAAGCAACCGTCCTGACCGATATCTTCTTGTACCAAATTCCTAAGTACCACTTGCCTCCATCACCTGGGCTGAAAAATCCAAGTTCGAAGCTTCCATCTTTGGATACTAGAGTCTCATTGGCCCTGATAGATTGACCCGGAGTAATATTGTCAATAGCCTTGGAGATTCTCAGCTTGAAAAAAAGGACTAAGCACATTAAATATATTGCAAAGCCTTCCATGAAGCTTCTCTTGTATGTCCAGAAGATACATGAAAATGCGGTTAACACTCGAAAATTTGATCAGAAATGATATAAAGGCTATCTTTATCATCGATGTACAAGCTGAAGCACTATATATATATATATATATAAATAAATAAAATAAAGCAGCAGCAGTACTATACTGACACCTACTACAAGACAAAGATGTCAGGTCTGCAGCACAAAAACAAAACAAAAAGAGAGAGAGAGAGAGAGCCCGTCATTGCATAGAGCGAAAGGGAGATGGGGAGGAAAATCAGGTAGAAAAGAACCTAATAATCCCAATCCCAACTGACCCAGATAGCACACGGGAAAGCAGATGCTTCATTATTCCCATTATATCCCATCCCAGCCGGAAAAAGAAAGAATCTCATCATGGTTGAATGCAAGTGAAACAAAAATGGTTAATTTAACTGAATATTAAAAAAAGTTTATACTATTTATACAATTATTTATTTTATTTTAAATTATTATTTTTTGTTTATAAAATTTATTTAAGGAAAAACTCTCTATTTTGAAATATGGTTCTACTTTGAATTTTATAGAAAATTCTGTCCACATTGAAAGCTAAAATCCAGGAGGTGGAAATTTTACGGGGGAAATAGTACAGTACAATTCGGGGGGGGCCTTTGGTGGTCAACAAAAGATTGTACCAACTTCTGCCAGAAAAAGGACATATCCTCTGACCAGCCTTCTGGCGCGAAAAAACACATCCATCGTTCCCGCTACCCTAAAGCCCCTTATCATCGGTCTGAACGTCAAGGAAACAGAAAAGAAAAACTTGAATCTCATATTTATTTATTATTTTTTTCATAATTTCTGATCCTCCCTTAAGAATTTAAAAAAAAAAAAAATCACACACCCATCATCCTTTGAACTCAAAACCAACTGACAAATTTGGAACATTACCGGTATGTTTAACTATTTTAGTTGATAGACTAACAGTTTAGAAACATAATGCCGTTTTTTAATACAACCTAATTGATTTTTTAATAATAAACAAAAAATTTTACAGTAAATGGAACAACACCTTGAAAAAAAATGTTTCATGAGCTGTGAATAAAATAAGTGTGTAGTAAATAATTACTTCACGTGAATTATTTTTTACAAAAGTTTATTGTGAAAATTATTTGACAAATTAGTAATTTATGGAAAAATAAGTGAGATAATCTTGAATTTAATAAGTATTTCAAAAAAAAAATTGAAATAACTAAGTGTTTTCAACTAAAAAGCAACAAAATAAGTTTAGCCAAGATTCGGCTGAAAGAATTGAATTAGGACCAACACATTATTCGCCCAACAATCAATTGTAAAGCATAGAAACACCAATTTCTTGCTTATGAGCAGCACAAAACCTCTCGTGCCAAAACAAAGAAACCAAGAGAATCATAACGCCTGAATTCAGAGAGCACCATTCATGGTCTATTAAAATTTAACATATAATTCATTTTTAAATCCCACCAAATAATTTAAACTTTTTAACATTGATTAAATTACATAATATGGGGTAAGTGCTGCTTCGTACGTGTATGATAATTGAACACCACATCTCCTGCACCAATGCTCGATTAACAATCACTTGCTGGACTTATAGTCATCCAAAACAGGAGATTGAAAAAAAAAAAACAAAAAAACAAATACAAAAGGTTCACAACTTGGATTGGTGGTTGTGTCAATCGGATGTTATATGTCCTAGTAAAATTTCTGGATCGCAACACTGTTGCATGGTAACACCGAGAAAACCCTGAAGCCAAACATGGAGATCACATTCATTCAAAATTTTTCTTTCTGTTAAAATTTGCAAAAATGCTTTAAAATGTAGAATGCCTACGAGAAGTTTGAGACATCGCACCGCGTGCCCTTAGGCCCCTTACGCTACCTTCACATGGTGTCCTACTGCTAACCCAACTAATATTCGAAGTCAATGAAGCTTGAAATAGCCAGCAAAACTTATTAATTATACAAATACACTAATTAACTATTAACTACGAAGTACGAACACTTTTAAAATAATGAATATCTATATTAAGCACACGTATTAGATACGACATTATTATTAAAATAAATATATTTAATCAGGTGCATTCAATATTTTAATATATATAATATTAATGTATTATATTAACGAATAACGTGATAGTAAAAAAATAAATATCTTTTATTTTATTAATTATATTAACTGATTTGAGTTGTAATTTTTTAAAATATTATGTTACAAGCATATCTAATATATTTTTAAAAAATTCTGAACAAGTTATTAATTTTATCATAAAATAACATAATAATCATTATAAATTATAAGTAGTAGAAGAAGAATATATATATATATATATATACCCAACGCATATGTATTTTAATTTTTTTAAAAATGCACTTATTTTTATATCAAAATCGTGTTGAATTTGTGTCCATGCATCATAGATTATTGAAAGTTTTATTCCAGCTCTGGTGAAGGGTACAGAAAGCGACTGAACGAACCCCAGAAGGCCAGTCTGTATAAAGGCCGAAGATCCCACTTCCATGCCACGCCGCCTTCTTATGAGAAAGCCAAATAGATCCAATTCTTATTTTAAAAAACCTAGTTCCTACCAACCAACAAACCCAATAACTTCGTGTGTGTATATGTATATATATATATATTAATGCAATTGGGGGCAACTGTTTTAGTGGGAGTGAAAGAGAAAGGGATGTAATATCCTTACTGGTTTTAGCCCTCTATAAGAATATAGAGCTCGTGCATGGCGAACAGACGATGGGACCGCAACCGCCAGAAGTCTCAATTATTATTCCGGGTTGCTATGTGAAGGTAATTGTAAATTTTTCTTAACTCAAAGAATAAAAAAGGGGAACAAAATCATTAAGACTTGAGTATAAAATTAAAATATTCTAATAAGAGTGTTTCTAATTTGATTTCACTTGGCTATAGCTTCAGAATATAGCATGCCGCCAAAGAGAATAGAGAACAGAACACGAAGGAACAGAGCATGATAAAACGATTGCCAGAAATCAATAGCCTGCTAGAAACCCTAACATTGAAGTGCTGAAATCAAGGAACCAAAAACTGCAACTTATCAAAAGATGCTCAAAATTTATGCAACTCCAAAAATCCTTTTGTGAGAGTGAGATTGGGTTGAGAGATCAAAATCGCCCGTGTTTCAAACTCTTCAGTTCACAACATTAAGGTTTTGAGAGGGGGGAAAAAAAAAAAAGAAGAAGCTTCGGATTGAATAATAATTATAATAATAACTCACAATAAAGCGTTGTACAAATTTTAATTACTTTAGCTACAAATAATTACTTTTTTTTTCTTAAAATTTTTAAAGTTGTTGTGGTGTTGCATCAAACGTTACAGGATTTTAAATTTAAGTTGTGAGAATATTTCTGCATTCAACTCAAAATACAGGGGTACCGCCAATCAAGAAAAAGAGTAAAAGAAATAAAGAAAAAAATTCAAACTTTAGGAAATTATTAAATTCGGCCTAAGCATCAGTACCGCCAATCATGTCACGTATGAACATTTAGATTAGGGTTTTATTACATAGAAGCGACGTGTTCAACGGAACTAATTTGTACTATCGTGACATTGATTGTAAATTTTTTATCCTATTATTAGTTGTGATTGTGTATTGCATAATTGGGCCGCGTCACCCCCATTTGCATCCATGCAAAATTCTCCTTTAGATTTATTTCAAAATTGTATTGAAACTATTATATTTGCTTACGTGAAAATTCATCAATTTTTTTGAGAATTATTAAGACGCAACCTATAGACTTTCTAGGTTGTGTCGACTCTACCATACCTCTTAAGTATTTTTTTTCACAATCCTTATTTGTTCTCTAAGGTTTTATTTTATCTGTTATTATTAAATATGGCTTAATTAACGTTCCATTTTAAAAATGAATGGTACACAATTTTTTCTGATCTCTTTTCTTCAATATTTTAATCCTTAAATTAACTTATTAGGATTACTAATAAACGAACGTCCTTCCTTTTTCAAATCCCAACTTGGTTTGCTTTGATCTACCGTGAAATTATGGACAAGGCCAATTAGTATTTTAGCACATATATATAGTCATACACTATTTAAGCCTTCGCTTTATGTTTCATGTTTCCCTCCTTTTTTTTTTTTTTTGGGTGGTACATCATGTTTAGGTTAAAATATTAAAAATATAGGCTCAATCTACTTAAATAATTTTTTTTATAAGTGAAACTTTATTGTTGCAAAGAATAATGAAAGTGTAAAAGAATTACCAGAAAACTGGTTTTTGGTATACCAGAGGTCAGTATATCAAAAGATCCAAAAGACTAATCTTCACAGTACTCAATCTAACGAGTTGCCATGATTAAGACACAAAATAGCATACCTTTTACACGAGTCCTCATCTAAAAAATTTGAAGGTTTTGCCTCAGACGCACAAGGAAGAAACAACCTGCTGAAGCACTGTCCTTTTGCTGAA
The DNA here is from genome assembly GCA_020615895.1 of Ceriops decandra. Classification (NCBI taxonomy): domain Eukaryota; kingdom Viridiplantae; phylum Streptophyta; class Magnoliopsida; order Malpighiales; family Rhizophoraceae; genus Ceriops; species Ceriops decandra. Next base: position 7,015,739 of record JAHLGO010000169.1, on the reverse strand, counting down.
TTTAATGGATAAATTACATATTTTATCACTAAATTTACTACTTATTTTTATTTTTATTGTTCAATTTTAATTTGTCACCGTTAGATTATTCAACTTCAATTTCATTTCAATTCAATTACTATGTTTCTTTATTGAATAAAATTTAGTCACTAAAAATAAATTTTTATGAAATTAAGTTCATTATATTTGCTTTTGTTTGATTAATATCTTTATATAATAAAATTATTTGAATCATTATAGATTATCTTTGTGTAGTGGTAATAAAGACATTTAAAAAAAAATAATTTTACAAAAATATTAATAAAAAATTTATCACTTTAAAACTTCAAATTTCTAAAAGTTAAATAAAATGTAGGGAAATTTTTTTATTTTTCTAAATTATCATCTTTACCGTCGTTATACCATGTAATATGAAACGATATAATAATTTTAGCACATGACCAAACAATGTGCCTCCTTCTGTGCCGAAGAACTAAAGTTACTTGGTCAATAAGATACAGGATTCTCGAAGTAATTGGAGCGGAATCCACCCAAGCAACTGTCCTGACAAATATTTTCTTGTTACCAATTAACCAAGCACCACTTGACTTGATTACCTGGGCTGAAAAATCCAGGTTCAAAGCTTCGATCTTTGGATACCGGAGTCTTCCTTGCCTAATGCATTGACCTGTCCTGGAGCAATAGCGTCAATTATTGTCTTGAAGATTCATAGCTCGGAAGACAGGATTTAGAGCATTGAATATAATTGCAACGCCTTACATGAAGGCTCTGGGGTATGCCCAGGAGCCAGATGAATCTCCGGCTAAAACTGGACAGTCTGATCATGCATGCCATCAAGGCTATCTCTATCAGTATAAAAGCTGAGGCACTAATAAAAATAAAATAAAATAAAGTGGCTGAGTATTACACATACCTGCTACAAGACACATGTGTCAAGTCTACAGCACCAACAGAAGGAAAAGAAAAGAAAGCTGTCTCTTCTGCATTGCATTTTATAGAAAATTCCAACCGGTAGGAATTGTATGGAAAATGATTTAACATAAATGGGCAGGCGATCTGCAACAGTTGAATTATATGACTGTTGTATAATCATTTGGGCCAACATATTTCAAATGCGCCGTCGTGGACCATCAAATTGTAATTCAAATGGGAAACAATATTGCAAGATCAAGTGACCCAAAAACAATATGATAATCGTACATCATCATTAAGGAAAATAATACTACAAATACACAATGAACCATCACATTACTTACATTACATGTATCTGACTAGTATTAAAAGAAATATACTTTCATGTAATAAAGTCCATTTGAAAAAGCTTTACGTTCAATTCGGGGAATCCTTTGTCAACCACAAGACTGTACTAGACATCCACCATGTGCCTCAAAGTCAAAACATCGGTTACCAACCCAACAAATTTGAGAACACTAAAGTCAATTTCCCTTTTTCTTTGTGGTGGATTGCTAACTTACGTGTAACCTTTCGTTATACTTTTCTAAACGATGCATTCAACCCAAAAAATTAAAAAAAAAAAAAAGGGTACATGAAATAAAAAATTTTTAACTTTTGGCAAGTGATTAAAAGGGTGTTTGTTTCTGATATTCAACACTGATGGTTTTTGTTTAGTTTTAAAGCAGCAGGATGCTGGGATGTTTGGTAAATTCTTTTCAGATTTTGCCTGTCTTTTATTGATAAATCTTGTGAAATGTAGTTAATTGGAAAAGGGTCCGACAAAGTAATCATAAAAGTAACGAGTATTAAAAAAAATTCATATTATACAAAAAATATATATTAATATAATATAAAATATTTTATACATAACATATAAATATTTTATGATCAGCCGACCTCTTAAATTTTTTCCATTTTTCGATGGCTTAGATTGAGTATAAGAATCAGTACGACATACACCGTCGTATTCTGATAAAAATACAAAATTACCCTCCATTATCCTTCCACACCGCATCCCTTTACGTGGAGCCCAGCGAAATTTCTAGAAGTTACGAACATATATTTTATAGCATATTTTATAAATAAAACTATAATTTTACAGACAAGAAACGCATTTTATCCAGGTGTTGTTATTTTTCATTTATAAAATATTACAATTCTCCTTAGTCGTATCAAAAAATAAAAAATCAAACCATAAATAAATTTGAATACGAGGGCATATAAATATTATTTTATAAACATTATTTTTTTTAATACTTTATTACAACATTCAAACAAAAATTGTTCTATCGGTTCATTTTCTTTCTCACTCATTTTTTTTCCCTATTTTGAAACCAAACAAAATTATGAAATTAAACATTGCTTATTACATAAGGGTATGAATATCATTTTATAAATATTAATTTTTTTTCCTTTACTTTTTCATCACATCCAAATAACAAATTTTCTTTCTCACTCATTTTAAATATATTTCAATGACTAATTATAAATTAATATTCTTTCTCATAAGTTTTTTTTTTTTTTGGGGTTCATAACTTTCTTTTATACCTTTCTTCAAATCCAAACAAGTCATTCTGATAATCATGATGTTTTAGAGTCAAACAATGCAAGGGTAAGAAGTAAAAGGGATTGAACAAAAAGTGGAAATTACGCACTGTTTTTAATTAAAAAAAAATTGAGAAGGGAAGAAAGTGGATGTGACTGTAAACTTGGGATGCATTTTTCAACACCGCTTTTCTTTTCCTCGCTAGTCCCCGTTGGATCATCACTAATTGACGTACTTGATACTGACTCAAAAAATTTAATATTTAAACAATAATAATTCTAACCACAATAACTATTAAAACTAAAAATTAACAGTATATTTCAATTCATATTTTGCCTATTTAAAAGGAAACACACACAAAAAAAAAAAAGGGAAATTTTTTTTTGAGCTAAATGCACAGAAACAAGTCAAATTAACGATAAATTACCACTAAATTCGCATATCCAGTGCTCACCTCTTTTCCTACCTAAGTGCATGAGGAATTGCATTATATGGAGACATTGGCCGTGACAGCCACGATTCTCTTCTTTATCCTCAGGCATATAAAATATTATCCGATACAAGAAATTTCCAGCTTCATCAACAACTCCCACTGAGTTTACAAGGTTAAAACTGCTATTTAATTACTAAGAGCACTAGCATGCAAACTTGAGATTTCAGGAGCTCTTACTTGTGGGTCAAAAACAAACTGAGATATTTGACAGTGGTATGGTTCTTGGCGTTTGAAGTGGAATTTTAGGTAAGATTATCACTACGCTGGGATGTCATGTCAAAATATAATATTATGCCTCACTTATTATAAAATTCAATGATAAAATTATTTAATCTATTCATTTTAAATTTAATGTTTGATTTCTAATCCTTACAAACTCAAAAAAAAAAAAGAAGATTCATAATATCATGTTTAATATAATCTAAATGAATTAGAATATGATATTATTGTCTTTAATGTAATAATTCGTAATTATATAAAAGGTTGGGTTCATTTGGCTCATTTGAATGATTTGTCAAACTAAAAAAAATCCCTTAACTTTAACCAACGAAAAACATGCATGATAATCTTATTTTAGTTAATGAATTTTCTTTTCGTCTTTCTTTTTTCACATAATAAATTTAATTTTAGTGTTTTGGTCTAATGCGTAAACATGAACACAACATATCACCACGATGATACATCAATAAGAACACTTCAACTTTTATAAAATTAGAATATTAGTACGACGTACGCATGACTCATATACATATAGAGAGAGAGAGAGAGAGAGAGAGAGAGAGAGAGAGAGCCACACTTTTCCGAACACAAGGGTAATGGGAGAATTTTCCTTTGCCACGCTATTGCCATTCCTCCAACTCTGGAAAGGAATGAATATAAGAAATTCCTATAATTTTAACTATAAAAGACTATTTTATTTTTTGTTATTGTTTATTTTCTCTTGACACAAGGGTTAAAATGGTATTATAACACGTAATAACGTTTTATTTTTCCTTCTTATCATCCACACTTTTCCCAACATCAAATTTTGAACTTTTCCGAACACAAAAATGATAAAAAAGAAAAGTTTTACTGCCTTTCCCTTGTCATTTTTCTCACTTTATTTCCATCTATTTTACTCTCTTCTGACTTCAAATAAATAAATAAAATAAAATAAACGTACGTAAGTGACATCTAATGGTTTAGAATGAACCGGACTTGCACATGCTTCTATTGGAATTTTGAGAGACAAGCTTGCAATTTCAAACTCGAAGGATCAGAGGCTCATTCTACCTCTAAATTGGAGATTATGATAATTAATATCTCAGGTATAATATTTACGTTTTCCATTTTATTTGTGAAGTTTCAATTAGTTGTATCACTTGCATGCTTAATTCACCTTCTAATTATTTATTCTGCACCAAACAGTGATTAAAATGCATTCAGCATTCGAGTATGTTTCATATGACAGGATCGTCTGCAAGGACAGAATTCGAAAGACCGAAAAATATCATAGAGCGCATCAGGTTTAATGACTAGTGTCATTTTCTTGCTCTGCTGTGTCAGCTCTAAAATTTTCCAGATGACCCAAGTTGATTTTGTGTCTTTAGAGTTGAATAATTCCGGCATTCATTTTCCTTTGAAAAACACATATCTAGATTGAAAATGCAAATGACCGTCCATCATCGCGTAGACCCATTGTATCCCCTGCATGTGAACCATTTAATGACCGCAAATCTCAACGGTTGCACAGCTACCTTGACCCTGCACAATTACGAGGCATGAACATGAGGCGCAAGTTCATTGCTCGCCGCCGTATTGAGAAAGAGCAAAGATTGTCGCTTAACCAAATCCGGAAAGAAAAAAAGAAAAAAGAAAAAAAAAAAAAAAAAGAAGCCAGCCTTCTCCAGTTATTGTTGGAATTAGTTGGATTGATTCTGCAGACGGGACCCACATAGCATTCAGCCCGTGAAGCAATTAGGCAAAAAGGCTTGTAGACGAGAGGAGTGACGTGGGGAGGTGGAGGGTGGGACCCGCATTTATTTTTTTTAAATTTTTTTAATGAAATATGTAATATGTATATAGTCTAATAATATAATTATATAATTGATAAAATTGTGCTATTTACATATTATTATTGTTTGTATTTACATTATATGTGTTGTATATATATATATTTATCTTATTTGTTTATACATTATATATTTTAGTTTTTTTTTTTAAAAAAAAGAAAGAAAATGTGAGAACCGCACGGAGCCTACCGCTTTCGACTCTCAATCTCCGTCTGGACCCCACGAATCGGTCAGAAGAAGCCAATCTTCGTAGGCTGATGAGAAGAGGGTGGCCACTGTCTTAGGGATGGGAGACCGAATGTCATTGGCTATTTATTGTATCGTACGAGAAGCTATTTCGTATGGTTGGAAGCAATGACGCGGTCATTCCTAATTTGGTTCATGTTATCTCATTGGAGTTCGAAATAGAAATGAAAATGTGTTAAAAAATTTAGATTTCTATATTTAAAGTCTCAAATTTTAATTTTAATTTTAAAAACATTTCAATTTTAAAAAGAGAGTATTGAGTAGATAAAAATAAAAATTATATATCTTATTCTATAACTTACAATTTAATCGAAATTTTATTAATCAACCAAAAAAAAGTATTTAATAATTTTTAATAGAGTAAAAATTTGTTAAAGTATTTTTTTCACATCAAATTGACTTTTAACAATTTGATGAATTTAATAATAAAATAAGAATTCAAATTAATTATTAAAAAAACCTAAAAGATGCAAATTAAAAATCATGAGGTACAAAAAAAAATGATAAATATAACAGTATAGTTAAAATGTATAAAATAACCAAAAAATAAAATTATAAATAAGAATTGCAATAAAGAATTAGTCTAGCAATATGAGAGTGAAATCCCTGTTTACAAAAACGCTAAAGATGAAAATCAATCATTTCAATTTTGAATTTTGAGTTTAAAAAAAATAAAAATCGTGAATCAAATGTCCCTAAGGTTATAACGGTTAAATTCGTGTTGACAGACAAGAGGTGTACTACAAGAATCAGGTCCAAAGCCCAATAACAATGACAACAGGGCAACTGGTGGATCGATGAGGAAAATTTCAATAATGGCGCCAATTTAGGCCCATAAAAAATTGCTAATCCTGACTGGTGAAACTGATGTAATAAGGACATGGAACATTGTGATGCTGGCAGTAATTCCACAAAAAAAATCAAAAAAGAAAACAAAAAAATATATGAATTTTCCCAGCTGGTTTAGTTCGAACCTGTCCATGTCAATAATTGTTCCTTTGATGAATTCGAGCATGGGCTAAACTGGATGAGAAATTGCTCATATCAAACAAGAAACATGTACTTAGATATTATGGACATCCATTGTCACCGAAGGTAAACTTGTTTTGTTCCGATCAATTCGAGCCAACATCTAACACTATGGAATTGTCTTCTTCCCTTACGTTCTTTTACTGCTTCATCATTGAATGCGAAAGAAAAAAAAAAAAAAAACTACAGAAAAGCGTAGTCGCTATAGAGCAAAACACTTAATGTGTCCAGAATGAACAACAAAAATGCAGGTAATTAAAAGAGAGTGCCTCCAGGATTGAATTTACTCCATTTAAAGATGCCGACCTTTAATAAGAAAGAAAGGACAAGATTTTCTCCATGGTCAACTACTGTACGCTAGAGAGCTAGAAAGGACGTCTTTCCAAGCGATCTATGAGCTGAGAAGCAATAACGAGATTTTGCCCCGAATATCTCCTCAAGCAACAGCCTGAAGCTCCTTTGTTGTCTTAAAACAGGTAGACATATTCAACCACAACCCGAATTTCTGTCATTTGTAACATTCCTATATTTATTACAGTAAAGTAATGATACAGTAGTAATATTACTACACTATAATTTGCAAGTCACATTTTTTAGCCATAAAACAGACTTTTTATCATTGGGAACAATTTCTATTACAGTGAGACAAAACTGTAGATTTTAATTTAAATGCTTTAAATTTTTGTACAATCAAACAATCAAACAACCATACAACCTTCAAATTTAAATAATTGGATTAAGCCTACTAATAAATCATATAGATTATTTTCTTACATGCCTATCACATAAAAGTCTATTGGTTGAAAGCATAGACAAAAAACATACTCATCATACTTTGAAAAATTCACATTTAAGTGTGCGGATGACGAAATTTGAATACAAGATTTCTTGGCTAGAAAGTTGCAATATTAAGTTAAAAAACCATTTAACTTAAAAAATATAATTGTTGGGTGTGACTCATTTTCCACCTACTAACTAGATCTTTTAAGTAGATATGAGATTTCAATGCATTATTTAACATGATATGATATTATATTTTATTTTATCTTAAAGGGTTTAACTATGTAAATTTTAACGATGAAATATTCAAGTAAGTTAAAAAAGGTTAAAAAATAATGAAGGTTAAGTCTTTCAAATTGATAAAAAAGGTTGATTAGTTTGAAAGAAGTAAAAAGAAAGTTAAGTTCTTAAGTAGAGCCCCTACAATAGCATATGTTATGTGTTAGTTTAGTCAACCTAAGTAAGAGGTCATTGACTATAAGTATGAAAAGGGTTCATTAATAGGCTTTCTATCATAAAGCCTTGCTTTTTATGATTGTGATGAATATAAAAGGGAAGTTGGATGATTAAATAACGAATACTATAAACGACAAGATTTTTTATTAGATTAGAGGGAAGAGTTTGGGACCAAAAACTATTTAAGGATTACTTTCTTAACTATTAAGAAAGCCATATTTCTCAAACCCTAGAAATGCATATTGATTATTAAAGCTTTAGACCATCAATTGAATTTCTCAAATGTATAATAGTAGTTGCTCTAACTTTGGTCTTTTATAGGGCAATTTCAATTAATCAATTTGTGATATAACTTCTTCTTAGTAAAGCTTGAAAATTCACAAATTATGAGTTTGTTCTTTAAAATGATCCTTAAGTAGTGGCTAGTTATTACTTAATGGCATATCATAGATAACTATAATTTAATTTAGATGAGGCATGGATTAACTAAATGATGGTTTGGATATATTTCTCTCAATTATCAATGGAATACTATAATTAACAAGTTCTATAGAAATAGGAAATTTGGGGTGTATATCTTTCTTGATGGTTGACTATACCATTAAAGATATATCTTGGAGTAATTATGCAAGATTATAGGTTGAAATTGATTTTCTATATATAATATCATAAAATATGTATTGGGTGGTAAAGTAAGGAAAATTTAATATAAAGGATCCATTTTGTTTGCTTTTAATATGGTAAGCATAAGAGTTTGAGCATCAAATGATTGAGGTATAAAGTGGTGCAAATAAACAAATCAAAAAAAATGAAATAAGAGTTTACCTATGATCCATGAATGTTGATGTAATATATAAGTAAAAGAAGGGAAAATGGTAAAACATAATAAGTTTGAATTGGAAAGGATGATAAGCCATATCCTAGTTTAGCTTAAGGTAAGGATTTGCATTTTATGGCTTTTAAGGGGTTACTAAAATTAGGAGTTATTAGCAAAATTAATAAGTTAACAAAAGGTTACATAAGGGTAGAAAGAGATAAAATTCATTAGCAAGGCAAGAAAATTTATAGGATAAAAGACGTGACATAAGGATCAATATGTTGGTAACAATTTTGAATGCAATCAACAAAATAAGAATATTGGCTTATATTAGTTAGGGACCAAATCATTTAAGGAACATCTTCCTTTAATAAGGCCTAAGGATTTTCATTATTTTTCTACAAAAAGAGATATAAACATTAATGGTAAAATCCATATTAGTTAAGAAAGTAAGGTAAAGGCTTTTTAACCAACTTAATAAATGTTGATCAAAAGGTTATAATAGACCTCGAGACTTATAAAAATTTAGTAAGTATGAATCAATTAGAAGTATGTGAGTTTGGGCCTTTGGAGGAAGTGAACTATAGGTATATATAGCAACATAAATCCAAATACAACTATTGTAATGGAGTCTAAGGGATTGAGATATTTAATTATGGACTTTGCCTCTTAAGTCCATGACATTCTAATGACCTTCAGGGAAAAGTCAAGTATAAAGTTTTCTATTTTGTGTGTCTTACTAAGTTAATCAATATAAGTAATGCTTTTGTTGAATTGTATTTACAGATTTTATTAACTTATTTATTTGAAACTGTTACGGGGTTACTAGTGTAAATTTTTTAAAAGCTTTACAAATGCTTATTTAGCAATACAAACTGATTGTTATTATAACAGTGGAACCAAGATTAAGTAGTTTTAAATTTGAAGAGGTTTGAAAAAAGTTAGGTTATTGGGGTTTCATGAGAAGAGACTTATGGTTTTCATTGGAAAATTTGAGTGTTATAAAACAATAATATTTTGCAACTAATTTTAATGAATGGAAATGGGTAATCCATAGAGTCACAAGTGAAAAAGCATAACTTGAATCCATTTACTATTTATGCCAATCTTAAAACACATGAGAAGAAACAATTTTGGAAGGAAATAAAGGTACTTAATATTGAGATTACTAGTCCTTTACTTATATCCAAGGACTTTAACTTTATTAAGATATTAGAGGAAACAAACATTGAAGGGTTAGTCCAATGATATTAATAGGTGTTGTTTATTGATTAGTATCCTTAAATTGATAAATTTATAGTTCTTAAAGTCAAGTTTTACATGGGTGAAAGACAAAACATTGAGAATTTAAGTTTATTATCACTTGGTTAAAGTTTTGTGTAATTTGACAAAATATTTAAGGTAAACAAAGGTGATAACATGTTATTTATCCTAGGTTAAATTTAGTATTTTCAAAGATATTTAAATACTCCAATCCGCTTAATACCTTGACGCAATGTGCACAACAAAAGCACTTTGCACATGAATGAAAAAAGGTGTATTTTAAAAAAGTAATACATCATGTTAAACAAAATATAAAAATAAAAATAAATTTGATAATAAAGTAAGAAATTGAATTTATTTAAATAATTTTATTTAGAAATGTAAAATAAAATATTTCATATATTTCTTAGAAAACAAAAGTATAAGTATAAAAAAAGTATTATGAAACAATTTTATAATAAATTAAAATAGTGAAAAGTGGTTAAATAATAAAATATACTCATATGGAAGTATAATTTTTACATATAATCATTTTTATAATCTTATATCCATTTTTTAGTTATTGAATCATATAACTAATGTAGCATAATAGCACTTGAGTCTTTTTTTAATTTTTATGAAATTATAATTACAAAAATAAAATATTTATTGAACTATTAAAGATAAAATAAGAAAAAAACATAAGATATTATTAAAAAAAAGTGCAAATTGTAAAATACAAATAAAAAGAGGGGTGAGAATGAAAAAAGAGATAACAACGAGGTTTTGAAAACAAGTGGACAAGAAAAAGAAATAAAAAGAAAAAAAAGTAACTAAGAGGCAAATTACTCCTTAAATGTTTTTCCTTTTAATTTCTTCTAGGTATTTGTTTGTCTTCGATATGAGATCTCATATGAGCAAAATATTGAGGTCTCTTTGTAACAAAAGTTACAAATGAAACATGTATAAGTTTTAAATTATGGGTAAGTTGTTTGTTTTCAAAGGTTAATAACTCAATGAATTATAAATGACAATAGCAATACATATTTTTTCTATATATTTAGTATTATTTAAAGGAGGTGAAATAAGATACATGCTTTATGTGATGCTAATGACAATTGGGTATTGGATGATATAATACTTAAGGAGTTGGCCTAAAATTATTTTAAAACACTATTTTCTTATAAAACTAATAAGCTGAGTAATAAAATAGTGATAATTAATTTTATGTCATTATCAAGTTAGGATATAGGGAAACTCATTGCACAATTTTGTGTTAAATATATTATGCATATGCTTTATTTAAGATAAACCTTATGGTTTGTTTGTTTTTTTTTTTAGTCATGGGATACAATTTCTATTTCAATGATTGATTTTATTTTAAGAATTTTTAATGTTGCTCATATTCTTTTAAAAGTTAACAAAATTCTACTTATCCTAATCTTTAAACAATAAACTTAAAGTAAGGTATCAATTTTGAATTGATTAGTTTGTGTAATGTCACTTATACAATTATTACAAACATAATCATTAAGTGACTAAAACTTTTTTTTTTCTTAATAGGTGACTTTCACACATCTAGATTTATTATCACATATCTAATAATATTGTGACCTTTCAAGAAGCCTTGAATATTATGCGTGAATTAAAAGAAAATAAGAGGTACATGATATATAAGTTACAGTTGGAAAAAGTGGCTTGAGTTAGGATTTCATTAGATATGCTTAGTTTATTTTGGCTTTACTTAATAGCTATGTTATGATGAACTACATTTCATTGATTTCAATAAATCTCTTATGGAATGGTGGCGTCACTAAGAAATTTTACACTTATAGAGGGCTTTAGCAAGGTAACTTACTTTCACCATACTTATTTGTGTTATGCATAAAACACCTTAAGCACCTGATAAAAGATTAGGTTATGCTGAGAAAATGGAAACTTATATTTCTTTTTAAGAAGGGTTTACGTTTATTGCACTTCTTTTTAGCATATGATTATGTTCTATTTGTAAAGGCTACTAGTGACCAGGTTAATGTGATTAAGCAATGTCTTTAGTAATTTTTTGAAAGGTCGGGACAATAAGTAAGCCTTTCCAAACTTCAACTTTTAGTATCAAGCAATATACAAAAGCATATTGCAAAAGGTCTTAATCAAGAGACAAACATAACCTTAATTGATAATCTTGGAAAATATCTAAGAATGCTAACTATTAATGAGAGGGTACTGACATTATTGTACAAGCTTATAATTAAGCATATGCAAACCAAATTGGAATGGTGGAAAGCTAAAGAACTTTCCTTTGTGTGCTGCTCCACCTTAATGAATGCAGTTTGTATACTAATGTCAATGTATGCAATGCAAACAGTTTCTCTCCTTATTTTGGTTAGTGATAAGCTAGACAATTTAAGCCCACTTTTTATGGGGCAACACTAAACAGGGCAAAAAGATACACTTAGTTAGCTAACAATTGAGCCATGAATTAATAATTGAGATAATTTTCTCTATTTTCATAAATTTTATACTTTTCATTTCAGAATTATAATTTAAGATATATAAAACAAAGGACTAAGTTCTTACCTACTGAAATGTCTTCTTAAAACTTCACAAAATTGTTATTAGTGGAGCTATTTGCTTACACTCAACTTTATGTGTAGCTATATAATTCACTGCTGATCTTTAAGTTAATAATTCCATTGATGGTAAAAATTCCTTTGACTATCTTTGACAATAGATGTATATATTTCTTAAGTAAGCAATTTATTTTCATTTTTATATTTCTCCTCTTAAAACAATTGATTTAATAAGATCTAATGAACTTACCACTTCAAGATTTGCCAGCGTTGTATTTCCCCTGTTACATGCCTTATGAATAAGACAAATGACAATAGGAATGACTGATCACAGAAATTGCAGCAAAGGGAATTCCAAATCTCCTTTCATTTCTTGAAATGGACTCTAACGAGGTTCTAAAATGGTGACCGTTAACTCATTGGTTGAAGAGGATTCATGTTTGGTTGATGAAGAATATAAATCCAACATATCCTTTTTAGTGAAAAAAAACCAGGCTCTTTAAGCGTAGATAATGCAATATCGCTTCTCAACATTAGCACCATAGTTGACATCTTAGGCTTATCTTCAGGACTTCGTTGTACACACAATAGACTGATGTGGATTGATCGCAAAACTTCTATTTCAATGCATGAATCCTTCCTTGATTCGTCAATCAGCTCATGGGATCTACCCTCTTTATGTAGCATCCATGCTTGATAAAAACATCAGCTAATTATTTCTTCTGTTTCATAAAGATATTTACCAAAGCAATTTTATGTCTAATAATCATGCACGCACTGACATGTGACAAAATCCTTACATGTCCAAGAAGGTTATACTTGTGGTTTGTATGGCTGAATTGCCTATTTATCCTTCCGCTTACTATCTCCAATACCAAAACACCAAAGCTAAATACATTGGATTTCACTGAGAATAGACCATCGATAGCATACTCCGGAGACAGGTAACCGCTGAAGCAAAATCATTAGTTTATCTTCAATAAGTTGTAAGCAATTACTAACGAAGAACATTCAACATTTAGTAAGGTACTTACTATGTTCCAACAATTCCGCTTGTGTTTGCACTAGTTTCGTCCCCACCAAAACTCCTAGTCATCCCAAAGTTTGAAATTTTTAGGTTCATCTCTTCATCCAGTAGAAAATTACTTGCATTTTTTCTAAGTCTTGAATCTTAATGGAGATAAACAAGCCCCCTTGCAATCCCAGCGATAATGTGGAAGCACTTTGACCAATTTAGTAATGTTCATCGTCTTTTATCTGCACAAAATTTTGCATCCAATTTTAGTCAATGATACGGACTGATATTTCAACTTGAACGGATTACATGCAATTGAAAAAAAAATGATTTGACTTCAAGTAAAAGAAAGGCCTCGAGTGAAACAAACCAAAAATGAAGAAGTCCAAGCTTTTGTTGGGCATGTATTCATATATCAGCATCCTTTCATCCATATGGATACAACATCTAAGAAGCTTCATAAGATTTCGGTGCTAAAGTTTGACAGTGCATACCAATTCATTCTTGAACTCATCAATTCCCTGCCTTGACCTTCTGGATAGCTTTTTCACAGCAATTGCCTGTCCATCTAGGAGTATGCCCTGGAAACAATTTGATATGTGAGTTGGGAAAAGGAGAAAAATAAAGGATTAGCTTAGTTGTAAGTCAGCCACAATTTCAACTTTGAACAAATTCAGACATACTGCTTAATGCCGGTTGCCTACTTAATAATTTTTAGAAAAGCAAAAAGGAAAATTAGTAAGATCAGACTTCATAAAAAGGAGTAGCTGAACCATAAACACTTGATACTTTTTCTGCATCAATCATGTGGAATGCTCTGATGTTAATCATGGTTCGCATTCAAGAACTTATGTCAGTATCTCTCTGCCAATATCTCGTATACTGGTCCAAAACCTCCCTGACCTAACTTATTATTAATGGAAAAGTAATTGGTTACTTCAGCTACAGTGGCAAAATCGAATAAAGGTAGTTCAATGTGACAAAATCCCACCTCAAAAAGGAGAAAGGAGAAGGGGTCCTTGTGCCTTATAAATATAGGCGCTGCACACCCTAATAAGTTACCTTTTAGGGAGAAGGTAATAACCCCATAACAATTGTATCAGAGTCGAGCCGATCTGAATCCAATGTCCACTGCTAAGTGCTTTAGGTCTGAGAATAGGCAAGGGGGACTTGGTCCATAATGAGGACGTTGATGGATTCGGTGGAAGGGTCCTTGGACTTTATAAATGTGAGCACTGCACACCTCAATAAGTTAGCTTTTGAGGAGAAGATAATGACCCTGTGACATCAAACTCTTAATTGTTGGCATTGTTGGTGCGATCTTGTTTTGGTTCAGCAACTATAAATCCTGTAAGTGTGCACACTAGTTTTTGCTAACAGTTAGTCTAGTATACAGAAACCTATAAATTCCAGTTTCACTAGAATGCTCCAGATTAATTATTAAATCTGGCAAACCAGAATCATCTCCCAGTTCACTATGTAGAAATCAGGCAGGAATCTGCTAGACCAGTTGTTTGACTGAGTGTGAGATGGGATAGAGATCACTCTAAAGTTCTTCAAATTGACTATTTGTGTATAAGAAAGAAGTGTGCATTTTTATGTTCAATTACCTTTTCTCCAAAGCTTTTTCTTCCTCATACAAGACTGCTGTGTGTCCGGAATTTTAACTCCGGGATATTTTACAAAACCTTCTCCATCGCTGCATTCCAACGGGACTTTCCGGACACATCCACTTGACCATCTGCTGCATTCCAATCTTCTGGTGACTTTGGTAGAAACCATTTCAAGCATCCACAGGCCGGTGAATTGTTGATGTTACAAATACCATTTGCACCACATAGTGCAAATCTGTCACAGTTGTCCATGTTTGCTGTCGAGTATAAGTTCCAATCTTGAGCACTGTCAGCCCATGTGAAACGCTGCAGGACGCCCTCTGGACTTAGCATCATTCTTGAAAGAACCGAACTACTTTTGAGCTTATATGTGTAGTACACCTCTTCCTGATTGAAAACAAACTCAGAAGTGTAAATTGGGTTTGGTTTCAAATATATCGTACTAGCAAATCTTTGTCCATTCCAGGGTCCTGACCTGAACTGCACAACTGTACCCCGCAACAAGAGGAACTGTGGCAATCCATTTGGATCAAGCTTATTTGTATAGAGACCTGTAGCAGGATTATCGGGGCTCTTCCAAGATGACAGGTATATGTTGAAGCCGGTTAACAAGTTCATATCATATTTCATGCCTGGTAAGAAAGTGTCACCTGGAAAATCAAAACTCTGCCATCAGAATTTTTCAGGATCCTTGTCATTTTCGTCTCTAACAACAAGATTTCCTGTGTCCAAAAGTTGTACAACAGGAGTTATCGGCACAGTTGAGAAACTGGGAGACCAGACAGTGGCGTTGCTACCATCAAACAAGGCAAGATTCCTATGATCAACAAACTGCAAGATCCCTGAGAAATCATTTACAGGGGTCTCCCTGTTGGCCACCCTTACTACTGTGAATTTAGTTATCTTCTTGTACCATAATCCTACATACCGATTCCGAGAAATTCCAGGGCTGAAAAACCCCAGCTCAAAAGTGCCACCTGATGAAACTATGGTTTCACCATCCTTTAGCAATTGAGTTGCTCTAATGGTATCCACAGCAGTGCAGATAACTGAGGCAGAAAAAATAACAGAAACAAAGAAAACGATGGTTTGGCCTTGCATGCATGGATTCATTCTTCTCACTTAACTTTTGTGTACATCTTTTCTGGTTTAATAATGATAGCAAAGAAACGCATAACTGAAGATCCATCAATTCAATGCATTCACATTTGGTATTCATATGTTGACTTTCGCGGTTCAAACATAATGTCAAGTAGCGAATATAAATGTTTGAATCAGCAGTTCTTTTACCAAAAAGTCCACCTTTGGAACTGTCTCACCTTTTCTGGTCAGTCATTGACTCTGTCCATGCAGTTGACATTTCTTTTTTCGTATTGCGATTCAAATGTTTGACCATGGAAAAAAGATGGTTATTCTATTCACATTTAATCCCCTCCCCGCTGTTGTTGCCCATTCCATTAACATTGACACTCCTGCGTTACCTGTATTCCTTTCTCTGATCTTTGGGCCTCTCCCCTAGTCTGTAATTGCCAATTTAGTATGGACCCATTTAGGACTTGAACCACTCGCAATCTTGGTGGATTGTCTTGAAGCCTCGATCCCACAATTACATTAACGAAATGGAGTTCACCCAATAATCAACTTCTTCATGCTAATAATTTAACTTCTTGCTACAGTGGAGTCAATTGGCTAGTTTGCTATTTTTGTCTCTTGCAGGATATGGTATCATTCCAATCATCAGGCTGCTCACACAATTTCTCTTCCCTGAACTTTTTTTTTTGTTTTTTTTTTTTGGCAAAGGATACTAAGTTCATTTTTTGTTGAATTCAATTCATCTACGCTATACTTAGAGTATTTGCGGGAAGTTGCTTCCCTGCAGTTTACACAAAGACTTTGAATGTTAGTCTACAACCTAACACATCTTACTTGCTAACGAGACCAATTTTTCCGTGTCAAAGAAGATGATTGTTGACATAGATATGAATAATGTAATACAGCCAGTCATTAATATGAGGTACCAGAACATAGACATGAAAATGTTTGCTACCGAGCACTTAAGAGTGTAATTGTATATTCATTTGCCGAACTTGAATCAACCTGGCTAGACGAAGACTCTTGCCCAGATATTTTTCTTTCAGTGAAGAATCCAGGTTCTTTAGGTTCAGGCAATGCAATGTCACTGCTCAGCATTAATACCACAGTTGACATGTTAGGCCTATCTTCGGGACTTTGTTGCACGCAGAGCAAACCCACAAGGATCGACCGTAATGCCTCGGATAACTTGCAAGAATCCATCAAAGTGTCATCAATCAACTCTAATGGCTTCTTTTCTTTGTAAAGTTTCCATGCCTGTTGAATGTAAACTGAATTATTACTATGACATCAAAACGATAATGCTGGAGACATTAAAACTTTTCTCATGGCTTCTTTTATTGACTATTTGTATGCTACAATGTGATGTAGCAAGATTCTATTCATTTGAAGAATTAAAGCAAATATCAACTTCTCATATCACATAAGCTTGTACAAATGTTTGACATAGAAATCAAATATCTAATGGCGCTGCAATTAGTTCTTACATGTCCAAGAAGGTTGTGCTTGTGGTCCTGATGGAAAAAGCCCCTGTTCCTCTTTCCACTCACAATCTCCAGCACCAAAACACCAAAGCTAAACACATCAGATTTTATTGAAAAGAGGCCATCAACTGCATATTCTGGGGACATGTAACCACTGCACAAAAATTTTCAACCAAATGATTAATCATCTCGTGTTTGATATGCCAATCGGTTATATGAATCATTGTTTAAATCTACGTACTATGTTCCAACAACTCTTTTTGTGTTCCCTTGAGTTTCATCTTCCCCAAAAATCCTAGCCATGCCAAAGTCTGAAATTTTTGGATTCATGTCATAGTCCAGCAATATATTGCTGGCTTTTAGATCTCTATGGATAATTCTCAGCCTGGAATCTTGGTGCAGATAGAGAAGACCCCGTGCAATCCCATTGATAATGTGGAACCGGGTAGGCCAATACAATAATTGGCTCTGCTTCTGGTCTAGTTAAGGAGAAAACAGCTGATTACATAGCATCATAAAATCGTAACATTCCACAGTAACCAGAGCTGTAATGAGAACTTAGAATTGGAGTTGAACCGAGCAGGCTAGTTAAAAGCAAACAGAAGTGTAGGGGGTTATACCAAAGATAAAAGCATTCAAGCTCTTGTTGGGCATGTATTCATAGATCAACATTTTCTCCTCCGATTCAATGCAGCAACCAAGAAGCTTTACCAGGTTCCGGTGCTGAAGTTTGGCAATGCAAATAACTTCATTCTTGAATTCGTCGAGCCCTTGCGTAGATTCTTTTGAAAGCCTTTTTACAGCTATCTCTTGCCCATCTTTCAAAAGACCCTGGAATATTATTCATTCAGTTATTGAAGCTTCATGTAATGGGAGTATTCATTGTGCTGGCTACATTTGTTGATGGAAACATCAATAGCAGCAAAATATCCTTGTTCAAAGCCATACCCTGTAGACAGGTCCAAAACCACCCTCTCCAAGCTTATTGTTGTTTGAGAAGTCATGGGTTGCACAAGCTATTGTTGATAAATCAAACAATGGAAGCTCTAAATCCTTCGTCTGGCTTTCATCGGTGTAGTCTATTTCCGTCATAACTATGCTGGCTGCAATTTACAAAAATGGCCGGTAAGGAGACATCTTTTTGGGGATACACAAGCTACATTACCTTATTTCAGTCTTAGCTATTCCATTGAAAATCACTAATAAGAAAAGAATTTAAGATAAGATACCTTCTCTCTTAAGCTTCTTTCTTCTGCAGTGCAACAACAGGCATAGGCCGAGGGAGGCAGATACCATAACCAGTACACAGATCGCTATGACCCACACTCTTGTCTTCCTCTTTCCGCTACCAGTGGATTCTGCATAGCCAATTTGACCAGGTTACAAAAGAAGTTTATTTTTACTATGGGGGCACATTAATTTAACATGTCAACTAAGAATAGATCTAAGATACACCAAGAAAAGGAAAAATTGGAAGAACATGATACCTAAGTCAGAGGCAGCAATCCTAATGTAAAAGTCTTGACCATTTTCTGTGTACTCTCTAATATCAAGCAGTTCACCAAGCCAAAGTAGGCATCCAGTTCCATCCGAGATATTCAACGTGGAATAAGCAGTGCAAGAGCAGTTCATCAGGCAAGTCCTCTGGCATTCTGCAAGGTCCATTGTCCTATTGAACAATGAATTCCTTGTGTCTGGCAACTTCACGCTTAATATCTTTTGAAACGCCTCTCCTGCCCTGCAAACAGATTCATTCTTTCTAACACATCCGCCGGACCAATCTCCTGACTTCCAATCCCGAGGAGATTTAGGTGTGAACCCAGTCAGGCAGGCGCAAGCTGGAGAATCATTAATGTTACACCTACCAAATGCACCACATATAGCATACCTATCACAGTTGTCCATCTGTGCTGTTAAGTAAAGGTTCCAAGTTCTGGTGCTACTAGTCCATGTGAATCTTTCCAATACACCATCGTTATTCAACACCATCCTTGAAACAACTGAATGCCCAATTAGATCATACCTGTAGTACACCTCTTTCTCATCAAAAACAAACTCATAGGTATATATGGGATTCGGTTTCAAATTAGGCATGCCACTGAATCTAAGACCATTCCAGGGTCCAGAACGGAACAAGGTATTATTGTCTTTCTTGATGTATATCTGTGGATAACCCGTGGGATCAAGCCTAGTTGTAGCATCACCTGGAGAAGGATCATCAGAACTTTTGGAGGAGACTAGGTACCTATCATGGCCAGTCACAAAGTTCCTGCCAAAGGCCACCCCTGGCAAGAAGTTGTCCCCTAGATAATCAAAACTCTGCCACAAGTAATTATTCTCATCTGTGTCATTTTCTTCTCTGACAACAAGATTTCCTGAGTCCAAAAGCTCAGCTACTGGATTCTGGGCGGGTCTGGAAGTGTTAGTGGACCACGAGGCAGTATTTGTTGAGTTGTGAAGGATAATAGTTCCTTTGCTGGTGAGCTTCAAAACTCCCGAGGAACCAATGATGGGCGTTTCTCTGTTGGCAACCCAAACCACAGAATCATTAGAGAACTTGTACCAAATGCCAACATACCTACTTGTCGGTGAACTCCTGGGGCTGAAAAATCCCAGTTCAAAGCTGCCTCCTGCTGAAACTATAGTCTCACCATCACTGATTGATCGGTTTACACCTATGATTTGAGCAACAATGGGAAGTATGCACCTGGAGAAAAAGAAAACAAGCAACAAAGCAACTGCTGCAAGGCCTTTCATGGATGTTCAGCTAATTGATTTCATTTCCTAATATATTTTTTCGTTCCTGTGTTTCCGTGGACTTGGACAATTTTCTCCTGGCAGTAGTTATCAACAATAAATGCACAGATACAACCTCTCTTTTTTTTCTCTCTCTCTCTCTCTCTCACTCTCTCTCTCTCTATCTTTGCGTGTGTGTTGGAATCCTTTTGGTCTCGGAAGTCAGCGTTACTTTACATGTGAGATGAAGCAAAGAAATCTCCAATGGGTAGAAGGTGGGCAGAGCGTCTAGAATTCTTTGACTCTAGGTTTGAACTATTGAGCAATTAAGGGTTATTTTTGAGAAAAATAGGCAAGCCACAATCATGGGGCTGTTGGCCCAGTTTTAGAGCCAGCGTAGTCTGAAAACGAATTAAATTCGGAATAGCTCAACGGCATTAACGTTGTTTTAGGATTAAAAATCTCAAATTTAGATTTC
Organism: Ceriops decandra; assembly: GCA_020615895.1. Taxonomy (NCBI): domain Eukaryota; kingdom Viridiplantae; phylum Streptophyta; class Magnoliopsida; order Malpighiales; family Rhizophoraceae; genus Ceriops; species Ceriops decandra. Next base: position 6,995,137 of record JAHLGO010000169.1, on the reverse strand, counting down.
AATAGACAATAATTAACAAACAAAATATATTGCATTTAGAATAAAATGTATTACATGCTGAAAAAGAAAAAAAAAATTGATGTTATCTACTGCCACGTAACTTTCTCTTGATTATTGACGTGGGATGGGCTTGATTGCCACACTTGTTTTTGTCCTTTAACGAGCTTCTAGAATTTAAAAGCCTAAGGACATGGGTTGTTTTTTGATTGTGTGCATTCGTGGCAACAGTTGTCGTTGTAGCCGCTGCCTATCATTCTGGGATGGTGGTCGGCACATAGGGATAGTTCAATGTTAGAGAAGACAATGACATTTTGGTGTTTAACAACCGATCCTATATTGTCTGCCAATGATAGCTAAGTTCAATGATAGGGGATTCAATACATACTCCCGAAAGGTTTGAGAATCTGAATCCCACCCTGATATCAAAAGCCAAACCTTCGAAACAAAAAACTGTCCAAGTATCAGTACTTGGTGGATTGTAGTTTGAGTGCCGAAACTTAATTTGAGTACCTAATGATACAAGCAAGCTATGATGCAAGATGGCAGTGGCCGGAACACATTGTCTCCTTTTTCATGGGTTTTTTTTCTGGAGTAGGGATATTGCCGTAATGTTAGCCGTAATCTCACATTATGTCCCCTCTTACGATATTTGCAGTGCAAGAACATAATAATGTCAAATTCTTTACGTCCAAGATTTTCCCATCTTATTATTACACATATACGTTGAAATAAAATTTTAATACAACTTTAACTTTAGAAAAATTTATGTTTAATGTATTCTGTTTTGGATTTGATAACAATTCTCATATTGTGTGCAACAAAAAATATACTTCACTTATGCATAAGAGTACCGATTAATAAAGTTTAAAATAATTATAAAAACGCTATTATACATGACATAAAGAAATTGAATTACCTTTAGCTTATTAAGAGAGAAAATATATGCTTTGAGGCTAGATTTTGGAATTCTATTGTTTGTTGCATTGATTTTTTTTTTATGGCTATGTTGCTATTAGAAATTTGAGTCGAAATAATATCTTTTTATGTACTTTTATGTAATTTAATATTATTTAGAGTCATTTTTATTTGAACATTATAAACTTTGTTAAAATAAAGTGTATATGTGTCTTTTAACCATTTGAATTAGATTTGTCTAATACTTATTATTCATAACGTGTTACATATATGTATGAGTACATATATATAATAAGGTTAGTTCTTCATAATGAGTAAGGTTATAATTTGATTTTTGTAGAATTATTTCTCAAGATGGTAGATTTTCAAAATAGAATTATATGAGTTTTAATGTTTATATATATATTGTTTATAATATTTTATTAAAAACTATTATTATAAATTTAATTAAGTGTTAAGATGAAATTTAGTCATTTTTTATTACAAATAAAGCTACAATAATATAATTATAAATCAAAATTGATACTTATAAGTGAAATTAGAATTATTAATATTTTAAAATTTTAATTATTTTACTATTACATTCTTTAAAATAAGAATACAATTATATATTGCTTGATAAAATCAATATAGAGTAATACTAAAAGTATTAAAATTATGAATTCTTTCTATCTCTTAAAAAATTAGCATTAAATTTAAGTCTGAAAAAAATACATTGAAAAAATAAAATAATTAGAAAAAAAATGTAT
>JAHLGO010000169.1:6956094-6976613 GCA_020615895.1 Ceriops decandra | reverse complement strand
AGAGAGAGAGAGAGAGCGAGAGAGAGAGAGAGGAGAAAGACAGAAAAATCTATCGGAAGCCAAAGTGACCTGTCACTCACAACCATTTCGCTTCAATGGCTACCAAAGTTTACATTGTGTATGGCTTACTTTCTCTATATATGTGTGTATATGTACGTATATATGTAGATGATTATAATTCGCAATCGATTTGAGATTTTTTTTTTGTTTTTTCTTTTTTTGCTTGAATGATGATTTTTGGTTCGCGATCTCCTGAAACGGTGAACCTTCTCATTCGTGACGTTTCTTTACTTTTCGTTCTCTGTTTTTTCTTTTCGGTTGATTTTCAATATTTGTAGAACTTATTTGATGTGATCATTTTGGAGGTTGTGTTCTTTTTCTTGACGCTTTTTCGATTTCGGAGCCTAATTTTGACCTTGCCACATGTTTTAATTGTTGATTTTGAACTTGCAATTGCGAGTGCCTGTGTGGAACTGTTCGGAGTGAGGACGTGTTTGGCTGCGTAGAAAATGCACTGAAATAGTGAGCTGGAATTTGATTTTTTCTGATGTTGATTGGCAATTACTGAAAGTTGTAGCAATTTCAGTGGATTTTCTTTTTTTAATGTTTGGTGATAGATTTACTCTTTTGAATCGAATTTGTTTGTTGGAAGCTTGGATGCTTACGATTAATTGAATATTGTGTTGCAATAAATATCACAGGCAGTGCACTTGGATCTCTGAGTTTATAAAAAAAGATGGATACGGGTATCTGTTTGCTGATTAAATCCAACTTTTTAAGCTTTGTTGAGCTATTCTAGAATCTAAATGAAAGGGCAATTCAAAACCTTGTTCATACGAGCCTGGGATTGGATATGAGCCTGTGAAAAGAAGGTTAGAATGAAAATCTTAGGATGTTAATGTTTTCATCCTTATCTTTATAATGAAACGAGCGATCCATGATTTGTTGAGGTATCTACGTGGAAATGGATATTGACAGGTATTACAGAGGAATCAGGTTTATACATTACAGAGTTATCAATTCAGGAACACACCTAATCAATCTATTATTTTGCCAAAATTTTGGTCTATTTGTCCATTGGACGATTCGATTCAAGTTGATGGTGCTGAGTGCTTTTCCATAGGTCAGGTTCATTGTTTCAAAGATTTTTTTTGTGGCAGGAAGGGTAATCTTTCCATATCTTTGACTAAGGTCTCATTTGTGTCCAGTTCTTCATTGCAATTGGGTGTATGAACGAATATTTTCTGCTAGTGGACTTTATGGATGATCTGGCCTCTTATATTGGAAATAGCAAGATGTAAGCATTTGGTGATTACTGATCCTAAAGTTGAAATCACCATACTTGCCTATTCATTAGTGATCTGGTAGTAAATATGGTCCCTCCAGCTGCTGTTACTATTTTTCACCTCCATTTCCAAATTTTTATTGATACTAATGAAAGCCATTTTAAAATTTTATTTAATAAAACATCGCGACAAAAAGGAATGTGATGATGTGGACACTAGCATTCCATGCAGTGGCATTCTTACCATAGTCTTTACTGGGATTTTGGGCAGATGATATGTTTATATTTATAGGCTGTTGTCTGCTTGTAGCCATTGCCAGCATTCATGCATTGACTGACCAGCTGCATGTGCTTCAAATTATGTCCCTTTTAAATAGAGAAGTCAATATTGTTTTTGCTTCTGAGGAATGATCTCTATTGCCGGTAGATAGCTGATGATGAAAAGAGGGAAAAAAGGAGAATGTTTGGTGTTCATGCTGTATGGCTAGGAACCTTATGGAGGCAAGGGGAGATGAGTTAGAAGTTCTTCCATGATGCAAACTTCATTATTATTAATCCCATAGTTGGAGTGGCTTTGTCTTTTTCATGTGCATGGTATCGTTCTTGTTTGATTTTATTGATAGTGCTTGTTTTGCTTATTACCCCAAGAGTTTGTGGCCCCATCTTTGATTTCAGGCAGGAATGGTAAGTAAGATTAGGTTTTTTTGTATGCAATCCTGTTATGAAGAAACCATAAGTTGTTGATACTTGCATTGTTGATCCTATGGGCCTACTTGGACTCACAGGTATGTATGAGATTCACAGATGTTGTGGCAAGAATTTGTATTTATGTCAATTCCTGTAACCAGGGTTTAAAATTTGGCAACTAATTGCAATTAAGACACCTTTTGGGCTGTTGCACTCAATAATTTTAGGCCATTGTGTTCCTTTGGTTGAAACGTGCAAGGCAAACCTCCTCAATGACTAGTTCAGTTGCTACTTCTTGCTCATCATCTTTATATTGTCCTGCATTCTGTATACTTTCCCCACTCAAATGATAATATACTCTCTATGTTCTGTTTCTTTTTTGGCTTGGATTGGGTTTGTTTGTTTTTCCGTTTGTTTTTTTTTAAAGGGTGGGGATGGGGCTGGAGTTGCTGCAAGTTGTATATGGTTCAGTTTCTTAATGGTTGGCATACTTGGTGCTCTTCTGGAAATATCTAATATTTTTGTTTTTAAAAAATTGTTGTTACAGGTACTATTCAATGTATGGGCATGTAGAGAAACTTGCAGAAGAGATCAAGAAAGGAGCTGCATCTGTTGAAGGTGTTGAAGCCAAATTATGGCAGGTAAGAAAGTGCATAAGATTCCATTGTACTGGGAAATTAAATGCCTCAATTTATATCAGATTGTGGCTAGAGTCCTTTGACATCCTTGCAATCTTGCTAGGTTCTGTTGGGACTCTTACGATGGTGTCTGCCTGTGATGGTTACCAAGCTATCTGTCCCAAATTGGATTTTGTATTGAGTTGCACACATGAATGTCAAATTATAGTTTTTCTTATTGTTTTAAGGCTTTTACTGTCTACTGTGTGACCCGATATGGCACTACACTTGTCTCTCAATTTGTTTATACTGCTGCAATGGATTACTTTTTATACCTCCTCACATTTCATATTGACAAGATTAGAACTTCTGGGAGGGTTAACTGAACACTACACACTGGCACAAACTCATTTGTGTTCATGCACTTAGAGCTTTCATTCCTTTTGTTGTTGGTATGCCTATGCCATTCTGAAAATAAGGCTAAATAGGCTTTTATACTGTAGAGTTTAGTAATTGCCATTTACTCTATAATTTGAGAGTCGTGTGTTGATCCTTAAGCCGAGTTTGACGGATGAATAGGTTCCTGAGACTCTGCCAGAAGAGGTGCTTGCAAAAATGAGTGCACCACCAAAGAGTGATGTGCCGAACATTTCACCTCATGATCTTGCTGAGGCTGATGGGTTTGTCTTTGGCTTCCCAACGAGATTTGGAATGATGGCTGCCCAATTTAAAGCTTTTCTGGATGCAACTGGAGGTCTGTGGAGAACGCAGCAACTTGCAGGCAAGCCTGCTGGAATCTTCTATAGCACTGGATCTCAAGGCGGTGGACAAGAGACTACACCGTATGCCCCAATGTTACTTATATGTAGTATAGATATTTTATGCACAGAGGAGGAGAAAATGAATATATTTTGATGAAACCATCTAATTTTCTACAGGTTGACCGCTATTACACAGCTCGTTCACCATGGAATGATCTTTGTTCCCATTGGTTACACATTTGGTGCTGGCATGTTCGAGATGGAGAAAGTGAAAGGAGGAAGTCCCTATGGTGCAGGAACTTATGCTGGGGATGGGTCAAGACAGCCAACTGACCTTGAGTTGGAGCAGGCTTTTCACCAGGGGAAGTACATTGCTATCATCACGAAGAAGCTCAAGGGCCCTGCTTAATTTCAGTCAATAACCAAAGCAAAGTTTGCCCTTCCAATTTTTATTTTTCCAAATTGTTTGGTTACAGAATATGCATTTGTAGCAAACAGTACTTTGCTTGGTTGTGTTGCCGCCACTCCATTAGCGGTTTCTCTATATGATTACAGGTTGTCTTCAATACATTTTCATGCTTCTGTTCTGTAATGTCATGGATTAATAAAGACATTTTACTCCTCTTGCGCCGGATATTTTTAACCATTTGGAGCTTAAGTGAGCGTGATGAACAACATGAATAAAATGATGCTCAATCCTAGAATTGTTAGGTCTGCAAACACGGTGTTGTCAAATTGGTATGAGTCTCTAAACCTTGCCGAAGCGACTGTCCTGAGGCCAGATCCGGTTGCCATAATTCAGTGATAGTTCATCGACCAGGAAATCAAGGTACCAAACTTTTTTTTTTTTTTGGCTTTGTTGTGATACTTTTCCATTGCGAACAACTGTGCTATCTTAAAGGTTACGTTTTTTTAACAAAAAGACAATAATAATAATAATAATAATAATAAAGTTCTATTGATCCATATTGGAAAGAACTTTGGATGTTGGAATCTGATCCTACAACTTCTGTGGAAAGTAGAAGTTTTATTTCTTGCTCCATTAAATAGAATTTGGATTTTTCTTTTTTCTTTTTTTTTTTTTTGCCTCGAGACAATAATACGTTATTGATAAAGTGCCCTCGGTGGAAGCGTTGGCGGCTTTATTGTGAGAGCTGTCCTCAGCCGTTGCTAGTACCGAGAATGTTGCACCTGGGACCGCAAGATTTGAGTTGTTATTATTCACATTAATTATAGCGTTAATTAACAGGGGTGGGTGTTCTCGGTTTCCTTTTCATATCCGAGATTTAAATTATGGTTTGCATAACACTGGTCATAATTTCTTTTATTGATGAGCAGACAGATCTCATAATATTGGAATAACCCCATTATCATAAATCCTACTTACTTCATAAAATGCAAATAGAAAGATTCAAATACGAGAGAGTGAGCTTAGTAATTGCCCTTAATATCGTTAATAACACTGGCGCGGCAATGACACTGCAAACTCTAATTAGTTCGACTACAGCCCTGTCAGCTGTGATTGGCTATAATTTTTTGGTAGAACTGATGGGAGAAGGGTAATGGGCATATAAAGTGTTAAGTACTAGTTTGAATTTACCATAAATTGATTGAATAATAAATATAATAATTAATTATATATAAGAAGATATAAAGTTTTTATATAAAAAAAATTTTTAAAATAAAAAAATACAAACATATTAATTTAAAAATTAAATTTATTATAATTAAGTAAATACAATAAAGATATACAATGTTGATTATATCAAATAAATTAAATAAACTTAATTTGAACTAAATGAAGGAACAAATAAATTAATTAAGAAGAAAGAAACGTTTTATCAATAATAACTCAATAGTCAAATTTCAAAATAATAATTTAATTGTTCAAGATGAAATTTTATATGTTTATTACTAGTTATCCAAATTTCAATTTAATCAGATTACATATTAATATTCATTTACATGATTCATCTATACTATTGCAGTAGAAAGAACAAAATATTACTATAAACAAGTGTTTACAATTTTGAAATAAAAACTTACCATTGTAAAAAGTTAAATCATGATATAACTGGTTAAAATTAAGAAATATGTATTTTTTATCAACTAACCAAAATATAATTTGATAGGACTACAAACGACCTTCTAATTACATGATTGATACCAACTTCTTAAAATATAAATTATAAAATATAAATTAAAATTCACACTTATAATCTACAAAATCTTATTTCCACTATTTAGAATGAAAAATAAGACACCTTCTATATGTTAATTAAAATTTAACATAATAAAATAAAAAAATTTTATTAAATTAAAAATAATAAAAAAAGATCTCTTAATTTTATTAGAAATTTCTTTTTTATTTTTTTTAAAAAACTAATAATCAACCTTAATCTTAATTTTAGGTACAAATCATAAATTTAATTTTTTAATTAAAGTTAACTCCACGTAAAAAAAATATCTAATAAGAACACACTACAATTCAAAAACATTGTACCTCATGAAAAGTGCCTAAACACCATGTTAATGGATGTCACTAGTTGTTATTTCTTCTATATATTATTGCTATTATTTAAATGGAATTTATACGCAGATAGAAATGTTCATGAAATAGATGGGGACAAACATTAAGCAAGGAAGACCATGGCCACCAAGACGAGCATCTTTGTGGAAGTTCTGACCATCACCTCTCATTCTCTGCTTTTTGAATGCCAAAAGACAAAAGATTTCAGATAAGTTTCAACTAGTGAGGCCGAGTTGATTTCTACCTAAAAAAAACAAAAAGTTCCAGTAATAGGCGATGGCACAAAAAGCTTTTTGTAACTAAAATAAGAATACAATGGATGGTGGGCATTCTATGGGAAATCTTTACGCTGCATCACCTTATGTGCTTATAAAAAGTTAAAAAAAAAAAAGAAAGAAAAGGAAAAATTAGATACACATTGTGCTCCCAAGTCTTCTCGCATATGCATATATGCTGAATAATTTAATTCTATTATTCTTTATTTTGTAATGCTAATGAAATATCTTAGTATTTAAAAATTTTAGAAATAATTGTAAGTACTTCAAATTTAAATGTAGAACATTTAAAAACAATAAGAACTTCCCCCAATCGTTATTGGACCATAAAAAAATGATTTTGTATTTATATTTAGTGTACTATTTTATAAGATGCAATGCAAGGTCCATTTGATGACTTGTTAACAAAATAAAAATAATTCATAATTACACATATCTTATATATCATGATACATACATATATATTGTAATCGTGTGGATATATATATAAAGAGATCGAGTTGTGAGTTACATTCTTTCCTCTTTTTAATAAATTTCGTATGTTCTTCTTCGAATTTGAATATCATACATTCAAAATGAATATTTATACTTCGATGAGGTGTCACAAAGGGGTTGGAAATGATTTTTAAAATTAACATTCAAAAAAAAAAAAAAAAGGGTTGAGACAGGGGGAGTTTTGGGGGGTGGGGGGACGGGTATATCGATCAGGTCCATTGGTTATTAGCTAGTAATAGCAAAGCCACTGTTCTATTTATAGGCCTGCGAGTGTGCTCTTCGAGAGTGGACCCCTAGTGAGGACATGGTGCTCAAGGGTCCATGACTTAGCCCCGAGCTTGGGGGTTTGGAAGGTCAGGTTGAATTGGACCCGAGGGAGATTGAGCCTTGTGATGAACTCGAAGCATCGTGATAGGCTTGGTGCCCGACATGGCCCATTCCTTATATAAAGTATTTTATTTTAATCACTAATTGTGTTTTGGGAACTATTTTAATTTTTTAAGAGTTAAAATGCATTTTTGTATCAGTGCAAGTCACCTTGTCCGTGCTTTAACCTTGGCATGACGTAAAGTTTCTATTCATAAATTTAACACACCACTTTTTTTTTTTAAAAAAAAAAAAACCCATAAGAATTAAGATCAAAATTTTAAAACTTAAGGATAAAAGCATAAATAGTACTACTATTAGATGACGTGATTAGTTATTATCAATATAGCTTTAAAGTAAGAGTTAATCTTGACCATTACAAATTTTTTTTTACACATTTTTTATACTTTTCTTACGACCATGATGATGCTTACGTATATGCATAGACATTCAATTAGCATTATGGTACAATTTCTAGCACTATAATTGGTTTGCAGGTGGAAGGCCCCCATTCCCCCTTCCCTCTTCCCTCTTCCCTTTCTTTGGCTCCATTGGCCAGCTAGTATAAATATTTAGATTGAGGTGGAAACGATTGTGCCAAATTAGGTTATATTGTGGACGACATCATTCTAGTCTAGTGGATGCAACTTGGCTCACTTGCATAATCTCTATATTCTATTTCAGAAAAGCCTTGGAAATTGTATCAAGGTATGCGCAACACTTAAAATGAAAGGTATCCACTGCTAGATTCTTGGCTTTGTTATGTCTCTCGTTTTCTCATATGCCTTCCTTGGAAGGGTTAAAATTATGCCGTCTTTTGTTTGCAGAAAATTTTCCCTAGCAATTTGAGTAGGAATCGTTTCTTTCTCCTGTTCCCTGCGCAAAAAGGTGCATGTGCGAGACATGAATGAAGCCTTTTGCATAAGGTGGGGTTATGCAATTTATACCATTCTGCAATCATCTAGGTGCCTAACAGATTGCCCTTACGGGAATTAGTTCTGCAAATTAAAATTGCTCTCCAAATAATACTATTGACGGTGAGCAACTGGCATGATGGTAGATAGAAAGTGTAATTGAAAAGGGACCGATTTCTGATACATGACAAGCAAAGATTGGAATGTAAAGCTTGTGATATCATGGAGTCACATGCAGTACTGTTAGTGTAAGCATGATCAACGAGGGTAGATTCTTTCTACTTGATAATATTTACGTTTCTTTGTAAAGTTGATGCAACTTTGGAGAAAGGAGGAGACCAAATTCCGTACATCACTGGGAGACGGTGCAGTTTAGCCAATACGTGCAAATAGGAATGTCAAATTAAACCAATTAATTAAGTTGATTATCACATTACTTTGTTTCAACACCACATACTTCTTCTCAGTCAGACCTCAGCTATTTTCAACCTAACTTGGAGGATTCAAATCATGGGTTTTGAGCGATACAAGGGTCATGATCGGCAAATGCAATCCTTACTGTAGCAAATTGCAGCAATTACAACTGCAAATCTTGATTCTACATGGTGAAATTGTCATACCTCTAACTCTTATCTAAATTTTATAGGGTGGCAATAACGTCTGTTGTTACTGAAAATACACTTTAACGTTAGTGACAACTACTAGCTATGCAAACAAGCAGGTGATTTTTTTTCTTTTTCTTTTTCGTTAGTAACACTGTTCCCCAGTCCATCGGTCTTGAAAAGCATTTTCTTAGCTGAACAACAATATTTTTTCTTTTTAGCCTGGCCATTGGCCATGTAATAAACAGTGTAAACATTCTCATATTGTATAAAACATGTATCCGACAATGGGGCCGCGGCGTGGGGCCCCCCGGGGGGGGGGTGGGGTGGCTTGTCCTTGCCTTCCAATGGGAGCTCCTCAATGTGACCATTGGACGAAAAGCATAAAAGCACGAAGTGATGGCATCTGCGCAGACTACTGCCCATTCCTAAGAACAATATAATAAAACCAAAGAAATGAAAATAAAAACCTGAAAGGAGATGGGGCCCACCTCTGACTTCCACTATCAATATTCCAAGCACATAGAGAAATCAAAAGTGAGGTTTCCAATCAAATGACATCCCCCACACTAACTCTCCCTATTCAGGACTTCGATTATTCCCTTACAGATCCTTCTCGTCCCCATCCCTTTTTCTCTTATAATAACCGCTAAAGCTAGTGCCAGCAGCCCCATCCATCCACAAAATAGACTAGCACAAGAAACAACAAAAGCCCCTTTATGTCTTTTCTTCTACTTAATTAAATTAAAACAACTATAATACAACAAATGTTATCTAAAACAAATCTTTTAAACAACTTTTCCCCTAAAATCAGCACCTATTCTCATTCCTAACCCAACATTTAATCATATAATTCTCCAATTATTACAACAATTAATATGCTTCCCAATGGTCCCAATATTGGCCAACCTGCATCATTCTGCTTGTAGCTGGCCCAACACTGGCCATGTACCATAGAAGGGTCATTTCTTTTCTTTCTCTCTCGCAGATTTCTCTACAATCTACACTGCTGCTTCTTATATATTCAAGGGGGTCTAGCCAGACAGTTATGTGGGGGCTTGTACTACCTTTCTGTCCTTGATCTTCTTTTGTCATTTGATCTTATCATATCAAACTTGGCTTAAGGTTTCTTTCTTTCTTTCTTTCTTTCCTTTTTTTTTTTTTTTTTGATAAGATCACGTGTACTACTTGTATCGAATCTGTTCCTGCATTCCGACCATTCCCCTTTACATTTTATCTGAATGTTCCTCCAAATGTAGGGGTCCACAAATCAACTGATGGCTCTTGAGGCACCGGAATAGTGCTCGGAACCGGAACTAGACACAGCCCTCGGCTTCGAAGATCCTGCTTGTGTCCTTCAGGGTCTTTAGACTTGTCAGCACCCTACACGTAGAGAGCATGATATATCAATTTCCCGAAAAGAGAGAGTTTAATTAGAAGCACTCCTTAAGGGCATCGGTAATAGGAGGACAGGATAGGATGAGATTCAGACAGATTACTCCAATCATGCCCCCCATTTGACAAGTTTATTAGATAGTATATCAGAACATGATTACAAAAATGATAGAAAGCGGCCGTTTAATACATCCTCATTGAGAACAGGAACCATGTAAATGAAAGTACCTGCTGGTGGTGAATGGGAAGTCCACTTTTCATGTATGGGGTGCTTAAAACCTGACACGCATAAAATAAGATGATGAGAACATGTATATATTGAAAATGGTTGATGAATAGCCACATATGTCTCTAAGAATGGAGGAACTCACAGTGACTTGCTCATGGAGGAATTTGATGTATTCAATAGCTTCAGAGAGCACTGAGGCTGTATCAGTCTGACACGATACCGTAGTGGAAACAAAAGGCGCAAAACAAAACAATCATAAGCGTTTGAGAATCAAGAATGCAAATAATATCTATTAGAAAAATTTATCTTTGGGAAAGAAAAGCAGAAAAAATTGAGAAATTATTTTCATTATACCTTTCCGAAAGGCGAGACCAATTGTTGGAGGGCAGTGATTCTGTCCCCCATCTTCTCTTTCCTCACCTATATGATCAATTCAAAGTAGGAAAAAGTTCTCATCTATAAATTTTTGCAAATGGTATATGGGGACAAAGTAAAAGGCCTAGCATAGCATGGCCTTACCGCAATACTCATGTCAAAGTTTTTAATCAAAATCCATCTTACCTTAAAAGGTGGCAAAGGCGATGTTGTTTCATTTCTAGGCCTCTTTGTTGTTGTTTCACTGCCACCACTTTTCTTCCCCACTGTGCTCGATTCCCGTACTTCAGACATATTCGGCTACAAAATGAGTGAACCAAAATGATTTTAATCTTTCAATCCTTGGTAGTTCACCTAATCATCTTGATGGTGGTTCCATGTATCTAACCATTTATATATTTCATCTATATGCAGAGGACTCCACCTGTTTATTTATGTGTGCCAGTTTTGTGATTAAATTTGCATACCTTGGGCTTCTCTTCGAAATTTGATGCAGGAAATTGGGGTTGCAGAGAGGGGAAAAAGCTAGGCCGAACATCGCTTATGGCGCTGGCAGATGCATTCCAAAAAGGAGTGTTGTTTGAGAAATGCAACTGGGTATGGGGAGCCTGTTTAGGAGGTGAATTCCTCAAGAATTGAGACCCTCTAGACCAAGAAGGCAATAATTCATTGCCACCAACACCATAATTTGCCGCCCGGTAAGCATAACTCATCGGCTGGCTCCCAAACGAAGACTGTTGCTGTGGCTGATTTTCAGATCCCAATAGGCCTTGAAACATGGTTGAAGGATTCCCATAAATAGCCGATGAACCCATCTGGAAACTAGACTGCAAACCTTGGCATGTCACAGTACCATCGCTGGAGCTTCCATGACCACTATACTGAGGTTGATCTAAAGAAAAGCCCCGGCCAATTTGCTTAAACTCATTCATAGAAGAATCTACACTAACTCCAGTAATTAGTCTCTCTCTCCAGTGAACTTGAGATGATCCAATCCCATTTTCTTGCTGATAATTCGTGCTAGAATTCAAGTTCTCTGGCAGCACCGAACGATAGTTGCTTTCAGCCTTGTCACTGCGACTGCCAAAAGAAATCCCAACAATATTAACTATATATACTGAACACTGCATCCATCACTCTTCTACAAGATTATATGCAGAAATTTCCTTAGCGTTTGAACCATATAAATAGAAAAAGAAAAAGAGAGAGAGAGAGAGAGAGAGAGAGTTACAGTAAGGCTTGGTTCCAATCCATGGCTTGTGAAGAGAGGCCTAAATTCATGATATGCAAATCACCAGGAGATTCCTCGCAGTGTTGGAGCTTCTGGGTATCATGGAAAACAGACGAGCTGTCCGATACCGATACGGATTCCATGGAAGACCTTCCCTTGACTTCCACCATTTCAGTTGGCCAAGCAAAGCTGCAGCCTATACTGCTAAGACCAGAAGATGCAGAAGATGACCCCCCGGTACCATCAAACCTGTTCCTGGCAGCTGATGAATCCCACCAGTTTGTGTTGGAGTTGAACTCATCTGCCATGGCTTGCTATATATAATAATAATAAGCCTCTAGGCTCTGCCAAAACCCCTAAAAGGCTTAGCTAATAAAGCTGCAGCTCTTTCTCTCTCACACAACTTTCTTGCTTCAATTCTTTTGCTGTTGTTTGCTGTCTTGAAAGACTCTTGGAGCTTCACTTCTTGCTTGCTCTTGCTCTTGCTCTTACTCTTTCTATTTGCTTTTGGTTTTTGGTGTTTGATTGCATAAAATGATAGGAAACGGTTTGCTGCATCTCAGGGGTATTTATAACAGCTAAGTTGGAGACTTGTTTTTTGGGTTCTTGTGGGAGGTGTACCAACGAAAGAACTAACCGGGAATGTTTGCGGTCGACATTTTCCTTGTGGTGATTAGACAAGGGAATGGTCATTTTGGAATTGTATTTCCACCCCCCCCCCCCGTCTGTTTCTTTCTATTCTCTTTTCCTTTTTTTTTTTTGTTGGATTAATTTTTTTTCCGAAGTATCTTTTTTTTTTTCTTCTGGTTTCAAGTTTGTTGGGCTGCTTTTCTTTTTGTTCTTTAGTTCAGCCAATCTCGATAAAATTTCTCTTAAAATAAACCAGGAGAAAGAGATAATGTCATGGTGCTGTGACCAATCTAATCATGCTGGTCAGTATCCACTTGTTCCTTAAAGGCATTTGACACAGAACACTAATGCTCGTCATTTAACTATAAACTCTTCCATCTCCGCCCTCCCCCATCTTTAGCGAGAAAATAAGGAGAGACTCAATTGGTTATTATGGAAGGGTCTCCGATTCAATACTTGTAAGAGGTTGATGGATTCCCTAATGAACTATGAAAAAAACTATTTTAGAGTATAATCTCTTAATTAAATTGGGATTACCACGAGATTAAAACTATTGGGGAGTACAAGAGTCCAAACTTGCACTCTTACCAAGTTTCTATTAAACGTAGACTTTAATTAATGTTTAATAAATTAATCTTCAATTTTATTCTATGTTTATTATTTTTTAAATTTATAGCTTTACACTTTATGTTTTTAATAATTTGTTTTATTAAATAAGAAGTATACCTAATGTACCCTTTTTTTTCAAACAGACAGGATAGCTTAAAGATGTATCAAATGTTCTTTTTTCCTTTTAGATAAGGATGTTTGAGAATAGATAAATATATTTACAAGATTTGTAAGTCCTGGGAATCGATTAACAGAACCTTTGCTCATGCCATTCCAAAAATAAAACTTAAAATTTTGCTTTAATTACACTTAAGATCTTCAACTTAAAAATCTCTTCTATAAAAGAAAATAATAATAATAATAATAATAATGCAACGGAATCTAAACGATTATAAAATATTCTGGCAAGTGGAAATGAAGAAAAAAAATTGACCCTGCACAGTAAAATTGGTCTGAGTAAGGAATTGATTGCTTAACGTACATCTTCGAGGTCGATGACTTTGTTTATGCTAAATGTTACAACAAATACTATTGTGGGCAGATTTTTTTGATTCTCTAACAATGGGTGCTTGACTAGATCACCAAGACAAGACCATTGGCTTCCTCCCTATCACCAATTTCCCAACAATCGAGATCACCCGAAGGAAGTTGACAATCAACTCAGCATATCAAAAATATAGTGGGAACGTCCAAATTTGTTAATGGTCGCGTAAATTTTTGTCTCCTAATTAATGTTAATCAAAATCCTCGAACTTTATCAATTATTATTAATAAAACAACGCAAAAGTTAAAAATTTTAAGTGATGAAATAGAATTCTCAAGAAAACAAAAATATGTGACTGAAATTTTGAGTGGGGGAAAGGAGACGGTTCACACTAAGATATTTTTTGAGAGTTTTATTTTTGCTGGTGAAATGAAACTGAAAATTGAGATTTTCGTTTTGTTTTAAAGGTGGGTGAATAGGAATTGGGACATAATTAAAATATGAGCCATGGCTCAATTATGCTGGAATTGCATGATTGCGTGTGGAGTCAGCTAGCTAGGCTATGAGTTTTAGTCAAAGGCTAAGATCATTTTGACCTTTGCTGCAAGTCAAGATAATTTAAAAAGTCCATTTAGTGGTGGCTGCCATTATTCTCTTTCTCAAAACTAGAGCTGACTATCGTAGGAAATGAAGAACATGGATGCAATTAACACGCACGTTTTATTTTATTGAATTGCACAAAAATAAAAATAAAAATATAATAATAAAACAACGGCCGCCATAATCAGAGTGTGACTTAGCCCACCTATTTGACCCTCATGTCCCATAGTTCCTCCAGCGCCTGCCTTCATGCAGCATGCCTTGTAAAGAAATCAAACCCACGATCTTGTTTAGCATATCAATTGTCAAAATCAAACGTTCATCGCCATATTGCAAGCTTAACGAAATACAACTATATTTGCTTAAATTTCATAGTGGGTTCAAAATGTCAAATGTTCATCACCACGTTGGTCCTTGTTCCTCCTAATGTATCTTCTTCACCACACGATTATCCGTGAAAATCAGAAGAAGAAAACATGACAAATCGAAGTTGAAAACATCAAACCTTCCAATGGGAGCAATTTTCTCCCTCCTCATGATTCAATGTTTACATTAAAACAAAAAAAGAAAAAAGAAAGAAGAACAACCCAAATATGAAAACTGGCAAGCAATAAGACACAATTCTCTTTGTGATGGCAAGTTTTTTGTTTATATACATGTAACCTTAACAAGATTGGACAATATGAGAATGGTTAGTCTATCTCTTATAAATTTAAGTTGAAGCAATTCATTTACATTATAATTTAATCTCTTTTTATGATCCGAACATTAATAACTCCACGTAGTTTCCCCAAATTAAGGCACAAACGGTACCTCAACTATTTTAACTCTTACTTCAAAGGGTACATACTGCGTAAGATTGAGTACACGCAGATTTACCGTACCAAGCTCCGGGGGTGGGAAACCAGGGATAGTTATGTTAATTAGATGTGAGAAGTCAGAAGCAGAAGCTCAAGCGTCCAAAGGTTTTTGACTTGGGGGAATGAGTTGATAGACAGAGAGAGAGAGAGAGAGAGAGAGAGAAGGGAACAAGGCGGCGGGAGGCAGCAGGTGGCGGAGACTAGAGTAGGACCCTTGGGTCACATACGCAGTAAGTATGACCTTTCAATTCCTAAAAAAGAAATGAATAAAATAAAAAAAAAAAGAAAAAGAAAAAGTCAACCTAAGTGGTGGGGTCCATGCGCGTGCAAGCGTGCGTCCAATAGTGGGACCCTTTGTTCCTTCCTTGTTCAACCTCTCACTAAGTCAGAGCGCAGAAAGTGACCCATAAGTTACACATCGGTGCAGACACGAACAAGATTTTTGCGTGTTTACAATTCTTCAATATTCTTAATCATTTTGGCCTACCAATTTGTTACCACCACACATTCTCTTGATCCCACACAACTACTTTTTTTATTTTTTTCTTCTTTCGTCATTTCAATTTTCAAAATCTTTAACCAACTTGGACAGAGAAAGGTATCCAATTACACTGTTTAATAGTAGTGATTTGCTTATTTACTCTACCTAGTTTCTCGTTAATTGTCTTGGCAAACTTCCCTTGTATTCAATATTTTATTAAATTCATCTAAGATTAGATTAATGAATTCCTATGCAATTTACTTTTAGATCCTATAAATTTAATGATTCACATCAGAACACCTCTTTTCGTAAGCTTTTTTTTTTTTGTGGGGGGGGGGGGGGGGGGGTGTGATAATTTTTGCATATACTTTCCCATTTACGGGGGGTATTTGCAAGGAGCTATAATGATAGGATGATGATGATGATGATGATGAATGTTGGAAGTCCACTTCAAAAGAGTGCTTCCCTATTTGCAAAAGGGTTGGTAAATAAATTGGCCCTGGCTTGGTTGGCGGCCACCACAAAATAAATAAACAAAAAATCTTCGGAAGGTTCGGTCAAAACTTGAACTCTATCAAAATTCCTACGAAATATAAACTTTAATTCTGATATACAAAGGAAAAGGTGATATTCGCACGTAATTAATAGTTAAATGGTCAGCCACTAAATAAAATTTCAATAGAAGCATTAAATATTTTTTTTATTATATGGGTATTTTACAAATACAAATGAGCACATTATTATGAAAAATGATATGTCCACAAATAAATATTACAAAACATACGGCACTAATGAGATTTCTCATAGTAGTAGTGAGTCTAATAACAACATTTAAAATGACATATTATAATTAGTGAAAAAGATGTTTTTATGATTTTTTTTGTAAGATTTTTTGTGAGGTTTTTTTTTTTTTGGCAAAAAAAAAATAAATCTTAAGGATGAACTCTCCCATGGATTTTACAAGTTTATATACATATTTATGGAAAGGAGAGAGCATCATAAGACAAATTAATTTAATGAAAGAGGTAAAGGTCGAAAACATGATAATGTTATGCGATTTAGTAAAATACTATAATTTTAATATTTGACATTTTGCATAATATAATCACTACAAGAAACAAAAAAAAGAGATCATGCTTATTTAAGTTTAGATTAATTTTTATATTTCACTACAAGAAAAAAATTCCAGTAAACTAAAAAAATAATATGTTGAGGTAAATAAGATTAATTTTTATACTATATATCGACATTTTATGTATAATATAAAATATTTTTTTATATAATATAAAAATTAATCATGCTTATTTAAGTTTAGATTCATTCAGTTAGATCTTTGTCCATAAACCCCAAAGTTTAATTTTGATTGAAGAAGTCCTCAAGGTTAGATGTATTGTCCAAAAGTGGTAACCAAGTGGCATCTATTTCTTTTTTAGTTTTCCAATAGTGTTTTTAAAATTCTTGTATTTATTTATTTAATTTACATGGAAGATAAGTTGAGATCTAGCGCCACGCCCAACAAGGCCCCCCCCCCCCCCCCCCAAAAAAAAAAAAAAAAAAAGGGGGGGGAGAAAGCAAACATTGGGGGAGTTTGTCCCCAGCAACTTACCGTCATTTAACATCCACCGTGTACTGACATTTATTTATTTTCGAGCTTTCTCGAGAGTTTATTAGTCACTGGTTCAACCAAGTTGGTCGAATTGCGGCACCCTTCAATCGTACAGAACCAATCGGACTACGTATTAATCACATCATCAATTTCATTTTTATTTGTAAGGATTTCAAGGGTTTTAGTTGAGTTTGGCTTCTTAGTTTTCTTTTGTTTTATGAGGACATTAGTGCAGGTAGTTGGCAAGTGGCAAATGAAGTGTCTAACCAGGATACATTCCCTATTTTGAGAATCTGATGTAATCCAATCCATGGGTACAATGTACTGAATATCCTTGTTACACTACAACAAATTTGAGATTTAGTAACTGTAATATATTGCATCACAAGGTAATGTTATCAAAAGGAATTATTTGCAATATATAAGTACGATTAACAACAAGAGGATACTGATGATGCAAATCATAATTGATGATATTATAAAATGTTCTTGAATTATCATTTTAATATTACTAAATAAATTTCTCAAGCCAATCCTTGTGCATTCGGGTTGCTGGGGCAAGTCCAGGGATTCATAAGATTGCCTATTAATAATGCTCATAACCTTAAAAAACATAATAATAAATTTCTCAACGTCAAGGAACGAAAAAAAAAAAAAGAAAGAAAGAAAAATCGGTCGATTCTACTGTTAAATACTTTTAACAACAGATTTTTCAGTTTCGACAGTAATATTCCCCGACTATTAAAAATCCTTATTTCTTGTAGTTCCAATTCTGATAGCACTGTGCGTAGCAGAGATATCTCTGAACGAACACATATTTTGCGGTTATAGATGATTATAAATGTTGCAGTAAGGAGAGTTTCGACTGCTAAAACTGATAAGCCACTAAAGAAACAAATGAAATTGCTTAGTGACGTTAAAAAGTTACTATGACTATTTGAATAGAAGGAAAGTTGACTACAAGGGCTACCAACAGATGTTGTTTTTCGGGTTTACGAAAATTCCTTTCCTTGACGGATAGATATGGATCCCTAAGAGCTTTGTTAGCTCACTAGTTAACTTGGATTACAAGTCAAAACCAAGATAGATGCTTTAAATATGAAAACAACTTGGATCAACAACTTTACTAGTATTTGAATTCATGATATATTCTTCGACCGCATATTATAGATTAATTTCTTTGCCGATTGATTTTTTGCTACAAAAGTATCTTCTTGGCTTACATCCTCGGATAACAGTAACATTATTGCAGTGCATTTCGCATGTAGTATGTGGCAGGTAAAAATTGAACAGATGAATGAACTGTAGTTTAATAATGCTAGAGTTGTCCCCACGACTATAAAATTTGAGTTCAAAATGTAATTAGAATCAAATAGAAAAGTGATAAAAACAAAGGCAGCAATCACCTCAAGGTGGGACATCAATGTCCGCTTATTGCATCTTCGAGACATCATTAGAAGCTAGTCAACCCAATATGTGTTTTGTATCACTAAAACAGCACGATGACAGTAGCTTAGGCGAAGGATATTTTCATTTTTTTTGAGCTCCATTTTTTTTCTCTATTAAAGATTATAATAAAATTTTATACTCCATGTTATATAATCAGACACATGTCATTCTAAGTTATAAAGCTCACAAAGAAGGAAAAAACACTAGATGACATTACATTTAGGATTCAAATATATATAGATAATCTGTTTTATGGGTTTCCTCCTTAGATCGAAATTCGAGCAACAACCTCCTAATGTGCAACGAAATCAATCTCATTGAATATGATGCCGGGCCCAAATCACAAGTTTGCTTCCCAAAAATAATTTCATCAAAATGGTGTCACAGTGAGGTCAGCTTTGTGTGAAAACTGACAAACTTGACAACCTCCTCACTGAGTTTTGGACACAAAGTGGCGAACTAACATGTGCGTATGCGTATGAGTGTGAGTGTGAGAGAAGAGAGAGAGAGAGAGAGAGAGAGAGAGAGAGAAGCCTAAAGCAGACTATGTGGGATCTATGAGGGTTTCATTGAAAGCTGAAAGTTGTTTAGGGAAAACATTGAAAAAAATTTAATGAAAATTTTGAAGCATAGAAAATAATTACGCACTTAGATGAATGTACCTCAAAGCTAAATTTTGCGAATATATATTTCACTTAGTTACTTTTATGACATAGCAAAAAATTCATAAATATATTTATTATATTTTTTAAAATTTATTTAGTATACACTAACAGATTTAAGATTCCGCCACATTCATCAGATTGTATTGTTAAAAGCAATTATTAGAAGTATAACAATGTAATTAACAGAAAGAAAATAACAATATTATGAGTTTTGACAATTGACAATTGGTGTGAAAATATTATTACATTATACTTCTAACAATATATTTTTCAGCTTTAACAGAATATGCATTTGCTGTTAAAGAGCCTTATTTTTTCGAGTGATTATAATTTGATATGTTTTATATTGTACGATCTATTTATAACATTTATTAACAAGAATCATGTTATGTTACAAGAAAATGGTAGATGAAACTCAATTTTGTGGCTTTACTGATTCCAAAAAAAAATAAAATTGAATCTTATATAACATATGCATATCTCACAATATCATATAAACCATATGATTTTTATTTTTTTTTGCCTTATTAGAAGGCTTATTAATTCATGATTTATACAATGAGGATAGTTACTCTTATTCTTATCCATACTCCTCTTATCAAAATTAAATTATGAGAACTTGAAAATTAAAATTAAAATTTTTAATAACTGAAATGAAAGTGGCTAATCCATTTAAAATTTGAGTCAACTTAGTCTATATTGATTACAAAAGTAAACATTCTACAATTCAAATTTAAAGAAATTTGAATAACCTAAAACTAAAAACAACAAATTTCATTGGCTTGAGGTACAATTAATTTGAATAATTTAAATAACTTGAGTCTAAAATTTAAAAGATTTAAAATTTAATGAATCTAATATTTAATACCATGCAACTTAAATTATTTTAAATTAAAATGAACTTAAAATTTAAAATATTTAAAACTCCAATCCGACAAATTCTAATCAATCTATAACCTAAAATATCTATAATTTAAATAATTTAAGACTCAAAACAAACACATCCGAATTTAACTCGACTCGTTGATTTGTCATAAGGACTCTAGATCGTATATGTAGAGGCCCACGTGTTTCAGGGATATGTCAATCTTGCCATTCAATAATGTTCATTCCCCCGTTATTTTTCTCCCAAAAGTCAACAACAAATCTTTAACAGTAAATGGCACACGTGTGTATCGAAATGATAATGTTTACTACTGTCCCCAACATCTCTATAATTACCATCGTTAGGACGTCTTTAAGGAAAAAAAGACAAAAAAAAAAAAAAAAAGAGTAGGTGATGTTTGTATTAAAACATGTTAAATAACTAATTAATTGAATTTATGAAATATTTTTATAATTAAAAATGTAATTTTTTGTTTTTAAGATTTTAA
>JAHLGO010000169.1:6931910-6950688 GCA_020615895.1 Ceriops decandra | reverse complement strand
AAAGGTTTGAGAAGACAGTATTAAACGATGACCTAAAATTATTTAATTGAAATAACTAAAATTATTGCAATATTTCAATAATGAATAAGATTTTCGTACCTACTGTCCCATTGCTAAAATTTATGGCCTCCCTATCTTCATGCCGTCAATTGAACATATATATTGCTAATAATTAATTATTTTTAGGTGCCACATTAATTAATTATTTCATGCTCTTGTGTTTCCACCAGTTTGCAGTAATCATCGTTAAACTACTGACCAAATAAAAATAAATAAATAAATAAATAAAAACTGTCCCTTTCGAGTGCCGCTTGGCACCTTATTTAATTTGGTGATGGTGCAATCTCTACTCGAAGAAGAGACTAGAATGGGTACACTAAACTAAATTTAAGGCAAGTTAGGCATATGAGCTTATCAACTGTCACTTTAATTTGGAAAAAAACAGTGCAATCCTTTTGATTTTTGTGTTGGGTGATGGCGTAATGTTGTATTTAGGAAATAGAAATTTTATCTATCTTCTTGGTGCGTTTTGCGCCAAATTTACAACCTTCCCAAAAAAACAAAAAAAAAAAAAACTGTCACGTCAAGGAAAGAACAACAAAGACGAGGAAATTTCGGGGGAGAAAAAACAAAACAAAATTTTTATAGTAGAATTGTCTTTTATATATATATATTTCAGTGTAAAAAAAAAAATAATAATATCGGGGTCCCAATCCTAAGAAGACAACGAAGGATTCCACTTGGTAACCAGTGCTTGAAAAAACTATAATAGCCAAATGAGACTATCTGGGACCTTCTAAAAGTTGCCTGCCCGAGAGGCAATGAGGGTAGGGATATAAATTTTTAAAGAATGGAAATTTAATCCAAATGGTTTCTTATTCCAGTAAGTAAGATCCACAAAGTGGCTTAGAAAGTAGTCTATGTACATTGACAGAAAAATAAACAAAAAACAAAATGTCTTTAAGTTGCTATCAGGATTTGACACTCTTAAGTAGATGACCTCATATAAAAACAAAAGTCTAAGCATGCTTCAATTTAACAATTGATTGTAAAAACTCTCCTTTTTCTCTTCTGCTTTCAACTTTGCATAAATTGTTGTTATCCTCACCAACCCTTGTCAACACTTCATCATTCGAGCTCAAGTGCAGCCTTTTTTAAGACAATTTTTATTTGTATGCCGTGACAACTTTAGCAAGAATTGATTTAAATATTGAGACATTGGAGGGTTGAAGAAGAACTTACACAACACAACCATCATCTCTCTTCCCATTGACTTGTTTTGATCTTTCACTATAAGACGGTACAAATTTTAACCATAAAGAAAGACCGACTTGTTATAAAACATTCATGCAAGTTGATATAAACAATTTGACTTAGTGGGCTTTTATGTCTTGTCCACCAAAATTGGTCCTCCTTGCCCAGGTGGGGTTGACATGTAGGTTGACCATCTTCGCTGAAATATCCTTTTGGTCAGTATTTGGCCCCCACCAATCACGATCTTGCTTTTATCATCCTACAATATTTGAGGAAATGGATTGAAATTGATCAATGACCAATTATGCTTCATTGCTCCCCTTGTACTTTTGTGCGTTTCAAGGAAAGCAGTTTGAACAAAACTTTAAGGAGTAAAACCATTCCTGCATGATATCAAATTCATACCAAAACAAATGGATATATTATTTAATGGTGATTATTATGCCTACACTTTTTTCTTTTAGCCAATTCTACTCAAATATTTTTCTGCCTCATATTTGCTATTTTTCAGATAATATCTTGGGACTTTAAATCTACTTTAAAAGTTAAATTTGTAAGTAATATATATATATAAACATTAAAACTCATATCATGCCTTTATATTTTATTGATATAAATTTTTATATTTTAATATATTATCTTGATACGTATTAAACTCGATTAATACATAAAACGATGAAATTAAACAAAATTGTTCAAACTTTACTACTAGCTCCATTATCGCTAGGCTGGATTGAATTAGACTAGAAAATAAATCAAGTTTTGATATAATGTGAAATAATACTTTAAAATTTTAAATTCATCAAAAACTTTAAATTTGTGGGAAGGAAAATTATAAATATTATAAAATATATTATATCTCAATATTTTAATAATGTGATATTTTATATTTTTAATAATATTAATTTAACTTGACTTTACTAAAAAGTAATCAAATTAAAAAATCATGTAAAATTCATCCATTCCCTTTTTTTTAAAAAAAAAATCTATGTAAGGTTCTGCGAAACTCTCTCTATTATGGAAATTAACAATTAAGATGGGGTATTTTTATTATACTTGGTCCCTTAATATACTGTTTTTATCTTATTTAGCCATGTTTCAAAGGCCCTATGCCACAAGTGCACGGCATTTATAATCTCATAGTTGCATCATAAATATATACACACGCAAAACATATATGCATAAATGTGCACATGTTTACTTTTTCTGACAAAAAAGCAGCAAGCACAGGACGGTGGAGGGATGATTGATATGAAGAAAGAAGAAATGGGGTGGACTTATCTCTATTACGATAAACGCCTTTCTTCACCTGTCATGATTAATGTTTTCATAGGCAAAACCCCAACTTTTCCTGTTCTGTTCATATTACCTTGCTCTACGAGATGGATTTATAGACAGAAAAGAAGACGATGGAAGTGGAATCTAATATGGAACTTGTTAGATTGAAGTTTCCTTTCCCTTTTCCTTTTTTTTTTTTTTTTTTTTTTGCTTTTGCTGAAAGTTATATGGAAATAAAGATTGTTATGAAATGAAACTTTACGCAAATACAGCCCATGACAACAGTATTAAATTAATTAATATAAGTGACTTATATTATTTAAAATATGATTTAAAATAAAAGACCTAATATGATAATTGGTTAGATATAATAGTAATTTAGATTATCGAATTTAAAATCTTTTCACTCTCTCTATTTAAAGATAATGATTATAGAAAAAGAGGAATAATTCCTTATTGGGTAACTCCCTATTTAAAGATAACAGGAAAAGAGAAGTAACTCCCTATTTGAAATAATGGTTACAAAAAAAAGGTCTATTAAGGTAATGATTACAAAAAAGAGAAGTAACTTCCTGTTAAGGTAACAGTTATAGAAAAGAGAAGTAATCTCCTACTTAAGGTAACAGTTATAAGAAAAGGAGGTAACATTTATCAATACGGACTTTTTCTTCTCTTTATTATAAGAGAAAACGAAAAGAAAAGAAAGGGAAGAGTAGAAGAAAGATAAAAATTTTTCAGGAGCAAATCGAAAAGAGGATTCTTATCTTCGAGATAAGATCTTAGCATCATAGACAACGGTATATTGATTTCATTACGATTTGTGTGCTAGTATTCGCATAAAGAAAAGATTCAGCATCATAAAAATAAGAATTTCATAAAGAGAAATTCTATAAAATTTCAACAATTGGTATTAGAGTGGGGGTCTGTGAATAATGTAATTTGTTTTTTCCTTTTATTATTTGTGCTGGAACGCTGGGGCCTATGAATGGAAAAGGCTGACGTCGAAAGGAAAAGTGGAAAAATACACCGGTTACTGGAAAATGCGTCAGAAGGAAATCTTCATAATTAAAGATTTTGAAGTTTATTGAGATCACATCAACATAAATCAAATGTTGAAAACTTGTTAGTCACCAAAATGACCTATCTTAAAAGGATTTGATTTATGTTGTAAATTTCAATTGTTCATTTCTTTGGATGCTAATAAAATGTTGTACAGATTAAAAATGAACAATTATGGTTATTAATTATGAAGTTAGGAGATCATTACTTGTAATTAATGACAAGGTACATATCCAAAGATAACATTCATGTTAACTTTAGTATGATTGATTGATCTATAAAAGCATAACTAAATTAGTACATCATTGATTAAAGTTATGTATTTAAGGATCACCTAAAGGTGGACTTAAATACATAATCAAAGTTTGTAATGTATGTATCTGAACCCATTTGAATTTACTCAAAGCATTAAAATGTAAATTTAGATCATGTTTGCAGCTTCCAATAATGTATTAGCCTTGGGCAATGCGATAATCAAATTCAATCGACTGAACTATGCAGAATGGTTTAAGCATATTCAGTTTCATTTAGGTGTTTTGGGCTTGGACTTAGCAGTCATCTCGGATGAAAAGCCTGCACCCATTACCGAGACCAGTACAGTATTTGATAAGTCTCTTCATTAGGCTTGGGTAAGATCTAATAAGCTGAGTTTGAATTTGATGTGAATAACAATAGCTGAAAATGTCAAGTCATCGATGCCTAAGACAGAAAATGCTAGGGAATTTATGATGAGAATTAAGGAATATTCTTAATTAGATATAGCTGATAAATCCATTGTAGGAAGCCTAATGAGTGAGTTGACAACCAAGAAATTTGATTGGTCACAGCTTATTCATGATCATGTGATTAGTATGGTTAATTTAACAACAAAGTTAAAAACAATGGGCATGGATGTGAGTAAATCCTTTTTGATTCAATTCATCATTAACTCTCTACCTCTTAAATTTGGCCAGTTCCACTTGAATTATAACACTATTAAAGAGAAATGAAACTTTTAAGAAATTAAGGTCATGTTAGTTCAGGAAGAAGGAAGATTAAAGAAGATAAAAGATCACTCTATTCATCTTGCTGTTCGTAATGATGCTAGTAGTAGCAAGTTTAAACCATATAAGAAGAGTAAGAAGAAGGATAAAGCCTCTATGAAAGTCACTGGAGGTCTAATCCAAAAGTATAAAAAATGCTTCTTATGTAAAAGGACAGGTCACTTCAAGAAAGATCGTCTAAAAAGAAAGGCTTAGTTCGAAAAGAAAGGTATGTACTGTACATCAATATGTTTTGAATCAAATGTAATTGAAGTACCTAATAATACTTGGTGGTTAGATTTTGAAGTTACTATTCATGTGTTACATATTATGTAAAGATTCCTTTCAATCCAGCCCATAACAAGAACTAAGAAGTTCCTTTATATGGGAAATAGAATGAAGACACGAATAGAAGGAATTAGGACGTACAGATTGATTTTGGACACTAGGTGTCACCTGGATATAGAAAAGTATATCTATGTTCTTAAATGTACTAGAAATTTAGTTTCTGTTGCAAAGTTGGATGAAGTAGGATTTAACTTTAGGATTAGAAACAGTGCTTTTTCACTATATAGACATTCGTACTATTATGAATTTGGTACTTTAGTTGATAATTTGTATCGTTTTAATCTTGATGCTATATATGTTGATTCTCTGTTTCTTGTTGAGCATAATATAGGTAATAAACATAATGCACATGATGATAGTTCTGCTTTCTTATGACATTAAAGATTGAGTCATATATCCAAAGAAAGGATATTGAGGTTGGTGAAAGGTGATATCCTGCCTCAATTGGATTTTACTGATTGGGACGTATGTGTTGATTGTATAAAAGGGAAACAAACAAGATATACATAAAAAAAACTAGCCATGAGAAGTGATGAGCCTTTAAAATTGATACACACTGATATTTGTGGCCCCTTTGATATTCCAACATAGGGTGGTGAGAAATATTTCATCACGTTTATAGATGACTATTTAAAATATTGTTACTTATATCTACTGCATAAAAAGTCTCAGTAAGTAAATACCCTGGAGGTGTTTATTAATGAAATGGAAAGCCAGTTGGATAGAAAAGTGAAAATTATTAAGTCAGATAGGGGTGGTGAATATTATGGAAAATTCGATGAAAATGGACAATGTCCTGGTCCATTTGTAAAACTTCTTGAAAGTTGAGGCATATGTGCACAGTATACAATGCCTTGTACACCATAATAGAATGGTGTAGCGGAAAGGTAGAATCGCACACTTATGGATATGGTTAGGAGCATGTTGAGTTACAGTATTGTACCTTTATCCTTGTGGATGCATGCATTAAAAACCGCTGCATATCTGTTGAACAGGGTTCCTAGTAAGGCTATTCCTAAGATTCCTTACGAGTTATGGATAGGCAGGAAACCCAATTTAAGACACCTTTATGTTTGGGGTTGTTCAGTAGAAGTAAGAATATATAATCCACATGCAAGAACCATCAGTGATCACTTCATTAGCTATCCTAAAATGTCCAAAGGGTATAGGTTTTATTGTTCTAACCATAATACTAGAATAGTTGAGTCTGGTAATGCTCAGTTCATTGAAAATGGTCAGTTCAGTGGGAGTGAGGAATCACAAAAAAGTGGATATTAGAGAATTACAAAATGAAAGATCCATAGTGAGTACTCCTACTCAAGTTGGTATCCTCACACCTAGTGTTTCTACTCAAGTTGTTATTCTTTTCGTTGCATCACAATCACGTGACATGCAAGGACAATAAATTGATACTCGAAACATGCAAAGTGAACACATAAGAGATGAACCAAGTGACAATTTGTAAGTTACAAATGAGCAAGTGATACCACAAAAAATGACATTATAGAAGTCTACAAGATAGAAAAGGCCAGCTATATCGAATGATTATATGGTTTACTCACTTGAGCATGAATCATAATTAAGCATTGATAAAGATCCAGTCTCATTTAAACATACCATTGAATGTAATGATTCTAAAAAATGGTTCAATGTTATGAAGGAAGAGATGAAATCGATGGATGTAAATCAAGTCTGAGAACTAGTAGAGTTGCCTGAAGGATCAAAATGAGTTAGCTGTAAGTAGGTCTTTAAGACCAAGCGAAACTCAAAAGGCAACATTGAAAGGTATAAGGCCAGACTTGTTGCCAAAAGTTACACTCAAAAAGATGGTGTTGACTATAAGGAGACTTTCTCTCCAGTTTCTAAGAAAGACTCCTTAAGAATTATTATGGCTTTGGTAGCTCACAATGACTTAGAGCTCCACCAAATAGATGTAAAGACCACATTTTTAAATGGTGACTTAGAAGAGGAAGTGTATATGGACCAATTTGAAGGTTTCATAACCATAGGGTAAGAAAATTTGGTGTGTAAATTAAAGAAATCGATGTATAGACTGAAACAAGCCTCTCGAAAATGGTATATTAAGTTAAATAATACTATTACGTTATATGGTTTTATGGAGAAACCGTTAATCGGTGTATCTATATGAAGGTCAGTGGGAGCAAGTTTATTATATTGATCTTATATGTCGATGACATTTTTTTGGCTGTTAATGACATAGGTTTGTTACATGATATCAAGAAATTTCTCTCTGAAACTTTTAAAATGAAAGATATGAATAAGACATCCTATGTGATAAGAATAAAGATATTTCAGAATAGATCACAAGGATTGTTAGGATTGTCTCAGAAAGGCTATATCAATAAAGTATTAGAGAGATTTAGAATAAAAAATTGCTCTACAGGAATAATTTCAATTCAGAAAGGGGACAAGTTCAGTGAATTGCAATGTCCAAAAAATGATTTGGAACAAAAAACAATGGAATCCATTCCCTATGCATCGCTGGTTGGAAGTTTGATGTATGCTCAAACATGCATTCGGCCAAATATTAGTTTCACTATTGGAATGTTAGGTCGATATCAAAGTAATCCTGGAATAGATCATTAGAAAGTAGGAAAGAAAGTACTTAGGTACTTATAAGGTACTAAGGATTATATGTTTACTTATAAAAGTTTAAGTCATCTTGAAGTAGTAGGCTACTCGGATTCAGATTATGCTGAATGTGTAGACTTGAGGAAATCTACATTTGGTTACATGTTTCTGCTGGATAGAGGAGTAGTTTCATGGAAAAGTGGAAAGCAATCTATCATTGCTACTTCTATTATGGTGGTTGAATTTGTAGCATACTTTGAAACTGCTGTTCATGCATTGTGGTCGCAGAATTTTATTTTAAGGCTTAGTTTGGTTAACAATATAGAAAAGTCGTTAAGAATTTATTGTGATAATTTTGCAACTGTTTTCTTCTCTAAGAATGATAGGTATTCTAAAGTTGCGAAATATATGGATTTGAAATACCTATCTATTAAGGAAGAAGTGCAAAACTATAGAGTGTCTATTGAGCATATTGGTATTGAATTGATGATAGTGGATCCATTAACTAAAGGTTTGCCACCGAAAATATTTACTGGATATATTAAACAGATGGGCATTTTGGACAAGTTCTCATTCTCTTAAAAGTCAATATTTTGGGTTGCACATATCATTGTAACACTTATGAATTCAATTAAGGTTATGGTTTTGTTTGCACTTGATTATCT
Source organism: Ceriops decandra (assembly GCA_020615895.1). Taxonomy (NCBI): domain Eukaryota; kingdom Viridiplantae; phylum Streptophyta; class Magnoliopsida; order Malpighiales; family Rhizophoraceae; genus Ceriops; species Ceriops decandra. The sequence goes on along the minus strand of JAHLGO010000169.1, from coordinate 6,942,470 downwards.
CCATTTAGTTGTATACAATTATGGTTTATAAGATAACTGGTAGCATATATGCAAATGACAATTGAAAGTTTTAATGTTCCTTGGTTAGGTTATTATGAATTATGATGATTATGTGATATATGGAAGGAATCATGTTGCTAAAAAATATGTGATCGCTATGATCCAATTATTTTAATTTAATCAAGTATTATGGTTTACTGATCTTTAAGTATTGTGCACATTTATTTGTCATTGATTCATTAAGTCATAACATGAGCCAAGTGGGAGATTGTTAAATTAATTAACATAAGTGGCTTATATTATTTAAAGTATGACCCAAAATAAAAGGTTTAATATGATGGTCGATTAGGTATAACGGTAATTTGGGTCATCGGATTTAAAATCGTAACTCCCTATGTAAGGTAATGGTTATAGAAAGTGAGGAGAATCCATGGGCCTTATAAACGTGGGCGCTGCACACCCCAATAGATTAATCTTTTGAGGAGAGGGTAATGGCCCCGTGACAAGTGGTATCAGAGCCGGCCCATCCCAAATCCGATGTCCACCGCCGAGCGCTCTAGGCCCAAAAATAAGGGGAGTAGGCAGGGGGGCCTCGGTCCACGACGAGGACGTCGATGGATAAAGGTGGGCGCTGCACACCCCAATAGATTAATCTTTTGGGGATAGGGTAATGGCCCCGTGATAATGGTCTCTTTTCTGATGTGGGATTCCGTCACATTCTCCCCCACCGAATCCATCGATGTCCTCGTTGTGGACCGGGCCCCCCTGCCTACTCCCCATACTCCCGAGCTTAGAGCGCTCAGCGGTGGACATTGGATTCGGGACGGGCCTGTTCTGATACCACTTGTCACGGGACCATTACCTTCTCTCTAAAAAGCTAAGTTGTTGGAGTGTGTAGTGCTTACCTTTATAAGGCCTAAGGATCCCCTTCTTCTTTCTGATGTGGGATTCCGTCAAAGAGGAGTAACTCCTTATTTAAAGATAACGATTACAAGAAAAAAAAGGAGTAACTCCCTATTTAAAGTAACGGTTGAGGCCTATTAAAGTAATAATTACAGAAAAGAGAAGTAATTTACTATTTAATGTAACAGTTATATGAAAAAGGGTAATCTTTATCATTACGAATTTTTTTTCCTTTTCACAATCAAAGAAAAGGAAAAGAAAAAAAAGGGAAAAGTAGGAAAAAGAGAAAAATTTTTTGGAAGTAAATTGAAAAGAGGATTTTCATCTTCGAGACAGGACCTCAACATTATAGACAACGGTATGTTGATTTTATTATAATTTATATGCTAGTATTTGCAAAAAAATAGATCTTACATTATAAAAATATAAAAATTTCATAAAGAGAGATTTTAGAAAATTCTAAGGTGAACTTGCTGATACTTAATCAAACCTAACCTAATAAAAGTTAGTTCGATTAGCAAGTGACACAAAATTGAAGATATTATTTTTATGAAACGACCAAACTAAAAGTCCACAAATGCATGGCAGAATTGAGTTTAAGTAGAACCAACTAGACTAATAGGATTTTTAATTAATAAATAACTCAACTGAACAACGCGTGAAGGTACACCAAAACCCTAATATTATTTCATAAAATTTTATATCGACCGAGGAAGTGAAGCTGTTAGGTAATGAAATCTATAGGCCCTACAAAATCCTGTTTTCGTCGTTATGTTTTGTCCGTGCGTGGGTTTGTAGCATAAACTGAAAGGTATTTTGGAGCTTGGAAATCGGCCGGAACGCCGAGACTTTTGCACTTGCGTCACTTCACTAGCAAACAAATGAAAAGAGTCAGTTTCCTCTTGTTTTGAATTTAATGGATATTCATATAGATATGTGACTGAACAGTGTTCATGTTTGGCTAAGAAATAGGTTATAATAAACCATCGAAATATCGTATTGTTTCTAATGTTGAAGGAACACTTCGAAAAATGGGATTCATATACAAAAGAAAAAGAAGCCTCGATGGAAAAGGAAAGTTTGGGAGCTTGTTATTTCCTCTTCCACGTGAATTAAATGAGATCAACATACCATAAGCTAACATACAAGACCCCATAACTTGGTGCGTAAGCACATCTCTACCAGCCATATCGTGATTTGATTCAATGGATTTCTCTCAATGTAGACATTACAACAGTTGGGAAAGTCGAGAGTTTGGGGGTAGGACCCAGAACAACACCCAAGATTCTCTCAGGTCCTATCAAGTCAGTTGCGGCTTTTGTCAGAGCCGCAACTAGCAATCCATTGCGGCTTAGCAATGCCGGGCCAATAAGGCCCAAAAAGGTTGACAGTTGAATCTATGTAGAAGGTCACAAAGGCTAAAGAGCACAAAAATTTTCCAATTGTGAAGAGTGAGATTCTTGGACAAATAATAAATATATGTAGTCTGTAACATGTGAAAATTTTGATTCCAATTGTAGATTCCACACCCCCCCCCCCCAATTAGGGCGTCGTGCTGGATTATAAGTGATATGATAAAAAATAATTTTTTTTTCATAAATTTTATATTCTCCTCCCAAAATTTAAATTAGAGATTTCTATTAAAAATTTAATCGGCAGACATTAAATGCTGACCCTTGCTTTCAGACATTAATCGGCAGTTATGCATTTTCTCACGTAAATTTCTTGTCTCTTCTTTTTTCCTTTTCCGTTCGCTTTTCCTTTTACTGATTGATGTCACAAGTGGGCCAGAAAGTTGTGTGGGAAGGCTGAGAAACTTTGCCGAGCCCAAATTAATGTGTTATGGATCAAGTCTTATCAATTGAATCCTTTTTATCATGTATAATTGGATAAAGGAAACCTTTCTGGTCAAAAAAAAATCGGCATCCTTGCCACATGGGTTTCCACTAAAAGGGCAAACAGCAAAATTTGAATATTCTTATCCTGTTGGTTCGTTCAGGTTGGTCACTAAGTAAAAGGTTTTTATTGATCGATTTGACCCCTCGATTATTTGATCTTCTCTGTCTAAAGTAACAAACATTTTGCTTTGACCAAGTTTCGACCAATTGTCTAGTGATTTGTTTACATACAAGTTCTCTCTAGACCCAGAACCGAAAGACGGGCTTGGAAATTGTAGCGCAAAATTCTACTAATAATTTACTTAGAAATTAAGAGGGATGTAATTGAAGAAAAATGAGTTCACTGCATATTTTAAGTATTTGCGAAATTTCATACCATTTTATATATATATATATATACATAAGAATATATATATATATAATCTAAGGCAGGAACCTTATGCATATATCTTGTTGGATGCAAATTCTTTTAAAACATTTACAATTATGTGTTGGATTGACTTTATATGTTACATTTTCATGAAAATCTCTTTACATTTTAAAAATTTATTTAACTGTAAATCATTTTGTTTTCATAAATTTAATATGCCTATTTTAAAATTAAATTTAACTTTTTAATCACGAGTGTTCTCGAGAGGAAAATACAAACCTTCGTTAAAATAAGTTGCCAGTAAATGTTGGGCCAAAAAACAAAAAAAAAGAAAATCACAAAATGGACACAGCCTCTATTTGGGCCAAACCAAGTTTATGTTGGGCTCAAAATGAAATGAACGTGGCCTCAAATTTAAGGGGAAAAAAGCTTAATGACTTATATACCCTTCACATTTTCATGTATTTTCATCTAGCACCACTATATGGGTAACATTCACCAACAGGCTATAAGGGAGGGGAGACAAAAACAAGCAAAGAAAAGAAAACAAGAAAAGAAAAAGTTTCATGGATCTTCTCTTCCAAGCGTACTCGCAGTCCTCAGATGACGAGCCCGAGCCCGATCCCGGACCCGAGCCTAAACCCCGCACCGGTTATCGAACAACAGTTATGCATCCTCAAAAACGGCACAAACCCGACGACCCGCAAAGTATCCAACGAGAAGCTCCGATTCCTGGCAGATACATATCCAAGAGAGAACGGGCTCAGGCCGCTCCAGTGTCAGATCCCAACCCGAACCCGAATCCGAATCCGAATGGTGCTTCGCCTGGTAAAATTTCGTTTCTTTTCTTATAGTGGTGATAATAGCTCTGTTTATACTTTCGGAAATGATGATATCGAGTTAGAATTCGAGTTGGGTCATTACGATTTTAGTTTCAAAAGATTGTCAGAGTTGGTGTATTGGATGATGTGATAGGGACACCTTGGGATTTTTCACAGGAATGATGTTAATGTCTGAAAAACGTCTGGGTTTGTTTGGGATTTGCTTTAGAACAATGAACCTGGGGTAACGATAAGGGTAGTTCATTGTGACCTGGAGGTCACAGCTTGGAGGAGCCCAAATAACCTTTGGATGGCTTTTTCAGTTGTTGTATTGGCTGGATAGGTCTGCAAATGTTGGTGGAAACAAAATATTTTTGGTGTCTTATTATTGTGCCTCTATTTGTCAAAAATGCTAGTTTTCTGTCAAAGGAGTGAGCTTGTAGAACCCAATTCTAACAGTTCATCCCATGAAACCCCCTTCATGTTCTTTTTAATTCGTGAGGCCAAACAATATTGGCTGTAATACAGAACACAGATTCCATCCTTTTGCTAGGTGCTAGGTGCTAGGTGCTAGGTGCTCCAAGTTGCTAATGGCTCTTGGAGCCTAGGAGCAAGGCTCAAGGTGCATGTGTGCACCTCAGCAAAATAAGACGCGCTTCTAAGAAGTAATATATTATGCTAAAAGAAATATAAAAGCAAAATGAATTCTAACAAGAAAGTAAGTAATTAAATTTATTTAAGCATTTCTATTTAAAAAGGTCAAGCAAAATATTTCATATATCTCATATAAAACAAAAGAACAAGTTCAAAAAAGTGTTGTGTACTGATAAATCAAAATGATGAGAAATGGTAAAACAAGTATATGATCCTTTATTGAGTGCTTCCCTTCACGGAAGAATCAAACTTGGTTTTTTCACCCTCAATCATAAATGAAAAAAAAAATTGTATAGAAATGGGTTGGATAAATAAAATTCATCTTATATTTCATATTACTAATTATCAAGAATTTGAACAAAAAATGACAAGCTAAAAAAAGTGTTGTGTACAGATAAATCAAAATGATAAGAAATGGTAAAACAAGTATAATTAAAATGTAGAATCATCTCATCATCCTATATCCACACTTGAATCATTGAATCATATAACTAATTCTGTATGTTGGCACTCGGGCCTTCCTTTTTCATGAAATTGTATCTACAAAAATAAGGCCTTGGTTAAACTGATGAAGTCAAGATAAGGAAGAAAACATAAAATATTATGGAGGGAATAGTAAAATATAAATACAAAAGAGCAGTGAGAAAGAAAAAAAAAATAAAGTAATCAGGTCCTTCAAATTTCTCCAAGGTATTTGTCAGCATTTGATCTGTGGTCCCTTATGGTTGTTGATTGCGAACATGTTTGTTTTAAAGAGGAAGCCTCACTCTGTGGCTTTGTGTTTGTTTTAAAGTAGTGCTCTTGTCTTTTTTTTTTATTATTTTTTCAATGTAAATAGCTGCAGGATTTGTCTCAGGTGTGCCTTTCTTGCACCTATCACCTCTGTTAAAAGCATGCCTTGGGAGTGGCTAGGCAAGGCCCCCTCAACTTGGGGCAAAAATGGCCCAAGGCCTGGTTGCTTAGTGCCTAGTGCCTTGTGCCTTAGGCGTGCCTTTGACCGCATTGTGCTGAGTGCCAAATACATGAAATTTAGTTCAATCCTTTATGCATCTCTCCAAACATCCTACTTTTCCATCCACAAAGTTGACTTAGAAAAGGAACTTTGTGAAGTTTCTTAAATTATTTGGCAAGCCTGTATTTGGTTTAAGTTGTTGTTTTGCAGAGATAAAAGGAAAACATTTTCTTATTTGTGTCTTGTGTGTGAGTGTGTGTGTTTCAAACAACTCAGACATTGTAATGGACTATTTCAACTTTTTGTTGCTTTTTTGATTGGAAGAACTTACTGTACTAGAGGTGTTTCTTCCTGTTTTCAGTTTTGGGAAGCATTGCAGTTTCAAACTTACCCCACAAGACTTTGTCATATTTGAGACCTGCAAGTAGCTATGCACTGCCAAGCCCAGTGCCTAAAATGTTGACAGTAGCTCTCCAACATCATACAAAGGCTGTAAATGCGGTAAACTGGTCATCAAGTCATGGTATGCTCTCTTTCTTAACTTATTATTTTTTGTCATTTTTTTTATCTAACTAGTTTTATTTGCCCTCTAAATATCACTCTGTGACCTGGGGTGGCAGGATGCCTTCTAATGCCTCTGTAGTTGTAATTTAAAGATAAATCATGTGAGATTCAAGGCACATTGTTACATATTTAAATAAATTACTGATGCTTAAATTTTTTGTCACATGTGCTCTTAATCAACAACATTAATCTGTTCATTATAGTTAGTTTACAGCTCATCTTCTTGCTTCTGCTGGGATGGATCAAACTGTCTGCATTTGGAATGTGTGGAGCAAAGATCAGAAATTAGCACGTTTATTCAAATTTCATAATGCAGCAGTGAAAGATGTAAAATGGTCACAGAAAGGATTATCAGTGCTTTCTTGTGGATACGATTGCTCATCAAGGTTGATTGATGTTGAAAAGGGGATTGAGACTCAGACTTTTAAGGAAGATCAGGCTGTTGGAGTTGTCAAGTTTCACCCAGAGGACCCTAATATCTTCCTTTCTGGGGGATCAAAGGGCCAGCTCAAGTTATGGGATATTAGAATGGAGAAGGTGGTCCATGAATACATTCGAGGACTGGGTACAATACTTGATATTGAGTTTTCCATCAATGGCAAGCAGTTTATCTCATCTAGTGATGTCTCTGGAGGCAATGTTAGTGAGAATTCTGTTATTGTTTGGGATGTCTCAAGACAGGTTCCACTTTCCAACCAGGTAATAAACGTTTTCCACTAATTTCTGCTTCCTTATTTCCATCAGGTAGAGTTTCCTAGCTCTTAGTTCCATTAGCATGGACATCCAGGTGTGTGCAAGCACGTTTACATGCTTAACAAGATGTGTGTGTGTGCTGGTGTGTGTGCACTTGCACTTGTCTGTTCTTATCTGTGTCAAATGGCTGTGTGCTCACTGCAAATGCTTTATATGTGTGCATTGGTTTCCATGCATTCTAGTAGTTCATTTTCATTTTTGAAAAGATAGGGAGGAGGGTGGGGAGGTAGGAGAGCTATTTTTGGCACAAATTTACTCATATTTGTCCATTGGATGCTTCTACTTCTGATTACCGTGGGTCTTTTACGTGGTTATAAAAACCAGTCCAGATAGGCTTATCAGAATGGCGAACTGGACCTGTTTCTGGTCCAGTTGAAAAATTTGAGTTTGATCGCAGCTGACAAATCGGAAAGTGAACCAGTCAGTTTCTGATTTTTAAAAAGGAACAAGCTGATTACTTTGACATGATTTCTTTAAGGAATGTAATAATTACAAATAATTAAGAAAACTATACCTCTTGGACCATATCATTATCAACTTAATGTAAGCATATAAGCAAAAACTTTATTTACTTTCCCTATTTATGAGATAATTGTGACTTTATTTTTAAGGAATTAGCTTATTTTTACTGTAAGGTAAGTAATCAATTCTACATATATAATGAATAGTCAATTAAAAAAATTGCCTTAGTAAGGTAGCCCTAGCAAAAATCATGCATAATGTATGTTGACAATTTTCAAATTTTAATATACAATATTCATATATTTACCCACAAAACACACACGCGCGTGCGCACACAGACAGCTCAAACATATGGATACTAAACTGTTTAATTTAGTTTTAAGCACAAAATTAATAATTAAAGTAATTTTGATAGTGTAAAATGTATCTTAATAGTACTCTAAGTATAAAATATAAAATGTATAACTAATATAAAAAGAATTGACCCGGTAGTTCAACCTTTGATGAGGCTTGACCAGTTTTGTAGCCTGTAAGCCAGGTCATGGTTGGTGATGATGGTCTTTTTGATAGGTTGATAGCCTGGTGGCATGAAAAATAAGAAGAATTTGGGTCTTGTTTTTCCTCTAAAATGTAAAAATCATTACTTCCTGTATCTAAAAAAGACTTGGCCAGGACAATTTGAGTTAAGAGTAACTGAAATCTTTTTTTAATAAGCATCAGGTCCCTTGTCTTTGTAGTTCTGGCACTGTTTTCCAATGGCACTCCAAAGCCGATGTTTTGTGTCCTTGGCAATTACTTTCTGATGAACATGGGCTTGATGAAGCTTTCCTCGTGATATTTGTGCTGTTCTTAATTGCTTTCTTTTCCATCTCACCTATATTTTGGTAAGAAATTGATTAAGCATATTGTATAAGACCACTTATTCTTCTCAAGAGAGCATCTGCTTCGGTCCTTTATAGTTGGATTGCTTAATTGACCGAACCCTTAAAATTTTGTTTCAAATGGTAGTTGAGATTGCTGAAAAGTTGCTCTAGAATTTCTAGTGTCAGCTACACTTTTTTCCTAACCACTGGGCTTTTATGATGACCATGATGAACAAGTAAACCATCTGATTTTATTTTTTTTCTTCTGGAAACTTTTTTCTGTTTCAAGTTTTTAACATTGACTTCTTTGGCAAACTGTATCAGGTTTATGTGGAAGCCTATACATGTCCTTGTATTAGGTGCCATCCATCCGATCCAGTATTTGTTGCCCAGTCCAATGGGAACTACATTGCTATCTTCTCCACAAACTGCCCTTTTAAGCTAGACAAGTATAGAAGGTATGAAAGCCATGGGGTTTCTGGGTTTCCCATCAAGTGTAATTTCAGCTTGGATGGTCAGACACTTGTCTCTGGCTCTTCTGATGGATCCATCTACTTTTACAATTACCGGTCGTCAGAACTTGTCAGAAAAATGAAGGCATACGAGCACGCATGCATAGATGTTGCTTTCCACCCATCCATGCCAAATGTTATTGCTTCATGTAGTTGGCAAGGAGATGTTTCGGTGTTTCAGTGAGATGCTGGGAGTCTGCTTTTAACATCATTACACTTATTGCTTGGGAAGCTTGATGAAAGATACAGGGTAGAAAAAGGAATAGGTTGCAAGGAACTTCTTAAGTTAGAGGGAGAGCGTCAAGAAATGAGTGAAAATGATTGAGCCCTGTTTGCTCTTGAGGTCTTCATCTCTGACATCAGTATCTGCTTGTCTGGTTTCTAGCCTACTAAACTGTCATCTTGTATGTCCTTTGTATTTGTGCTTAGGGGAAAGGATGGTTTACTCAATATTGTTTTTTTTTTTCTTTTTTTTAACAAAGGAACCAATAATCCCACTCGTCATTACTGTAAGTCTTGACCCGGTACACCCCAGAACGTTTACACTCAGCCGACTAAGCTCTTGTTGGCATGATACAACATGGGTAAGATCAAAACTGTTACAAGGGCCCCTTGATGCTGAATGTTGGAATGTATTATAGAGATGCCGACGCAATGAGCAATGTTTTTCCCTTTTTTTTGAAGAAAAAATAATATAAATATATTGATAATTGTGTGCATGAATATAGATTAGATTTGTTTGTAGGCATCATGTAATTCTTTTATAATTAAAAAAATATTATTATTTAAATACTGTTGAATTCAGGTGAATGTTTTGTGATGATTTTTAATTTTAATATTATAATTTTGAAATAAATTTTTGTTTATTAAAAACTAAGTAACAATAAAAAAAATTTAAATTCAAGTCAATACAGAAAAGAGGAAAAAAACCAAATTATGCGCTAGAAGCAACTGGTGCATGGACATTAATACCATCTGATGACACGATAGAAAGGCTGTCTTTCAACGGGCGCTTTATGAAGGGGGGAAAAAGAAGAATGAAGTAAAGCCGGTAAAAACCAGTAAAGATGGTGACATTAGTAGTCAAAATCATGAAGCTTCAGGGTTGCACATTGAATGATCAGGGGCAATTGGTCGCTGTGAGAATTGGGATGTGGGAGTGTCTGTCATTCTTTTCTCTTGCGATTTTGGTGCTGGTACATGTGAACATCTTGACATAAGCGATGTTGAGTGGAACAAAATGGAGGGCTAAATTTTGCAGTCGCCTATAATTTGTTGTCCTGGGAAATCAGCGGGTGACATCATTCCTTCATGGAAGTGCGAAGTCTTGGTGTAGCAGGTGACACCACTCCTTTTCGAAAGTGCAAAGTTATAGGTTGATGATAAAGTTAATCTATTATACTTAAAAATCATAAATTTGAATTGTGAGAATAACTTTTCTCCAAGAGAGAGATGATAATGTATACATTTAACATGTTCTCCTAGCCAACAGTTTGAGAGCTTGCATTGAGAATGCCCTTAACATGAGTTGTCTCTGATTATTTCGATTATGCATCAACGCATCTTGCTTTTAATAGAGATTTCGACGAGGCCAAGGCCAGGCCAGAACTCGGGATATTCATGAGAACTTTAGAACTGTGCTCTACATACATAATTAGAACACGGGCCTGCAGTGTGAGGCAAAGAGCAATGTGCTTCCATTCCACATATGGTTTTTGCTGGAAAATTGAACTTAGTATGCTTTTCAAACACGATGACCATCCCTGCTAAATTGAATTAGTCTTAATTTCTAGTTAATGGGTGGTGGG
>JAHLGO010000169.1:6881374-6931810 GCA_020615895.1 Ceriops decandra | reverse complement strand
GGGGGGGGGGGGCTGCTATACCAAGCTCCTCAATGGGGTCTATTTTGTTGTAAATGTGACCGTGCACAATGCCGAGCAAACAATAGAAACGGTGATGGTTCTGGAAGGTGTTAGTGTTGCTTGCTTAGTTTCTTTATGTGGAGGTCTGGCTCGCTCTAGTGTAGCTTTTTTTCTCGTCTAGATACCCCTAATCCACACCTACTACAATATACAGTTGTAATTCATTGAAAGGAGAGGTGGGGGCATACTCAAAGCTGTGCTTTTGTTCATCCCACCTATCTTTCATGAGGAGGAGCAGAAGAGAGAGAGGTGGGGGGGCCAAAAATATACTGGAACAAGACATAATTATGCACTTCCCTTTCCATTCTTCATGGGGTTCAATTGTAAGGGGACAAGACACGGCACCCTCCTTTTTAGATGCACTTGCATCTGGGCCCCAACATTTCTGCAAGCCCCTATTTTCCAACACCCCCTCGTAAGCATAGGCATAAGTCAAAAGAAATTAAAGAAAAAGAAAAAAGAGTAAAATGAAGCAACAAATTCAGAAGAATACATGCCTATATTTCCATATTCCTTTAGCACTATCTAGACAAACCAGCATTTCCCAAAACATGAATGGTCCACAGCACCTCTCAAAACTGTGTCTGTTGGACAATCTCCTAAGCCCAAACACTATTTTAATGAGCAAAAAATCAATGCACCCTATCTGCCTATGAATATATATTTCTTTCAACTTCCATATGAATATGTTCCCCACCTTTCTTGGTCTCAAGCAAGCATCCGCACCCTCCCTCGCTGCCGCCCTCCCTATCTACCTCCAAGACCTATCTTTTTGTCAAACGATTTCATTTTAAAACAAATAAGGAAAAGCCATAAAGACCAATGAATCAAGAAATGAAACATGATGTGATGTGATGTTTTTAGATTGATGGGTCATGAGGCTCTCTGAAAAAATAAAAAAAAAAACGGTAAAGCTCTAAAAATGTCTCCCCCCCTACACCATATGACTCCAATCATAATGTAAAAGAGAGATACTTTTTTTCATGTACTTGTGGTCAAGCGGGTGTTCGCATTGGTGGGACACTTTCGCCACCCTAAAACGTGGACAAGAAACGATGGGCTGAAAGGTTTTAACTCTAGGATTGGACTTGAACACTATATGGTCTAAGTCATGTTTTTTTTTTTTTTTAGTGATTAGGGATCAGAAAACAACAATTGAAAGGAATCTAAGACTAGATTTAATAGATGGCAAATTGTTTTTGCTTTGGAATCATATATTAGACTCCTACAAAGTCATGTCTAATTATCTTTTGTTAATGACGTTCAAAAAAAGATTATCTTTTGTCAATTTTCCTAAGTTGTGTACACTTTTTGGACCATCATTTCGTGTTGTTTTTTTTTTCTTTTTCTTTTTTTCCCAATCTACTTTGTTTCTCTTTCCCAAGTTTAATTAATGTTTGTCCTCCCATACTTGCTTCATCATAATCAAAATGTTTGTTTTCGACACAAAGAGTAAACGCATCACCATAGCCTTCTAATCCTGGCCTTATAAAGTGAGCCGACAAACTCATTTTATTGGGTTTTACCGTGCGATTCTTGGCCATCACTAAGTCAGCCATTTGGTTGGTTCTTCTTCTTCATTTTTCTATTTTGGAAAGCAAAAATATTTTTTAATAAATTTCCAACCATATTTTATTTAGATCTTTTTTTTTTCATTTACCCAATTAGGAGTTATTCCTTCTAAGTTCCTCTGTCATGGCTCATGTAGCCGTTGAACAAGTTGCTCGCTCCACAATAAAACATACAAACATTATTATGATCCTTTTTTTTTTTCCTTCTATCGAACATATTACATAAATTATTATGAATCTAAGGCTCGACTAAACAACATTTTCCTATGGGAATCATATCTAGCAAAAAGCCATACATAGCTGCGTGAAAGACTTAGCTTTGTACTGTTTCACCAGTCCATGCCACCAAGGTCTCCAAAATGAGTACAACAGCTAGAATCCAGTTTCTTTAATTTAGATTCTGTGTGCGTATACCCTTTTCAATTGAAATTGAGATTACATTTTCAGCTTTTTGAATGACTTTGGCTTTCTCCAACATTTCTTTTTTCGAGTATTAATCACTTGTTAATTGTTATTAAGTGCATGGACATATGGTCCAACTTTGTTTCAGCTTGGACACTATTAGCTTTATCTCATGCAAAGTAAAAGTAGTTTTGTTCCTTTCCCATGTAAAAAATAAAAAGTAAGTAGTTTTGAAGCCGAGAAACAGAATAATATTAATCAAAGGATCCTTTCATGGGGAACAGAGATCATATTTAAGGATCCACATGTCAACCACAAACAGCATCTGATAGGTGATGAAATAGGGCATTTAGAGAAAATTTTTGAAGGACTTTGTTTAATGAATTAAATTGATTGTGTTGATTGGCCACTTTCTTTAGAACTAACTATAACTATTTTCTGTTGATGAATTCATAGGTGATTGATTACTTATCTTTTGTTGATGCTTTATTTATGAAAGTGAAGTACCATCTTATTTTAGTATAAGATAAGTTAAAATAATCAATAAGTCTTTATGGAGGTGAAAAAATATTTATCTTATAGTTTCAATACATCACATCCAATAAACAAATTTACAAATAATTATAAGCGACATTCAATTTTAAAAAAAAATCTAAGATATTTGAATATAATTCTCACGAAAATAACCTTAATATATAAATAAAGATAAAAATTATTAGATGATCTGCAAGCTTAATTAGTAATTATTTTTGGTTATGTCCTTATACTTTGTTTTTCTTGAAATTCTATCATCTAATTTGAGTATTATTTTCATTTGTACCCTTTTAGGAAAAAAAATACAAAAAGTGACGCAATGAGGAAACGTAATTAACAACAAAAAATCAATAACGATTAAATTTCAAAAAACAAAAGTCACAAGTTGCTTTAGAAAAAGGTTTTCTCAATTAGGGTAAAGTATAATAAGTTCTGCCTCTCACTAAAAAACCTTAAAGTATATATAGTGCATACAACTGTATTAAAATTACGAAAATATCATTTTATAAAATTTAATTAAAATTACGAAAAAAGGTCATCGCAGCTTCTTATCTTTTTTCTCGCTTGTCCACGTACTACTCGGCTATCTAGTCTACATCATTCTCTCCCACCAAAGAAGAACTCGACCTCGAGTTCTTTTTAGGATATAAAGGCGTATTATCTAGATGGAAAAAAGATAAATCAGCTACATTGAATGTCTTGAAGATGTTCATATCATCAGGAAGTTTGACAATATAAATATTGTCGTTAATTTTATGCACAACTTCATAAGGACCATACTTCTTTGGCTGTAATTTGCTATAATTACCCACAGAAAAGCGTTCCTTTCTCAGGTACACCATAACCTGATCACCAACCTCAAACAGTTTCTTCTTCTTGTGTCTATTAGCAGCCATCTTGTATTTCGTATTCGCCCTCTCAATTTTCCATTTTACCTCTTCAGTGATAGCTTGGCATTACTCCATCATATTCTTAGGTGTCAATAAAATGGGTACAGCACAAGGACTCATGTTGTCTCGAATAAACCCTTTGTCTAACAACTCTTGGACCTTTTCTTGTAGGACCTCAGTTTCCTTAGGACACATCCTATAGTGTGGTAAATTTAGAAGACTTGCTCCAGGTACCAAGTCTATTTGATACTACATATCCTTCAGGGGTGGTAGTCCCTTAAATAAGTCATTAGAAACCACATCTTTATACTCTTCCAATACTCCCTTAACTGCTTCAGGAACCTCTTCACGTGCATTTTCATCCCCAACTATTATATTCTTAACAATGAGCACATGAGTCATCTTTGACTCTTTCAAATCCTCAACCATCTCTTTATCTGACTGGGCAATAGTCAAGAAAGAGCGTTCCTCTATCTTGCAAACTCTAGAGCGACCCTCTAACTTCAAAGGTAACAAAGTATACTTCACACTCTCCTTTTCTAACTTATAAACATTCTCTTTACCTGCATGTTGGGCGTTCACATCGAACTGCCAAGGTCTCCCAAATAGCAAATGACATGCATCCATGTCAACAATATCACAAAAGATTTCATCTTGATACCTCCTTATAGAAAAAGGCACCTTGCACCTCTCCTTTACCTCAATCTTCTCGGCCACCTTAATCCATCAAATAGTGTATGGGTATGAATGTTTTTCGACAAGCAACTGTAACTGTTTAACAACTTCTCTCCCGATGATGTTTTCACAACTCCTACTGTCTACAATTAAGTCAAACACCTTTCCCCCAATTGTGCACCTGTTATGGAACAACTGATATCGTTGGGTATTTGTCTCCTGTTTTGGTACTAACATCATTCGCCTAATCACATAAGCTGGCTCCACTTCACCATTCTCCTCCTCATCATATTCATCCTCTTCATCAGGCTCACAACACACATCTTCTTCATCATCCCTATTTACAATATAAACACTCTTCTTACTAGGACACTCATTAGATCTATGACGAAGCTGATTACAACGATAGCACTTACCCAAAATTGGTCTGGCATACGAGTTATCTTGTTTCTGGACTCCCTTAGACTTTATAGGTTTCTTCCCTTCAGCCCTTTCATCCCTCTTGGCATTATCTTCATCAAATTTACTTGACAAATTCTTATTCTTATTCTTCTCAACACCTACTTTACTGCCATTGGTAGCATCACTCACGAACCCTCTTCTTCCACTTATATATCTAGTGCTCTGCTTCTACAACATTAACTCGGCTCGGAGAGCCATATTTTTCACCTCATTCAAATTCCTCAAAACCGCAACTTATATTTTGTCCTTAATTTACAACTTCAACCCGTCCACATATCGTGCAACCTGTTGACCCTCACTCTCTCTCAAGTCATTCTGTTCCGCCAACCTCATAAACTCTGCAGTGTACTCATGAACAAATCTTGACCCTTTGCGACATCGTTGATACTACTGGAATAGTATTTGCTCATAGTCTCGAGGTAAGAAATCGTGTTGTAGTAGTTGTTTCATACGGAACCATGTTCTCACTGGACGTCTCCCTTCTCTCTATCTCTTGGTCTGCAACCTCTCCCACGAGGCAGAAGCTCCACCCTTCAATCTGCAGGCCACCAATCTAACCCATCGATCTTCTGGTATCTCCATGTAATCAAAGAACCTATCAACGTCTGTTAACCAATCTAAGAACTCCTCAATATTAAGACTATCATTAAAATATGAAATATCAACCTTTAAACGGTAATCACCCCTATCTCCTTGATCATACCCATAGTAGTTCCTTTAATACTCTACATCACCACCTCGTCTTTGTGGTTGCCTTACTTCATACATAAACTCATCCTCCTCAGCAGATTCATCATCTGAGATCTGTGCAATCCTATTAATAGTTCTGGATCTGTTAATTGGATTAACATACCTATTTCTTACCCTAGGCATATTACCGCTAATATTTATCGAGTCAAAGCGCTCAATCAAATCTTCAAAACGTTGTTCTAAGCATTGGATTCTTTGATTTAAAGCATTAAACTTTGCCCTAGGAACCCATTAATTAACTCCTTGGACTCCCGCATCCTGAACACCGTCAAGAACACGACCGCCGTCCATACCTTGATTGATTGACATATTCGGAGGAAATTATCGGGCTCTGATACCAATTTGACGCAGCGAGGAAGCGTAATCAATAACAGGAAATCAATAACAACAATTGAATTTCAAAGAACAAAAGGCACAAGCTGCTTTAGAAAAAGATTATCTCAATTAGGGTAAAGTATAATACGTTCTGTCTCTCACTAAGAAACCCTAAAGTATATATAGTACATACAATTGTACTAAAATTACGAAAATATCATTTTATAAAATTTAATTAAAATTATAAAAAAAGCCTATCGTAGTTTCTTATCCTTTTTTCCGTTTGTCTACATACTACTCGGCTATCTGGTCTATATTAAAAAGAAAAAGTGGAGCAACTTTATAAACTCTAAACTCTAAGTAAAAATGCATTTATCATTTTCATTTTTAGTCAAGCCAAATGTCTACATTGACATAGAAATTTTTTAATTTCACTTACATTTAAAAGAAGTCAAGTTTTTTTTTTTTTTCAAGAAGCAAGTTAATTTAATGTTAAATGTGAATAAAAATACTAAATTTTTAGTAAGACTTACTTGAAAGAATAAAAATAATAAAATAAATTTATGTGTTCTAAAATCATGTGTGCTATACTTGATCTAATACCTTGAACCCTTAAAAGGTGGATGGAGAATCTTGAGTTGCACTGAAGAAGTGACCATAAAAAAGTTATTAATCCATCAATTTTTCATTAGTTTCTTCTCGAGACCCTAACTTTTTAGTCTTCAAATCTGCTAATCTAACTTCTCTCATTCCTTCCCTCGAAAGGAGTAAAGAGTAGACTCCATGTGCTGCTCTCCAGCAAGAGTGAAGTGCACTAATGCCTTCGATTGGAGCGAATTTTGTGAACAACCTTAAATGAAATCACCCAAACTATCTCCTCCCCACCTTAACATAAAATATTTTATTAACTTATATTTTTATCTTCCAAATGCATACGGCACACACACACGCACACACACACACACATACGCACACGCACACGCACGCACGCACAAATAAATAAATGGGTATGTAGGTGAGGTTATGATGACCTACACTTAGCATCCCAAACCTGCAATGGAGTTCACATTACATAGTGACAAAATAAGTGAAAAAATAGCCTCGTCAGGAGCATAAAGCTCAATAATTCTAGATTCTTGTACAATGCAGGTTACTGGACTTACAAAAAAAAAAAGAAAAGAGTATAAAGTGTCCCCTAATTTTTGGGCCAATTGACCGACAAGAGTGCATGAATAGTAGGTGGATAGGCCTGTAGCAGCAAAGCCTCCATAATAACCAGCCATGCATGACTGCTATTAATAAAAATGAAAAAGGGCGGGGAGGGACAGGAAAAGAAAACCTGAAGTTGGAGAATCTGTATAGAGGGCAAAAGTTACAGTCCATGAAAGTGAAAGAAATGAAAGAGATAAAAGAGCCATGACAAGCACTTTCAAAAGTCCAAAGTAAACGGTATCATTTTCATCAGTTTTGTTACGAGGGGTAGGGGTGGAGGCAGGGGATATAGTGAAAGTCTTCAGATAAGGACTTCAGTCACCATCTAATAAGATAAAGATGCTTATATCAGATGATGATATATTTAGTAAAGGATCATGATCGTTTCATATCGAATAGTGAAAATACTCGACTGCAATTTTATCTTTTATTTTAATTAATAGTTGTGTGTGTGTGAGGGTTATGGTGCATTTTTCATCCTTTGTCTGGCGTTGCATGGAAAAAAAGGGTGAATTCGGATTTCCCCCTTTTACGTAGTTTTTCTGCTGCTTTTATCTGGCGGGTATGCAAAGGACATTTCCGGATTGTATAGGTACAATCAATGTACTAGCATGCAATTAAGTAGAAGCAACCCCCTCTCGTTTGCGTAGCCACCCTACGCGTGTCATTTCAGTTTTTATCTTTCTAGAAAGTGATGTCGGCGAGAAGTGTCGGCATTCGGGCGTCGTTTATGTAGAAAATTAGCAAGCCAAAAAAGAAAACTAAACAAAAAGGCCAAATCAATAGTTAGATTGCTAGAATTTATCAAAAAAAAAAAAAAGGAAAAATTTTATCGAAATTAATTAGCATCAATCGTATTAAAAATTTTCAAAACACCAATCAGCCCTGATTGGACTCAAAACTGCCCGTAATCAGCCCGTGGTCGGTCTAATTGCATTCGCATTCCCTGCAGGGATACATGAGAATTTGTTCAGGACATATGCAGGCGTTGCTCGGAAACGTCACTGAGACATATATTTGCCACATTTTCCCACTTTCCATCATTCGTGCGTGAAGTTTCATGATTCTGTTGCATACATACAGACACCTCTTTCCACTTGAATTTGACAAAAAAGATCATGACCAATAATAATTGCCAACGATTGAAGTTTCAAGGGTTTTCGGTCCATTATGAAATGTAATGGAGAGGCAGCTTTACCATTGTTTAGCCATTGGGTTAAAGAGGAGTTATCATGACCCATATTCAAACCATATTTATCGCGTGGCTCTAAATCGAACCAACAGAGAGAGAGAGAGAGAGAGAGAGAGAGAGAGAGAGAGAGAGATGTAACAGGCTCTCTCAGAAACTTTGTTATAGACATGAAGCTTTTTCGTTTTCTTTTAACAAAGGAAAGAGGCGTTTTCTTTGAACAAAACATAGTCATTCTCTTTTGTAGAATCATACCTTATTATTCTACTCGGTATCCATCTCTCTTTTTTCTTTCTTTTTTTTAATGTTTTATGCTCAACTTCGACGTTAATAAATTTGAAATCTAAATATTACTTCTCAAAAAAATTCCTCTTCTATTAGAAAAATAAATATTAACGAGAAATTTCAAATCTAGGTCAATAGGAGGGAGGAAGTACATTAAATCACCGTCAATCTATCTCCTCGAATAGTTGGAGATTAAGCCATGGTCATTTACTATTTCATTTCGATGATTGGTATTACAGGGCAGCTTGATCATAGATATTGTACTATATATGTCATTCATACCGGGGCTGGAGAATGTTAAGTGATTGCTTCTTCGCAGCATAATCCTAAGATTCTAATTGACTCGGTATTAAGAACGATTTTGGAACTGTAAAGTAATGCACATGCTTACTTTACTAACTACCCAATTTCCTAGAATTAGAAATTATTGTTTTTGGGTCCTTGACAAGGATAAAACTTCCACAATACCATCGATTACTACGAGAAAATAGATGTTTAGCAGCAAAATTTTTTATTGCCGAAGACACTGAAATCTGTTATTATAGATTAATTTATGTCAATAATAACAAAATCGTTGCATCTCGTCGCAAAAAAAAAAAATAATAATAAATAATTGCGACGGTAGAATTTAACATCAATGAAGTTGTTACTAAATATGAATTATTGCTATAACAATTTTTGTTGTCACATGTCAAATTGAGTTTTCGCCTCATTCTAATTAATCATGATTTTTAGTTTTTTTTATTTTATTTTATTTTTCTTGGAATAGCTTTGTAACGGGAACTTTTGAACTTGAGTCATAACATCAACTTTTTAACAGCAAGATTTAACTTACTTGCTGCACAATTTTTGTTATAATAATAATTATTATTATTGGTATTGAAGGTTGCACTCGGCTTGCAGGGATAAGAAACTAGCGCACAACCTTCAATGCCATATTGGGGGTCAAATTACTATTATTATTATTTTTTTTTTTTTTTTTGGAAAAACCATTGATATGCTCTAGTCTACATTGAATTGAAATTTAATAACCAAGTGAAACTTGATCCGTGTTCACTTACAAGAGTTGATCATCGTAATCAACAAAAAGAAAAATATCACATTTAAGGCAGGATCCTGCCTTAACGATGCCGTGGTTATTCCCTTTATACGGATTTGATAAAAATGTCTCCATGTTAGCACTTCACTCACTTTTTCTCTGGCAACATGTTATTAGGGACCACACTATCGGTCCGCTTAATTACATGGAGTTCATAGTTAATTATTTAATTAAGGTTTTGGTCAGCCAAGAATGCGGAATTTCTGTGGTATGTGGGCTAGAATTTGGCAATAAATAATATACTCTTCCCGTTCTTCAAGATCTCGTCAAATATCCAGCTAGTAACCCCCCCCCCCAGCCCCCAAACACACGTTTGTGGAACTCTGACCAAAATGAACCAAACATGGATCAATAAGCAGGATGAGAAGTACAGTTGGTAATCTCTGTTTGGTAAACCTTTAATTAATTAGTAGATAACTCGTAATTAGTTATTAGTGAGGCAGATAACTTCAATCTGCTTTTCCCATATGCTTTGGATATTAGGGATAGAAACTCTTTGTTTATTGCTAAATGAAAATTGACTTGGTTTGTCGTACAAAAAGTTGCTTCGGACAAGAATAAGAGGAATTACATTATTTTGGGTTAAGTGTATCAGATTACTTGTAAGAATTCCCATGACGAGAACGCCTTGAAATTTGAGATTTCTTGAGACGATATATAAATAGTGGTTTACCAACTGTTCACCTAATTGCTGACTACAATGGCGTATTTGCGTTTGGATTAGGGGAGCTTTATTGTAGCACGCCATCTTGCTTCGCGAAGGCAAGGCAAAGAAAAGTATTTAGCTCTGACTTGTATACCTTGAGTTTTTTTTTTTTTTTTAATGTCCAAACTTGCAACAAATCAACACTAACTAATTAATTTAGGCTTATTATTACGAATTTGCTATCGGAAAAGATGAATTATTTCAATCTAAATCCGTGAACAAAATTTTGGTCAATTTCCTGGTTGCAAACATGGACAGAATTTGGTTTCCACGTTTGTTGAAATGACACCAAATTAATGATTTTGTAATCCAAGGGTTGGTGTGTGTATATAGGAAAATTGACAAAAAGGGTCTGACATAATGTGGCATGTGGGATCCATATGTCACAAAAATTGTTAGAAATTTTAAAAAAAAATTTTAAAAAAAAAAATATATATATATATATATATATATATATAGGAATTAGCAACAAAAATATTAAAATATGCCAGAAACATTATAATATGTGTAATAAATTGTCAAAAAGTGAGTTTTGCACATGTTGTAAATTATTTTAAATTTGACATACATCCTGCTAACATTATTACACGTAGAGTATTGTTTTTATGAAAAAATAACTTGAAAATTGGAGGAAAAAAAAACAAGCATAATGAATTTTTAAGAGGTAAAGCTCGAATGTCACCTCATTCTAACTCATCTTCATTGGTTTTTCTGTGTCCTATACACCCCAGCAGCCAATTTGTATTTGTCAATTTATTGGTTCAAGCATTTGTTTTTAGTTTTTACTCAATTGTTAATCAATTTCACCCGACAGGCAAGCAACAACAGTTGAAAGCTGGGGTAATGGGAGACAGTCAAGGAGAACAGGGGGATTTGTTGATTTTTTTATTTCCACATTCACAGCTTTTAATTACCTTTATTCCAATTTAATAACCCCCCCGCCCCCCATATCTATATATATATATATATCTGCTCCCTATTAATTTCTCGAGATGTTAAAAAAACGCAAGACGATAACAATAATTAATAATATATAAATTAATTAAAATATCTTGAGAAAGGTAGTCGACGGTCAAAGATTTGCACGACTGTCACTGTCTCCCACACGTTAACGTCAATCTCACACCCCCTCACAATGATATTCCCCCAAAAGAAAATTTTGCACCAAGCACTATGCAGACCACTTGGGTGCAGCCCTACCTGCCTCGGTGCACCCGCCTGCCCACAATTCCTCCCCTCATCCACAGGCTGCTGCCCCCCTCAAAAATAATACCCACTTTTTTTATGCGTGTGTACAAATAATATTGTCAACATGTGTGCATTTTCGACGTTGCCTTTGCTTTCTTACTCTTCCCGCGTTTCCCAGCCGTATGATGATATAATTGGCTGGCCTGTTGACTTTCTCCTTATCATACCTCAAAAAAATACTTTAAATTGTTTGCTCCTAAGCTCGGTGGGTTGTCAGGCAAAATTATTAAGTGGGCTTGATGAAAATCACATGTATACCTATTTTTGCACGTACATCTTTCGTTGGGTTCCTAACCATCCGATCGTTTGATCCGTTGCTCCGTTGACCTGGGGTTATTTTATTTTGTAGGATTTTCATTTGTAAATCCGATGGGTATTTATTGAATATTTTCGCACTCTTCTTCCTGTTGGGCTTCTTAGCCATCCGATCCTGTGACTTGTCGGTATATTGACTGGTCAAAGTGGTCCAAATTGTGACACGTGAACCTTTTCTCAAGGCGGACAAAAACTTGAGAGAACAAGTGGCGAGAACAACGGGCTGCTCCACGTGGCAAAAGTGGAGAAGTCTCAGTGGGCGGCAACGTGATGACAAGTCAGTGACGTCAGCTTTGAGAGGGCTTTTGCCTCGCTGCGTTGCCATCAACTTTTTTTCAAACCAAAAAAGGAGTGCAAGCCATCGCGTGTAAAATATAAGGTCGGCACGTCACCGTTTTAAGATTCACCTAACATTGAAAACCATACACAAATCCCTCTTCGGCCTGAGTCACGAGCTAAATGCATGTCGATCGATGTGATGTAGTTTGATTAAAAATAAAGTGATACATGAATTATTAGATAAATTACATAATTTTTATTGTATTGTTCCGTAGTTATTATTATTATTATGATGTAAATTTCTTCTACTACCTGCCGAATATGGTAGGTTGCTATCATTCCATGAACATCCATACGTGAAGTATGGATTAAGGATGTCAACAAACGGGAGGTAGTCAGACTAAGAAATAATGTGTCAATCGCTACCTCTACACGCTATAACACCTATATGGATCAACTCAGTTGCCCGTTGAGTTGAATTGTGGGATGCAGGTCCCCATTCTTGCGGGACAAGGAGAAACAGTGGCAAAGAAGAAAAGAATCATTTATTAATAGAAAACCCAATAAAATTGAAAATATTTTATGCACAAATTGTCGGATTAGCATATGTTACAAATAGGACCTACCAATTTTATAGCATAGTATTAAGTCTCGCGAACATATTTAATTTGTTATAATTTAGGCTCTTCCTAAATGTTATTTACCTTACATATAATGTAGACAAATTTGAAATTTATGAGTTTCACACACGACATTAATTTTAAATTTCTCTAAATTTATTTCATGAACTTAGTAAGAATTACACTGATGTTAGTAATATAAAATTTGCTTGGAAGCTCTTTTTATTATTAATTAAATTTCATCTGACAGCCCGTTAAAGTCTAAAAAAAGAAGGAAAAAAAAATCAAGACATGAATTACTGATGGCTAAATTGCTCACAAGCCTGCATGGCACTCGCTTTAGTAACGTCGCGTCAACCCAGAAAAGTCTCTAACCAATGCCGATGTATGTTACCAGTTGATGAGTGACACAAAAACACGATGCAAAGACTTTTTGGGCAATGCTTAATCAAAGGCGTTGCGTGTGTTCCCTTGTGCTTATCTCATTGACCCTCGCCCCCCCCCCCCCCCATCCTTCTTCAAAACGCCAGAAATTTGTCTAGAGAATCTTGGAGACATGTTTGGTAACAAAATAGATGGTTAAATGGTCTCGCAAGTCACAACCCTTCCAAGTTCAATGTAGTAGTTCTCTAGCTGTTATATGAGACTCCATCAAATATCAGCTGAAATATCTTTGTCAAAAGTGACTTTTCTTGAGTAAGTTGAACGAATATACCTTTCAAGAAAAAAAAATTGATGGTAAATAAAACAAGTTTTCTAAAACTAGAAAACTTCTGTTGGAGTTCTTCTGCCTATGCATTGACTCACAAAAAGCCATGCACTTTTCTGAAGATTTTTTTTTTTTTTATAGATAACAATTTACTGACCATATGATAAAAATTTAGAAGGAATATTGGAGAGAGAGAGAGAGAGAGAGAGAGAGAGGGAGAAAACCTCAGTCAAAATCTGAAATAAAGATTTAGTACACTTGAAAAAAAAATTGAAACTTGGCCTATTTGTGCTCAAACTTTTCACGCTAGTTTTTCAAACTGTGGCCAAATTTACTACTTTAAGAGGCATTACCTTTCCTCTTTTTGACTTCCTAAATTCCCTCTCTCATGCACAAATTGCAATAGTAGAAGTCACAACGATAAGAAAAAAGTTCAAAATTCAGTTATCGGTCTATTTTTATCATCATCTAGCCTAATGTTAGGTTAACGATTTCCCCTCTCTTTTCTTTTTTCAAACACATCCACTACATATCGTTACACGTGCATGAACCGCAACCTTATTATGGGTCTGCGCCCACGCTCATTTGACAATTGACATTTTCAAAATTTTTCCACCTGGTCCCTTCAATATGTGTGTGAAATAGGTTTTCTTTTGCATTGGGGTCACAAAAATTTCGGAGTATATAGAATCTCCTAAATAGTTATGCGATGGAGAATCGCTCATGATCTTATGATCTTATGATCTTTGTGTGGCGAATAAGCACACACTTGTACAATTGTACTCTACAATTATCATCTTCCCATCCTTTTGATTTTTCTGTGAAGATGTATGAAAATAGCTAAGCAACTATGGGTGAGATACACCCGATGAATCATATTCATTGTCTGATACTATTAGTGTCTAATTAGCCATGTGGATGAAGGGATTAATTATCTGCTTATTAGTTTATCCGTTAACAGTATTCTTTCTTTTTTTTTCTTTCTTTCTTTTCATTTTGAGACTCATAAACTACACTGCAATAAATGTATAACTCATAAATCTGATGCCCTCCTTTTCAATATTTGAACTCGAAACCTCCAAATAAATATTTAAATTTGTAATTATTAGGATGTTCTGAGAAAAATGTAATTTTTTATCGTATGAAATGCAGTAAAATCGTTCAAAACCAAATTTATATAAGAATCTCTCAAGCTTTAGAATAATTACAGGCCCCATAAATGAATTTTTAAAATAAAATTTTCACAGATTTTAAAATTTTCTAAGCTCAAGACCAGTTAATTAAGAAACGAAATAAAATGGCAAGGGGGCAAAAAAAAAAAAAGGGGGGGGGGGGGGGGGTGAAGGCATTTGAAATTCCTATTAGCAAAAGCGTGGCAATCGACACGAAGTCCTGCGGCCAGCTGGCAGATCCCACCGGGAGACTCCGACGGGGAACCCCAATTGTTTACCGTGGACAAATACACACGCTATCGCATCCTTGCTACTTCTCTCGATATCTTAACCCAAAATACCGCGATAAATTGATGGAAACAGCGCCGTTTTCTTGCCACCGGGAAATGCAAGTCCGCCGGTAGTTCGCGGGACACCCGCAGTTCAAGCGAGCATGTAACCGGTGAAAAATTACTGCGTGTCTACCGGGCACGGGATTTGAAGCTGAGGTTACGGTGTGAAACCGGATATCACCGGTTAAAGCATGTTATCCGCTTTATGGCCATGCTGCCTGGGCTTCGGACGAGGTAAATTGTAAAAGCAGGTTACTGGTTTTCCGTGTACGGTAAGTATTACCTTCCAAATCCCGGTAAGGAATGAATTAAAAGAACCAAAAAGCGCATTGGAAAATTAAAAGGGTTCGAAAGTCCCACCAAAAAAAAAAAAAAAAACTCATTTAAACAAGAATTCAATTCTCTAATGAAAGCAGAAAACATCATGTTAATGTGACGAATGGGTTGATTGGAGTTTGGTGAAACAAAATGAACAGATACTTTAGCTTAAAAAAATAATTAAAAAAAAAAAGTTACAGGGGGTAATGTTAGCTGAGCATTATTAAATTGTAATGGCTCAATCCTTATGTGTGCAACAGAGAAGTAGAGGCATGCAGAGGAACTGAAAATCTGAAAGATAACTATTAAATATAATTCAGTGACCACAAAAAATTAAAATTTGGAGATAAAATTTAAGAGCTTATTATTCATAAAAAAATCTTGTCTTAAATTTAATTTTTTTAAAAAAAAAGAAAGAAAGAAAAAAAGAAAGAAAGAAAGAAGGAGAAAGCAATGTAATGACATCTATGCCCTCCATTGTACCACTTTCACTCCCAAAGTCCCCAAAAACAATGAAACAAGAGCCAATCTTTCATGTCTCCCTCTATATATGCCCACTCTCATCATATTTTTCTTCACATCCTGTAAGCCATCTTGCTCTATAGCTGCAGAAGGCACAACCCCCACCCCCCAACTCTCCCAGTCTCTCTCTCTCTCCGTGTCTAACGTACGCCTTTTGAGTTTTGAGGAAGCTTCTTTTTTCATAGTGTAAAGCAAAAATGCCTGAGGCACCAAAAAACACAATACTGAAACCCACGGATTACGATATTGCTGAGAAGAACAAGAAGACCCTTCAGTTCATTGAAGATGTTACTTCAGACGCTGATGCTGTCCAAAAAAAGGTTCTGGAGGAAATCCTGTCCCGCAATGCTCATGTTGAGTACTTGCAGAGGCTTGGCCTCAATGGTCACATTGACCGGGAGACTTTCAAGAAGGTCTTGCCTGTGATAACCTATGAGGATGTCCAGCCTGACATCAACCGTATTGCCGCCGGTGACACCTCTCCAATCCTTTGTTCTCAGCCCATTTCAGAGTTTTTGACAAGGTGAGTGAGCAAAAGTCCTCATTTTGTTGCTTTTTTTTTTTTAACCATTTCTTGTGGTTTCAGATGGCTTTGCCTAATGGGTTATTCTGAATTTTTTTGGTCTCCTTGTAGCTTTGTTTGTACTGTGCTTATTGTTCTTCAATACGTGGCTTTTTGGTGGTTTTGACTAATTGGGTCTTTGTCGATTACAGCTCTGGGACCTCAGGAGGGGAGAGAAAGTTGATGCCAACGATTGAAGAGGAGCTTGAGAGGAGGTCACTGCTCTACAGCTTATTGATGCCTGTTATGGACCAGTTTGTTCCTGGCCTAGAAAAAGGCAAAGGAATGTACTTTTTGTTCATCAAATCTGAGGCCAGGACCCCTGGTGGCCTTGTGGCCAGACCTGTCCTCACCAGCTGGTACAAAAGCTCCCAATTTAAGGATAGGCCTTATGATCCTTACACTTGCTACACTAGCCCAAATGAAACCATTCTTTGCCCTGATTCATACCAGTCCATGTATTCTCAATTGATTTGTGGGCTTTCCCAGCACAAAGAAGTCCTCCGTGTTGGTGCTGTTTTTGCCTCTGGTTTCATTCGGGCAATTCGGTTTCTAGAGAAGCATTGGAGGCTTCTCTGCAATGATATTAGAACTGGCACAATAGACCCCCAGATTACTGATCCTTCTGTGAGGGACTCTGTCACCAAGGTTCTTAATAAACCAGACCCAAAACTTGCTGAATTCATTGCAAGTGAATGTGGCAAAGATTCTTGGCAAGGAATCATAACTAGGTTGTGGCCTAACACAAAGTATGTGGATGTTATTGTGACTGGGACCATGTCACAGTATATTCCAACTCTTGATTATTATAGCAATGGTCTGCCTTTAGTGTGCACTATGTATGCCTCCTCAGAGTGCTATTTCGGGGTCAATCTCAATCCTCTGTGCAAGCCTAGTGAAGTTTCATATACCCTTATTCCTACCATGGCCTATTTTGAGTTCCTGCCAGTCCAAAGGAACAATGGGGTCACTAATGCAGTTTCCGTGCCTAAATCACTTAATGAGAAGGAACAACAAGAGTTGGTTGATCTTGTTGATGTCAAGCTTGGTCAAGAATATGAGCTTGTTGTCACCACTTATGCTGGTAATTGAGTAAATTTCTAATTTGTTTTTTTCCCTCTTTCATTTTCTAATTACTATGGTCTTACTTACATTGTGATTGGTATTAATTTGTTTATATAGGACTTTATCGCTATAGAGTTGGTGATGTCCTGAGAGTGGCTGGATTCAAGAACAAAGTACCACAATTCAACTTTATATGCAGGAAAAACGTGGTGCTTAGCATCGACTCGGATAAAACAGATGAAGTTGAGCTGCAAAATGCGGTCAAGAATGCTGTGAACCATTTGGTACCATTTGATGCAACTGTGGCAGAGTATACCAGCTATGCTGATACACTTACCATCCCCGGCCACTATGTGCTATATTGGGAGCTTAGCCTAAATGGGTCAACCCCAATCCCTCCCTCTGTCTTTGAGGATTGCTGCTTAGCAATTGAGGAGTCACTTAACAGCGTGTATCGCCAAGGGCGTGTCTCTGACAAATCCATTGGGCCACTCGAGGTCAAGATTGTTGAGCCAGGGACCTTTGATAAGCTTATGGACTATGCCATTAGCTTAGGGGCATCAATAAATCAGTACAAGACACCAAGGTGTGTGAAATTTGCTCCTATTATTGAGCTCTTGAATTCCAGGGTGGTGTCAAGTTATTTGAGCCCCAAGTGTCCTAAATGGGTTCCTGGTCACAAGCAATGGAGCACTAAGAACTGAACGAGGAATATGAAAATGTGAAGACTACTTTTCCCTGACCTCAAATTTGGTAGCTTTGTTTTAATGGAGGTTCGCAAGAACTGTTCTTGTTGTCGTCTTAGGAGAAATGTAAGGACCCCCTGTCTAGATTAACCAATGTCTTAAGAGAAATGGTTCTTTTACTCTGTACTTCCTCCAAATTCTTAGCAGTTGTTCGATATGCATAGAGACGTTGGATTAGCAATGTACAAAAACAGTTCCTGTTCCAGACAAAGCTTCTTATTATTCTTTTCTTCCTTTAATTTTCATTTGCGTACGAAGATAAATCAAACATAGTGGGATATTGATTCTGGATTCCAACCTGGAATCCTGTCCACTTGAGTCTCATGGGGCTATGTGTACAAAAACGGAAACAAAGAAAGCCAACCAATTTGAACTTTCCATCTTTTTCTTTCATTGTTTTTATTTTTTAAGATAAAGCAAATAAGCTTTTCCCATAAAGTTTAGTCTATAAGAATAAGTAGACATGCAGCTTACAAAGCTTTGCCAAGTCAAAGGGAAACAAGAGGCACCTTTGCCAATTTCAGTATATATAATAATATTGATGTTTCTATCCTGTTCGAGCTTAGTAAAAAGCAAAACAACCCTTTGATGGCATGCATTTTTTTGGGCGAACCGAGGTACTTTAATACCAGCTTGAGCATCCTTCCAATCTCGCAGGCCAAAATTTGAACTCTGGAGCCATTCCTAGTAAGCCTGTTTTTTTTTTTTGCGCGGGCGGGGGGCGGGGTTGGTGATGAATGATTAAAGTTTATATTTTATGCGAACTGAAAAGATAGATTTAGTACAGTATATTATGCTAATTCGTGATATTAATGTTAAAAAAAAAAAAACTATGGACCCCAACCACATATTTCATCCGTATTTAACTATTGTTTTGTTGGGGGTTTAATGCAGATATTAACACACGACTTCTTGTAATGGAAGTATTCAACAAGAAACAATATATTTGTCACAAGCCTACTATGTGACCTATGTATGTGAGTGTGTCACGTCGGACCCCAACCCTGTTGGTTCTGGCCATGAAAATCGCCTGGAATTGATGTGTGCGGCCAAAAGTCAACAGCTGTTGATAGAGCAGAACTTTTGTTTTGGAGCGAGCAGGACAGATAAGGTAGAATCAGAGGCTGTTCCCTTCTCCCCATTTCCATTGTCTGTGAAAACATACAAAAATCAGTCGGACAATAATAGCAGTGGGAGTGAGTCGCCCAGACAAAGCCCCGGAAAATGAGAGAGACAATTCCCTGAGAGGGCAGAGTTGGTTGGTTTTCAGTCCTCAGATAGAAGTAAAAAGAAAAAAAAAACCCACAAAAAAAAGCGCCACTTATTGCTCAAGATAAGGTGATCTCGGTTTCAGTTTTGTTTCTGGGTTTGGTTGAGTAATTGTACTGTATCATTCTGATATGGGTCTGTACTCATGATTTTCCTGCTGATTCTCTCTCCCTGTTTCAATTCCCATATTGTATTCTTGTCGACTCATCAAGAGATGTTGTGTGTGGGGCCGTGTCATTCTTCCTTCTTTCTCTATCCAAATATTTTATTGATCAAAGCAACCTTTATGTGGCATCAATCAAATCCAAGCAACCATGTGACTGCCATTTTGCTGCATCCACCCTCCTATGACGAGCAATATAACGATTATGCCAGGATTAGTTTGGTGATGTGGTATATAATTTTTTTTAATCAATTTAAGTTTAATTTGTCTTTAAATGAAATCAAATTTTATAATAAATATAAAATATAAAATTTACATTTATTAGTGTCGATGTCAGTGGTAAGAAAATTTATTTAAGTTTAATAATACTCTAATCACGAATTTTTTAATGGAAACTAAATAATGACATCAAAAAATAAATTTTAATTACAAAATCAATACAATTAAGAACACTTTTTTTTCTTATTAAAAAAAATGATTGAGCAAAATAACAAAGGACGGCTTTGTCCAATGAATATTTGCAATGGGGTCAATTGAGTGCCTATGAATCCCCCCCCCCCCCCCTTAAAAGCAATGCCAAATTGCCACCGGCAGCTGCAATTTTAGACAATCATTCGTACACAAATATATCCCATAGTGTCGTGCCCTTGAACACAATTACTATGTCAAGATTTAATTAGTCGCTTTTTCTTTTTTTTTTCTTTTTTTTTTTTATTTATAACCATGCAAAGCAAAGGAAACACACAGCCCATCTGTTACAACCAAATCGGTCACTTGGGATTGACACGGAATCACTTACACGGGAGCGGTGGAAAGACGTTTTTTACTCGATATAGATTTGATTTAATTTAATTTAATTTATTTTATTTTTATTTTTTTTTGTTTGTATATAGGTGTTTGGCGGAGATTAGAACGTGGACGAGAAATCTATATAAACGAGAATGACATGAGAGGGAAATTCTTTCTTTCCTTTTTTTTTGTTTAATTTAATTTAATTTAGGGAGAGTTGGAAATCTTGTTCAGGTATGATGATAGGAAAATAATTTTGGGGAATTGGATTTGGACAATTATTCGACCAAAAGTTATCATGCCCATAAATGTCTCGCCGTGAGTATAATTGAGGGTAGGTGATTGTACGTCCACGGTAACTCTCTTGTTTCACTTTTTTTTTTTTTTTGGACGCATTTCAAACACTTTATAATAGAAAAAAGAGAGGTCGAGGCCATGGCAGTGAGATAGCGATTCTGCATTATTCTATCAAATTGACTTACCAAACTCAAGACAAACGAAAATAA
Source organism: Ceriops decandra (assembly GCA_020615895.1). Lineage (NCBI taxonomy): Eukaryota > Viridiplantae > Streptophyta > Magnoliopsida > Malpighiales > Rhizophoraceae > Ceriops > Ceriops decandra. Next base: position 6,911,045 of record JAHLGO010000169.1, on the reverse strand, counting down.
ATGTATCTTATCCTATCATATTTGACCAAAGTTTTAAATAATTTTGAGTCTAATTTTCCAGATTGTTCTTTCATCTGTATCAAAATATCATCTTATAAAATGGATTAGTACATGGGTGTAATATGAAAAAGGTTGACCATGCTTGCAGGATCATTGAGAATTGAGTGCCTGGTACTTCCTATGATTACGGGGAGAAACAAAACGCTTACAAAAATTGATAATTGAAATGCATTTCATAAATACAAGTTCAAGTTTTTTTTTTTTTTTAACAATTTATACAAATGATTGTGACACCGAATAATTCATGTCATTTAATATCCTCAAAAATAAATATTAACTAAAAGGTTTATTCATAAAAAATTAGTATTGATAATTGAAAATGCCCAAGCAAAGTAAAATATATATATATATATATATGTATGTATGTATGTATGTATATGCTGGCACGGTTCTCAGGAAGCATAGAGGGAGGGGCCAGCTCCAAATTTTAAACACGTACGAAATCGGAGCGTCGACGGCAGTTGTGGGACGCGGATCATAAGTTTGGTATTGTCTGCCCTACGATTACGGAATACAAAGAACCAAGGTGGCATGGTCTAGCTGCCTCGTGTCCGTACACGTGGTCCACTCAAAATGAATAGTTTAACAATGTCTAGGTTAAAAGATAATGCTTGTCGTAAATTAGTTTTTGACTCCACGTTTGACTGTTTTATAAATAGTAAACATTTTAACTTTTTTTTTTTTTTTTGGTGTCTCTCAGTTAATCAATGTCTAAAACATATGATGTGATATATAATTATACTCCATGTCCAATGTCGCGTTATCGTATTTTTTGGATGACGTATAAAAAATATTTTTTAAAAAAATTAATATATATTTTTTTATTTCAAAAAAAAATTAAAATTTGAAAAAAAAAAGGTCTGAATTTCTTTTTAAAATTCTAAAAATTCCCAAAAAAGTTCTGAAAATTTAAAAAATTCAAAATTTTAATTTAAAAAATAATAAAATTGTAAAATCTTAAAATCTATTAAATATTCAAATAAATAAGAAAAAAAAAGAAAAAACTAAAAAGAAGAGAAAAAATTCAAATTTTTTTGAATCATTAAAAAAGCTCAAATTGTATAAAAATATTCAAAAAATTTATTTTAAGAAATCAGTTCAGTAAATTTCAAAGTTTTTATGAAATGAGAATTTTTTGACATAATTTTTTTTTAAAAAAAACATATAACTATACCTCGCATGATGTTTTTGAATAATTAATTAAAAATAAATAACTGAAACATAAAAATGTGTAAATAATAAAATTAATTTCAATATAAAAAATAAAATATTTATAATTGACATAAAGGTCAAATATAAAAAAAAAAGTGATTTATGCCAATATTTTTGGCTGATCTTGAAACGCTTAAGTGAGTATATTGCTGAAAATGAACTCATTCAACAAGTTCATACCAATGTACATAATCCTATTGGATGTTTACAAAAACCAATAAACCGCTGGGAATTTAGCTATATTTCAATGAAAAGAAATTAGTGTGATAAAAAAATTCATAACAATATTGCTATGATTTAAATCATTCAGAGAGATTTATTAAAACTAAATAAACTCAATAGAAAAGTTGAATTTGATGCATGTATTCATAAGGGGAAAAATATATATAATTCAAAAAAATAAAAAAATACAATTGACACAAAAGGTCAAACGAGGGGGGGGGGCCAAGAATTAGCAACACAATCCCCCAACAAAGGAAACAAATCTCAATCAATCATTGGCTAGCCCATGCTTAATGTAGACCCACCAAAAATAGGGAATCAAAGAAGAGAGAGAGAGAGAGAGAGCCCGAGGGAGATGGAAACATGGGGCATTTGGAAGTTGGCCCCAAGTCCACGTGGTTTGTTCAGCTGAGTGAGCCGAAGACGACGGCCCAACTGCAGAGTGTTTGATGGCTCGCAACCAATTGTCACATCACACGTGGCTTCCTCCACTTGTCACATCATAGTCACTAACACGTGTGTCCCCGGATGCTGACCTTGTGGGCAAACCCCACCCGCACGTGGGGGGAGTTTCCTTTACTTTCTTGTCGGTGGCCCTTGTTGCTGGCCTAGTCGGCGCCGTTTGGGACCCAAAAGGTCGTCGACAACAATGTGGTAAAGACATCAAATCGTATAATTCGTTTAGGATAACATGAACAAAGGTATGGTGTTCGAGTTGAAATTCCAGTCGGATGTAATTGATGAGAAGATTAATTGGATGTTAGAAGATAAAAGCCATTGAAGTTAAATTCAAAACCCACAAGGGTTAGTTGTGGAAAGCAGCACTCTAATCATTTAGATTGACTATGCCTTTATTCAACCCTCCATCTTCTATGCCTAAATTTATCTGATTTTTCTGTTTGCATACATATCGAATCTTAATTAAGCAGTCAAAAAAGAAAAAAGGAAAAAGAAAAGGCTTCACAACAAAACCTCATGATTTTCCATTTTTCATTTTATACAGAATCTTGGGGTCTCTTGGTTTAAACATAGTTTCTGCAAGAGATAAATGTTTCTTCCAATATCAATATTTTTCCAGTTTTCTTCTTCCATTGACTATTTTTTTTTCTTTTTTCTTTTTTCTTTTTTCTTTTTTCAATATCATTTGGTTATTATTATTATTATTATTATTTATCTTTACGAAGATATTGAGAAGTTTACTTCCAGTGTCTTGCTAACCTCCGGCACGCTGTATTTGAAAAAACTATGATGGATACATTACAAATTCTTCAAAACATTGGGGATTATAAAAAGGAATACAAATGATGCACATGCTGAGGTGAGGAGAGAAAATAAATGGAAAGTAGACACATATGATAAAGTATCCAGTAAATTTCTTCTTCATTCCATCTGGGTATTCAAATCAGGGGGGGGGGGGGGGGGAGGGCATGCGCATGCAAGGACTCAAATTAAATTAGATGTTTCAGGTCACATCGGCAACTCCCACATGTAGCATCCTTCAGTAATCTCGAGAATCAAGTTCAATAAAATTTCACATGTCAGAGAGTTTTTAGTCAACGAAGTTTGTTAATGGTCTTATTCTTACACTCAAAACAGTCTATGTAATAGCTGATCATGTGTGTCTGTGGCATATGCAAAGAGGAGCAAAACTGGAAAAGGCAAAGGACGGAGTCATCATTCTCTGCTTCTAGCCAGTTGAAATTTGAGTCGGTTTGCATTTTCCCTCTGCTAAATAAGGGAAGAAATTGCGCTACCGTACGACCATAAACATCTGACCAATTAAAGGATGTATTAAATTTTTTTTTTTGGTTTAAATCTCTTTACAGAACCAAATATAAAGTCAGTGAATAGAATAATTCTTCATAATTCTCTTAGTCTTAATTATAGAACCAAATATAAAGTCAATGAATAAAAAAATGTATGGGGTTACCAACTAATTAAAGCAACCCGCAGAATTATCAAATAGTCGACTTGTAGGGCTCGTTAAAGTGACCTCAACACATCTCAGGAAGAACATAATCACAAAAAATAACTGGAAATTGGGGGGGGGGGGAGGACATTTGTCATCGTTGCCGGCCTTGCGTAATGCTTCTATAATTAAAACAAAGAGTCGTCGTTAATTTCTTCCTCAGACATGTCCCATTTATATTCCCTACTTCTCCGGTGCAACTGGACTAGTTTATTACGGCTATTGTCACTCTAATGCAATTGGATAACATGGAGCAGTGCTTATCTGTCTTCCAACCCTTTTGTTAATTTCGTTTGAATTTTTCTCCTACAGTCTTACGTAAAGAATTACGTCCTCCAACCAATAAATCAAACAACATAGGCAACCGAACTCCCCTGTTGATGCCAAGTGAATTCACACACACACACATATATATATTATTAAAAAACTTTTTAGAGTAGAGTTATTATACAAGGAGTAACTCCCCTCTATTTTTAAAAATTTCACATCTTCATTTTAAAATTAGAACTCAAGACTTTTAGATAAAAATCTAAGTTTTTTTTAATTAAGGTATGTTGAGATCATAATAGATTAATGACAGAGAAGAATAAAATGGCATTACAAGGAAAGTAGCAACCAAGACCAATGCTTGTTTTATCTATTTCGTTAGTGCGTTTGTCGGGAATCTGCACTGACTACTCGGCCAGCCAGAAGAACAAATTGATATTGGATTATAAATTGACCTGAGGGTCACTGTCTCCACCATTGATAACCAATGGAAAAAGATTTTAGGGAGCAAGACATACCCTGTCCTTTTCTGTGACATGGGTTATAGTGTTCTTGATAGCAACGGTCCCCCCCCCCCCCTTCTCCATAGCAACAATTCTTTTTCAATGGTTATTTCATTTGTGATTAGGCAACAATGTGGACATGTTTGGAGGTACTGTATTAAATTTGGTTTAAAGTTTTGATGTGAAATTTGAGGTACAAACTCTAACTTTTTTGTTAGCTAAACTTTCATTCCAACCCTAATCAAAACAAAAAAAAAAAAAATTTGATTTAGCAATTTGATCAATGATAAACTATCTATGACAAAACAATTCCTTGTGATAACTTGAAAAGTGAAATCATTGTCATCAATATGGTATTTTTCTCTGATGTTTAGCTTCTCGATTTTCTTGTGTCCTAACGCTATTGGAATCAAAATTTGGTCTGTGTCTTTGTTCAAAAGGGCTGGAACAAGAATTATTTGTAGGGAGTGGGGCATGTGCATTCCGTATACATTTTCGGCCCATCTTTGTTATCGCTTTATAATAATTCTATTCGGTCATGTTCTTATTATTAGTTCAGGGCCCATTTCAAAATATCCAAATCCAACACATCGGGCTTTATTGGTGCCCAGTAGAGAAGTAGAGTCTTCTCCACGTCTACACTCATAATTAAGAGAGCAAAATCTGCCCAATTTATAGAATTTGCAATAATAATGCACGCAGCTATGGGCTTCCACCTCAAGGAAACTCATATTCAATACTACGAAGATAAGTCACATAAATAAGATTGGCGAAAACATAAAATCATAAAATGAAGGTTAAGTTAAACTATATTCAAATGTTTGATAATTTTGGAGTCAAATCCATAGTATTTAAAAGTAAGAGTACCAAAAAAAAAAAAAAGGTGTAGAGATTGTTATTTTCTCTCTCTCTCTCTCTCTCTCTCTGTCTCTTTTCTTTTCTTTTTTTTTTCATGTAACTCACTATTGATCTTATACCATATAATAAATAAAATTTATTTGAAATATTAATTAATAAAATAAAATAAAATGTATCGGGTAAGATAATAAATAAGCTATACTCATCTAAAAAAGATGAATATATGTAGCAAATACCTTAAAGTGTATTGTCAAACATCTTTTAATTAATTATTCGATGGTTGAATGTTGTATAATAGGATTACTGGCATTTCTTTCTCTCGTGAGTAAAAAATAAGGTTGGATACTTTGATGATAAAGTATAATTATATTTAATAAATAACCCAACCAGTACTTATAAATTAAAGTTCTAAACTATTATTCTATGCATCTATTCTATAAATATCGAATCCATTCATCACAATTTTGACGGTTATGTGAGCCATAGTTTGGCAAATTCCCCACCCCCCCTCCTCCTCCCTTTATCCCTTAAGTGCATACTTTTGTCTTTTTTATTTTATTTTATTTTTTAATTTTTGGGAATCCTTGGGCGCATGCTTGCTGGGAAATACCACACAAAAAATAGACCTCGCAAACAAATCTTGGAGATATAAGTGGCATTGGTAAATCTTGTCATAAAAGTAGTAGACCATAACCGCAGTAGATATGATGACATGGTTTACGTTGGTTACAAAAGGTGTCCATGTTAATGGCCGGTAATTAAGACCTGGGTCTATAAGATCAACATTGTTGACATTTAGCTGGAAACCGAAAAAAAAAAAAAAAGAACAACTAAATAACAATATTTAAGGATCAATAAAGAATATAAATCAATTATAATTTATATAATTTCATAAATAAATATTGTCCCGCATTGATGCCCCATGATAAAATTTCGTGTGCGTGGGCCAAAAAGGTCAAGCAATACTAAGACAAAGAAAGGGGGTGATTGGAAAGAAAGAAATGGGGTCCGACCCTTCTTTTCTTTTCCACAACATCCACTTGGTTGTTGGTACACAATTTGTTGTCCATCTGCCTTGGACTAGGATCTCAAAGATCTCTGGTATCTTCTCAATCGTTGGAATTTCTGAAGTTGGTTTCTTGCTCATCGGTACTTGCAAGATCAAATCACTTAAGAAAAGGGTCCACTGCTACATACATTTTTTCGTGCGAAGGGTATGGGCTACGGATGTATTCCCAACTTTAAATATGATCCTCAATCCTCTCGTTTGTGCAGTTTCAAAATTGCCAAGGAAAGAGCCTTTGATCTTGATTTCGCAATACTAATGGTTTGCCATGCAATTCAAGAAAAGAAGGTTACAGCAGAGATTTAAAATCGTGGTTTCAGTGATATAATGTACCGCATCAAATCTAACGTAATGATTATTATTAGCCCACTAGATTTGTAAGTGTTTCCCATGAAGTCAAAAAGTAATCTTACTAAAAAAATATTTCATTTATAAGACGATACCTAAATTGATATATTAGAGAACAAAAAAAAAAAAAAAAAAAAAAGGGGTAAAACTCCAAGTGCCGGACAGTTTTTAAGTGGCAAGTGAATATGGAAAATTTCTTGCTCAACTTAAGGAACTAGAACTGGAATTGGGATCAAAGAGAAGTAGAAGCTAGCACAAACATCAGAAACAACCAAAAACCGGGACCAAAGAGACATCGAAGAAGTTGACGATTAGAGGAACTTGAACTAACCAATAACCGATTTTGTTTATATTGGACCAAAAACACAAAAGGCGAAGGTAAGGATGGCGAGTTGAAGAAGAGAAATAGAAAATGATAGTTGTTTTTCCGATCATAATAGAAACTAAAACAATAAGGTAAAGAACCATTAATATCTAAAATGACATCGAATTTTACATTAAAATTTTTTAAATTTTATTTTAGTTTAATAGTTTTGTTAATAATTTTTTTTTTAAAAAAAAATTACAACAAACCGTCACTAAAAATATATTAGACTAATACTTACATTGTGATATAAACTACAACTTTACACCACTTTAACACTATATATTGCTTATATGCACAATATATGTAAAGCTTTTATAATCACTACTTATATACGTAATAGTTAATAAACGAAACAACTAATTGAATCTCAAAACTTTTTATGTCAACAATTACTAACCACTGCAGTATAAATCACCATTTTAAAAACATATATAACATGATTTGGAAAATTGTTGTATATGAACCATTGTATAAAATGTTTATTGCAATGAAATGTTTATTTACAATGGTTTAAACCTCTGCAATACAACATAAAGTCAATGATTTAAAACTATTGCCACAAAATTACTAGTATAGAATTGTTTTGGTGTAGTGAAAGCAATAAAATAAAACAACTTGCTCACCTTTTTGGAAAAGATATAGACCTGAAACAATACAAAAATTATACCCATTTACCCTTGGCCAATTTAAGATATTTACTCTATCTTATTCTATTAGCTGATATTTTTCGTTTTGGTTGGCATTGCTCAACTTGGATACCCATAATTTCGTACAATGCAAATTTTTTATAATCTAAATTTTTTCCCTATGGTGTCTATGTTGCAGGATTTTCGAAGGACTAATACTTGAGGTACTAAGAGCTTTATTAAAACTTAAAGTAGCTTGTGATAGAAACTACTGGTTTTTTGTCAACAATAGAATGCTAAAACATATCTTAATTGTGGTGCAGTCATCTCTACAGCTGAAAATCTTGAGTTTGAGTTTCAATTAGAGTAAATCAGCCAAAAAAAGGCAACTCTGGATTACTTTGCATGGTTAATGCGGTGCATTTGACAGCTAAACCTTTGTCCATTCATTTTAGGAACTTTTTCTTTCTCTCATTCCTGCTTTCTATTTTGTGTCTTATAACAAGAAGAATTTGAACTTTTTTTATTTTATTTTATTGGCATTGACAAACTAGGAAATGTGGTTTCATGTAATATGATTTTTTTTTTTTAATAAGAGTAGCTTGTGACACAAACTACTAATTTTTTATAATTTTTACGAACCTTGCTATCTACATTCTAAGGTTAAGTTTGATACAACACTTGTCATTTAATAAGTCTTTCATGTATAACTCTTAATGTTCATAGCATTATTTTATATATATATAAGTCAAGGTTAATTTTCATTAAATAGAAGAAGAACTATTACAGGTATATACAATATAAGATGGATAATAATACATTATTTATAGTATTATTATGTTCTAAGAATTTTTTTTCAAATAAATTCTAAGAGAATTTCTAACAAGACATTCAAGAGATTTATAAAATTCTTTTTAATGAATAAAGTGATTGTACATCACAAAGAATAGGTATTAAGAGACATAATTAAGACATTGCCTAATATCTTATGGTGTTTCATACTTGACTTATAGTCTTGACATAAACACATAATAGTGTTATACACGGGGAATAATGGTGGGTGTAAAAATACAAGTTTGTACCCATTCGTTAACACAGAGATAGAGGCATAAAAAGAGGATATAATGGTTAATAATTGATTTAAGTTTTAAAAAAATATTTAAAATGTACTAGAAAATATAATGACTTTTAAAAAAATTTAATGATAATTTATTAAAATACTAAGATGGTTTTTGTCCTTAGACATACATATGTAACTAACTAGAAAAACACTATATCTTAAATGAGAAAATATTTAATTATTAACTAAAAACTTTTTTGATTAAGTCAAAATAAAGAAAAAAAGTTTAAATAATTTACATACTTGTTAACTAATTTAGTTAAAATTTTTAATTAGATTAAAATATTATAAAATAATAATAACAACATCATTTGTAAGACAGTAATAATCTTTTTAATGTATTTTGCATTAGACCCCTTCACTTAAAAAAAAAAAAACTCATCCTTAAGTTGACAATAAGAAATTGATATCTTATATATCATAAAAATAAATAATTAAAATAAATTAATATTTTAAATAAAAAGTATTGATTTCATCAATGAATCATTGTGTTAATAACCATATTAATCAATAACAATATTAAACCAAAAATTTTCTCTATATGATTGTCCATTCTAATAAAATCAATATAACATGATGGTAAAGGTGAAAAATCAATAAGATCATTGGATCTATGGGTTATAAGCTAATTCAAGAATACATTTTTATACAAAAACAATAATCTTTAACTCTTTGTCAAAATCTTATCTAATTTTACAAATAATTGCTATTTCTAATCTACAAGCATGTTTGAAAAAATTATCAAACACCACAAGCTTTTTTTTTTAGTTGTTAATTTTTAAACTAATGAAGTATAAGAATCAATGAAATAAGTTTCTTTTATAAATTAAACCTCTTAAATAAATGAATTTATAACTAATAAAGAAGCAATATCCACATGCTCTATGTTATAATTGAATGACTATAACATATTATGATAATTTTCATAAAAATTTTTAACATTTTAACTCAATTTTAATTCATATATATATAATTTCATTAAAATAGTCCAGATATAACTCAAAAATTAATAATTTATGTATCTTCAACTATAATTCAATTTTAAATTTATCTCGTTAAAGTTGATACCATTGAATATTAGCTCATTAATTAATTATATCATAAATAAGTTTGTTAGTTGTAAGTCTCGCCATTTCTTCTTTGTTAATATTATTGAATTCAAAATAAAATTTTAAATTTTAAATTTTACTAACTATTTTAAAAAATATTTAAACTAAAAAGTTTTTTTTTAAAAAAGAATTTCTTTTAATTTAGGAGCATAACTAATAATATATTAACTATATATTAAGTATGAGCAAAATCTTTAATGTAAGATTTGTTGTAATTATAGTTCCTAACTTAATACTTTAGATAAAGATTTTTTTTATATATGATCAGCATCAATGAAGTGGTGCTTTAAAATCCATAAGATAAGATTAATACAAGGCAAATTTGTTATGAAACTAACAAACGTAAAATGAAAGTACAAAGACATTAGGATTTTAATAAGTTAGATAAATTCAAACTTTAACACTGACTAATGTAACATTGAAGTATAAGAAATAGTATAAAAAAAATCTTGATTGAATTTTTAAAATAATATAATAATGTATCAAATAAAATAAAATTTTTAATTTTTTTATAGTTTATTAAGATACTAAGATATTAGAATACTTGAAGAGTTTTAACCTTTAGGTATATACTTGTAACTAACTAAAAAAACATTTTAACTTTAAAAAGAAAATACTTGATCATTAATTTAAAAAGTATTATAATTAAATCAAAATAAAAAAATAATTTATATGTGTTCTTAATTATTTAATTAAAAAATTTAATTATATTAAAATATTATAAAATATGAATACATAATTTATAAGACAATAAAGAATAGTCTTTATGACATGTCTTATATCATTCATAAAGCATAATGCTGCATGCTATGACATCTAGTTTCTGTGAATTATTATATTTATTAGAAATTATATTTTATTTAAAAAAGACTTGATTTTTAAGTTATATTTTTATTTTTAAATAAAAAAATATTCAAAAATATTTTTTTTCTTTGTAAAAGAAGAACTTCAGAGTATTTTTTTATTTTTTTGGCAAATTTATTTATTTTATTTTCATTAATTATGCAGATTTGTATTGTATAAGTTTGAAACACATGCAAATAATCATTAAAATGAATTTAATAAATTGTAAAATATAAATTGAGTTTCTAACAATAATTGTTAATATAGATATATAAGAATTTTCTTAAAAAAATTATATTTACTAATATTCATAGAATTTAAATTGTAATTTCATAAAAATTTAAAATGATGTGAAACATTATTGAGCTAAATTGAATAATTAAAATAATAACAATAAATAATGTCAAAATTTATGTTTATTTCAATGTACAAATTTATTGATAATAATTAATTGGTTAGATAAAATTTTACTTAACTAAAGCTTTTCTTTTCTTTGAATGGTATTATGTTACTGTTTGAAAATTAGTATGGTTTAAGCAAGAAATGATCTAAATAATATGATATTTTAAAAATATTTTAAATTAATATAAACGTCTACTAATATTCTTAAAATTAAAAGAATATACAGAATATTAACTTTCGTTTAGTTTCGACAATTAGGATATAACCTACAGTTTCCTCCTTTGGAGGGAAATTTCATTTCCCTTACATCGAGAATTGCTAAACCATTTATATTTTAGTCAGAAAGCTCTATTAGAAAGTTAATATCGCCGGTGCAAAAATAAATCCAATAATGTATCGTACTGTGCTAAGGCTTAATCCCAAAATACTCGAAAGGGAAAAAAGGGAAAAGAGTTGCCTAATGAAGGCATGCCAGTGAAAATAGGGAATACCAGCTTCAAATTTTTACAAATTGTACGTCTCTACTTAGTTGATATATTATTATATTCTTTTTATGGCTTAATTCATGGTTAGCGTTAATAATAATCACTGAACTTCCGAATAATTGTTAACTAGTCACCGTCCCCCGCCGTTTGAGAGGAGTCCAATGATTTTGTACTTGGCCTTAATATTTTATATGTAAAGAAAAGTGATGGAAATTTTTGCTTAAAAAATTTTGGATTTCATCGTCACGAAACCTTCCTACTGAATGACTTCCAAGACGGAGAAATGTCTTTAGTTTTGCTTACAAAATTTCCCATGATGACCATTAATGGCAAGTTTTATTTTGATAAGCCTTTTTTTTTTTGAAAGGAAATATTTAAATTAAGAATTTTTTTTGTTAGGAGGCTTATTAATAGTGATTTACATGATAAAAAGGTTATTCTTTTTATTCTCGTAAATCTCATTTTATTTTTTTGAATTAAAATGTAAAAATTAAAAAATAAAAATATAAATCTTTTTAACCATTAAGTGCATTCTATTGAAATAATTGTCTATAATGCCTCTTTATACGATATAATATAAATTATGAGATACTATTGTTAGATATGTATACTATTCAACTTCAACATGAGAAGAGAAATTTTAAATTATATATATATATATATAATATTTTAATAAATTATATTTTTTTAAAAATTAATAATTCTGTCACAAACACTCAATTTTACGTCATCGAAGTCATAGGTTAATTTTTGGTGTTTTTTTTTTTTCTCGAGATGGTGAATCGAGATATCAATATATGTAAAATTATTTAATTTAATTAATTTAGATAAAATTAAATCAAAGTCATTGAATTATCAAAAAAAGTCATACTTTTTAACTTAAATAAATTACATATAATGATTTGATTGCAATTTTAAAAATTCTTTAATTATTAAAATTAAATTGATTGTCTAATAATACTAAAATTTAAAGTTATATTTTATAAAAAATTAAATCACTTAAAATGGACTTAATTATATATACTAAATATAAAACTTCAATCTATTTACATTAGCATTTAAATGTAATTAATTTTGTCTTATAGTTTACTTAAAATAGAATTTTATTTATGTTTTTTTTATTATCTAAATTTTTGAACATTTATGTTTTCTTATAGATATGGTTTAAATTGGCAAAATCAATTGAACTAATCCATAACTATCAACATCATTTCAGTAATTTTACTTTTATATTAATTTAATTAAAGATCTAAAAATTTTCAAACTATCACTAATAATTTAATTTGAATATATATGTTAAATCACTTAAATGGGTCATGTATACTCCTAAATATCTACGAAGGGGATAATTTCATCTCAACTCCCTATTGCTTTCAGGGAAAAATTAAATAAAAAAAAAAAACAACAAGAGAATATAGATAGTTGGGGAGAGTTTGGAATTGTGGTCCAATGGCTTACTGTAACCCAAAAAAAAAAAACACAATTTTGTGGACACTTCATCAATGCAGTGGCTCCCACCGGGCGCCACGACCGAGACAAACCTCCATGATTTTCCCCATGTGTGGTCCACACTATTCACGAGTGGGGCCCTTCATGACCCACACGTGGGCCAATCTGAACCACCGCACTCCTCTCACAGCCCGTAGATATTTCCAAAGCTCCCTTATGAAAAAAAAATAAAATAAAAGGCTGCGGGGCCAAAAAAGCCACTGAGAATCAGCACTGCACGCAGAGTCACGGACTGAGAGAGAGAGAGAAACCAGCAAGTCGTTATCCACGTGTGTCAAATCAAACGGCCAAGCCACTTACTTGAATGTCCCCATTGGGTAACCTGATCATTTTTCCTTCAGAAGACTTCCCCAAAACTGGGCTCTGCTACCGACCGCTTGACCTCAGATATCAGTGGCAAAATGGTAAATATATGAATCCTTTTTGCCCTTTTGCATCTTAAAAAATTTCGGGATATGTATATGGTTATTTCATCTGAGTTTACGTCAGCCTCACCTGATTCCAATTTTTATTTGGGAGCCAAATAATTTAGTGTGAAAGTGAAGATTACCCTTTTGCCCTTCCTGATGGAATAAATGGTGATTAAGGACTGCAGGGAGTTGGGCAGCTTCATGGTCCAGCCTTTTCGACTGCATATAGCACGTCAGTTACACTCCGTTTTGTTTTTTTTTTTTTTTAAATTATGAGATAACCAAAATGCCCTTCATATTTAATTTTGGCCTGCTTTGTTTGTTCTTCTTGATGAGCACATTCATCATTTTGAATTATCAAATCAATTTGCAAATTATTCAAATTCTGGTTTGATTTTGATTGTTGTATTTTTTTTTTAATTGGACATGGAAAATAAATAAGATGTAGACAGGTTGGCCTGTTGCATGCAATTGGCAGCCAGGGAACCCCGCTTTTTGGAGGAATTATTGAAACTTTGCTGGAGACAAAAGCAATTTTTGCAATAGATATTCTCAATCATTGTTTATATTTTGGGCAAGCAACAGTGTTTTTTCCAAGGCGGGAAATGTAGCACTGAGATGATGTTTTGTCAAAGCATAAAATAGGGCAATAGACAGAAAAGGCAGATGGCTTATGCTTACCCCACATTGAGCAAATTGATATCTTAAAAGAAAAATAAAAAGAGACTAATTGTCGAATTTTCACCCCACATAGAGCTAGTGCACAGCAAATTGATTTCTTGATCTTATACTCAGTTTTGTTCTCAAGAATTATACACATCCTTCCTGGATGCATTGCTGAAGGGGGTATGGATCTTACAAGCCAATCAATTAAGCAAGGCACCAAGAGACTGCCATGAAGAAAAAAAAAACCAAAAGGAAAAGTCAAGCTGGGAATCAAGTCTCATTAGTTGATACAAAACAAAACTAATAAAAGACCAATCTTAATCAAAAGCAGCACGAGGACAATTTAGTAAAATCAGAACTCTCAGCCCACCTTTTTCAAACAGTTCTTCCACTTTTCTACCACAAAAACAACCTCTTAAGCTTCTTCCTTTCTCTGTCCTATCCCTTTTTCCTCTCTACGCAAGGCAACCATGGCCATCTTTAACACCAGATCAACAGTCTTTTTGACCATACTGAGTTTCTTGCTCTTTCTTTCTCCAAAGTCCTCTCTCTCTTCTTCAATTCACGAGCTTCTCATCTCAAGAGGGCTGCCAGCTGGTCTCCTCCCAAAGGAAGTGAAGAACTATACTCTCTCTGAATATGGCCAACTAGAGGTGTTTCTTGATGGGCCATGCTTGACCAAATATGAGAACAGGGTCTTCTTTGACAGTGTTGTAAGGGCAAATCTCACCTATGGTAGCCTCGTAGGAGTTGTTGGATTGTCCCAAGAAGAGCTCTTCCTTTGGCTCCCAGTGAAAGGCATCACTGTTAATGACCCAAGATCAGGCCTTATATTATTTGACGTTGTGATTGCACGTAAGCAACTCTCTTTGTCACTGTTTGAAGTTCCACCTGGTTGCGAGCCTCAAGGTAACACATGTGTTTCCTAAATCCACATTTGATTACCTTAAATTTTTGCTAATCACCTCAAACATTCCCCTATTTATTCCCCCCTTCATTTTAGCAAATTCTTTACACCCTTCTCTTGGGGCGTAATTTTGAGTTGGGTCATAGTTAATTTGGCAGTTTAATTACGAGGATATTGGCTTCTGTTGTGAGTTTCAGGGGAAAGGAAACGGCTTTGGCTTTTTAATATCTGCATCATGTGTGGACAGTCTGACTTCTCGTTTACATTTCATTCGTTGTTCTCAGAAACTGTTTATAACTTTATTGTAGAGCGGGTTTCCTTTTCCTTTTCTTTGTTTGTTTCCTTATTCTGTATGTTAGCTGTCTACACACACTTGTTTCCATGAAGCCCCATAGAAATGATGAAATTTCCTGTGAAGAATATGCCAGTCTCTTTGTTTTTTTTTTTATTTTTTTATTTTTTTTTCATTATTTTGTTTTTTTAGGAGAAAAAGAAAACCCCAATAAATTTTGATTTTTGGAGTCTAATCATGTGATTTTCGCAGGTGAGCTGAAAAGCAGTGCCAGGGAGGAGAAAAGATTTGAGGACATGAGATAGAAGATCCCAGCTGGCTTCACCCCCTTGCCTTTTTTCCTGCTTTTCAATTTGTAGTGTCTAGTAAAATGTTAGGGTGTTATTAGATTGGAGAATATTGAGTTTGGTTCTTTTCTTTTCTTTTCTTTTCTTTTTTGTAAAAAGTAGAGTTCCAGCTTCAAACTTAAAATTAAAATTTTAAATAACTCTTATCACTAAATATTGTGATTTGTGGCAGAACTTTGGAGTTTGGTGGTGTGTGTAAAAATGTGCAGTCTCTGTAATCCAGGGTCCCAATCAAAACTTAAAAAGTTATATATAATTCTCAATCCTCTGGTCTTTCCCTTCTGTTTTGATCTTAAAACTGAAAATAACGGGATAAGAGCAAAGCAAAACTCTTCAAATGATTCAAATATATTTCCTTATCTTTATAATAATTTACTCAAACGCGTACTATTTTTTTTTACTTCATTTGTTTTGGTAACGATCCGAGTAGCCCACGCATAGAGGAGAAAACGAAAAGCCTGCCTTCACGGGTGTGGATTGCGCTGTCGCACAGAATATTTTTCTTCTATTTTCTCTTTGAGGTATTATTTGTAAATTCTTGAATTAATCGATTATTGCTTTCTCCCTCACGGTAGAATCTAGGGCTTGAAAAAGAAAAAGAAAATGAAGCATAAATTTAAGTTAACCAAATATAAGTCGATTTTTTTGAACTCAAGTATTATATATATATATATAATTTTAATCTTTTTATTTTTACTTTTTTCAAAGAAATCACTAGTAAACTGTATATGTCAAATAAATGTCGCCAAACCAATATATAAATTATCATATCTCAAATGTTCACTTATTTATATTATATATAATCAAGATTTTTAAAAAAAATATCAAAATTATATTTTCTATAGTCAAGTGAAACTTTTTAAATTTGTGCATTAACATTATTGTCGATCAATCAACTGATTTAAATTTTATTTTAAAAATTTTTGATTAATCAAATATCAGTTATATAAAATATGTATCCTGTTTCAATTTTTAAATGAGTCTTAACAAAAATTTCAATTTAGTTGCTTTATGATAGAGTCACTCTAACCGAACCTTGAAAGTGACCCACCATTCGGGAAAACTTTTAGATTACAGAGTTTTGCCTCACAATTTGAACTTGTAAGGAGCTGATGATAAAAATATATTAAATTTAACTAGATTAGAGTATCCAATCAAAATTCAATTTAATTTTATTTGATATATATATACATATATTGTTTAATTGGCACCAACTGGGGTTTGAAACCCTTTTTGTTGTCACATATTTGATTGCATTTGTTGTTGTGTAAGTAACTAGTAGTACTAAGAGTAGTTATTTCATGAGAGCATTTGACAATATCAGTTTCTTAATTTGGCAGGGCAATTCAATAAAATTAACACATTCGAGAAATATGCTCATGTGAATAAGTTTTAAGATATAGGCACTAAAAATTTATTTGGTAAGAGATATAATCTTAGAGTGTTCAACTCACTTTCCATGTTTAGCAATTTCGTGTAACTCAGTCAAATAATCTAATTGTGAAGAATATTATTACTAAAAAAAAAAAAAGGGAACAAATAATGGCTGGAAAAAAAAAGAAGGTGGAGATTGCTTACAATCATTAAAAGAGGAAGTGGGTACAGCTACTCCAATTCCAGTGCCATAAAAAACTAAAGCCGATGAAGAGGATCTAAACCACAGAAGTGCCACAAGGGCTACGGAGGAGTATCGAAACATTAATACCATAGTTTTTTGTATATATTAGTATAAAGAATCTTTGGTAATGTATAACAGGAAGTGAAAGCCTATATAGGGAGATAGGTCTGCCTACTGACTTTGTCAAGCCTGTGGCGCCCGTTTCTACAATAAAGCCGGCAGGGGTATGAAGTTCAAAGTTGTGTGACATCTTCGTTACTGACAATGCGAAATGATATCAAGTAAAGCAAATTCAAATTTTGATATCAAATAATGTGGGACACAAGTGCGAAGACTTTGGAAAGATATCATTGTCGGCTCTGTCATCAACCATGGTTAATGGGTGCCGTTATTATCGAGGATGAATCAATCATACACACAATGTGTGCAGCCCATTGTCAATATACATATGTATAGATACATAGGAGAGGTGCTAATCTAGTCAATTCGTTTCGGGCTGAACTTTGTTATTTGGCTTCCTTTTTCCTTCATTGTATTTGGTGTTCTAAATGTTTTATAGTCTTGGACCTATTTTTATAAATCCACACTCTTGGACACAAATGCCTCGCCTTCGCTTCTCTATTTCCATACTCGTACAACTCGAGGATGTGTTTTCCGCGCATGATTATTGTTGCCTTCTTCTCCAACTCTTAAGGTGTCCCCTTTTGGGATTGCTTTGTCTAAATTGATCTCCACGTCTAAGGTAAACGTCTACCCATTCTTGATAGAAGTTTACTTATTCTTCGACTCATTTTGTGAACTCATCCAAACAAATAATAAAAAAAATAGTGTCTCAGTAGGAGAGATTGAGAGTTTTGGTAAACCCGTGTTTACTATGTACGATAATTTTCTAATAATAATAACTATTATAATAAAAAATTTATGAGATTATGTATATGGTCCTATAAATATCATTCAATAAGATATGGGTAAATCTTGTGGTTGATTCATACAATCTCTATCGATATGATTTGTTTTCCTTATTTTCTATGCAAGCTACTATGTGGATTTATGTAACTTATTGGAGATGAATGCATGGAATTTGATTCTGCCATTCTCCTTTATATAGCTTTTGACATGGTTTTCGAGATGAATACATGGAATTTGATTCTGTCATTCTCGGTTGGATAGCTTTTGACGTGGTAATCCAAATTTAGTTCCCTTCTTATTTGTTCCTACTCTATGACCTACAGCACAAGCATTGTGATTAGGTTGAGGTATCTCATAAAATCAATATAATTTTATTTAATATTTTTATTATAGCATTATTGATGGAATATGGCTTTTGTTTTGAACAAAAATAAAAGTTATGCTACATATATATTGATCATTATACTTATAAAATGATATCTTATTTGAATTATTTGTTCACATAATTATTAAACTTTTATTATAGAGAAAACATATTTGTTGAACTTGAATGAACCTGCCTTACGACCAACCTTAGTGTTAATAAATTTAGAATATAATGTTACCTTATTGATATAAATCTTAATTTTATATTTGAATTCAAATTAATATAGAAAAAAAAATTAATCATAACCTTTGATATATCACATTTGTTCTTTATTAAGTTAGTTAAGAGTAATTATTGTAAGTGACTATTCTCTGATACCAATAAATTAATTTAATTCGTACATTAAAAATAAATTAATCTTATTCTACTATATTTTTTGAAAATTATTTAGTATTATATTTATGAATTAATTCTATTTTATTAATTTAATCTAGTTTGACTATATTATGACATGTCTAATTTTTAAAATATTTTTTTTATAAAAAATTATAATACTAACCTAAAATTTGTTTTTCTCCCCTCTTTCTCATTTTCGCTCTATCACAAGGGTCATTGCTGCAACCATTGCCATCGACCCTCCACTGCTGCCACAACCATTATCATTGTTGCCTCTCTCTAACTCTGACCAATTTATTGATAAGCATCAATAAATAAAAATTTAATAATATGAATTAAAGTTATCAGGATACCAGAAATTTTAAATAAATTTATTAAAATTATTAGGGTTAAAAGCAATATATAACCAAAAGATAAAAATTTAATAAATTTTATATAAGTTTAATAACAACTTATTTGAGGAGTTTTAGTTAAATTTTAGATTTAATCACATATCTTGTTTTTCTAAAAGTTATAAATGATATTTAATTATTTTATAATTATAATAGGTTTAACAGTATCTTAATTTAAGTCAATCTCTCTTTTAATAATTTGTTAAACCAATTTTTTGATTCTTATTTTGTTCTGAATTTTTTATTTTATTTTAAATTCTGTATGTGTACATATAATTTTCTTTTGTAAGATTAATTGATTTTTTAAAATAAATTTGAAAAAAAAAGTTTTTTGATTTTTTTTGGACATCTTTGAAATTTATCAAAATTACTATCGGAGGATTTTTAATTATAATTTATATTTTTAGTTTGTATTTTTTAATAAATATTAAGTTAAGATTTTATTTTTATTAAATTGAATTTAACAATTTGAAGATTTAATTTTTTTATTTTACTTATAATTTTTATCATGTTCTTTAAAATTTGCATCATTTACACTCTTATGTTATGTGTCAATCAAGTATCTTTTAGGTAAAATTAGCTTGTAAATTGGTAAAGGCAAAATTTTATAAAGAGAGCATAATTTAAACCAATCATAAATTCATAATTTAGTTTAAATATTTACAAGATATAGATTATAATTTCCTTTGTAAGCTACAAAATATGTTTGGTTATTCTAATCTTCATTTTTTTCTATTGTAAATTTTATGACAATGATTTCTTTCTTTGATATATTTATTTTTATGAAATAAAAATTAACTTCTTTCCCACTATTAAATTCATTTCAATGCATAATTATCCTGATATAAATGACAAATAAGTTATTACATGTTTTTAAAATTGTATTACTCTTATTAAAATAACAAAAAGTCTAATTTCACTCATTATTTATTTTTTTTTATAATTATATTTAATTTACTTTTTAAAAAGTTGTCTAACATGTTATCTCTCTTAATTGTATTTAATTTATATTAAAATTTTCTATTAAATACACTCACATGATAATAACTTTTATATATATATTATAGTAGATGTTTTTTTAATTATTATGCTATTATATTTGCTGATGTAATATAATAATAATAATTATTATTTTTTAAAATTTAGAATTTATACCACTTAAATAAATTTGTTACATGGTGCATGAGATGTTGTTATGCAATTATATTTAATAAAAAATTATTTAATATAGATCAAATTTAATTAATAAAATTAATTTATTAAATAAAATTAAAAAAGAAAATAAAGTAGACATAATTATAAAAAATCTTTAATATTGTTAGTGAAATTAATTCTCATTTTTTTATTTTTTACTTGTTAAAATTTCGAGATAGCTTTCCTTTTCAATTTTTCCAAAATAAAAGACATTGATTTTTCTGCCAATAAAAAGTTTAAAAATATGTCTAAAATTTTTATTTAAATAAAAGTCCTTGTCCCCGACTCCACCGAAGCAATGAAGACACCATCTTGGCCAAAACGCGACTAAAATAAACCTTCTCGATTACTTTATTCTGGTTGTTAATAATCCTCTTGTCTTTCTAACCAGAAAATCTAGATTTATATATTTAATTCAAAATTTTTACTTTAACAAGAAAAAAGGAAAAGAAAGATTATCTTTTTTTTTATTTATTATTATTAGACAAAAGTAAAACGCAGTGGTAAAGTCCATATCATCCAAAGTCATTCATTTTGAAAGAAATAATTGACAAACATTGAGAAAAGTTTAGTAATAATATTTAGACAGTAAAATAATAAAAAATATTTATTAATGATAATTTATTTAATTTTATGAATAAATAAAATTATATATAAAAATTATTTTATTATCTTTTTTATAAGTAATAAATATTGGTAAATGTTTTATCTAAAAAAAATTCTGAATGTTGACTTACCTAATTGAGTCATTTAAAGCTAATTTTTTATTATAAAAAGAATAAAATGGAGAGGCATAAGTTTATTAAAATACAACTAAATTCTCAGTAGACACGAATGGGGATTATTTATGAAAATAATGCATTTTTTTCATGACTTATTCCAAAAATAATGTGAAGGCTAAAGAATAAATTAAAAAAAGAAGAAGAAAGGGAGTAAAATATATATATATATTTTTTTTCCTGTTACATAAATTCATTTACTTAATAAGTAAGTTGAACCATAGGATCCAGATTTCGCGGATATAATCGTAGTTTCAGAAACATTAGGTAAAGGTGCCAAGTTTTTCCGATAGCATCAAAATCTTGCCATCCGTATCCATCACCGCAAAAGGAGGACTATGGGAGGAGGAGCAGCTGTGAGGGCGGCCGCGAAGGTCGCCGGGATTGGCGTGGTGGAGGCCGGCGTCCTTGGTGGCTTATCGTCCGTCCCTCCGCCGGCGGAGCACTCGGTGCGCAACGTCTCGCGCCCTGTTACGGCTTTAATTTCCCAGGGCGGGAAGGCCGGTGGCGCCGATCTGGCCGCCGCGGTTCACAGGCCGTCGTGTGAGTTCGCCGGCGCCGAGGAGGAGCTGTTGCTGGATACCGGAAGGCCGATGTCGAGAGTCGTGTTCGGTGGCGCGCCTAGCCTGCAGGAGGCGAAGGACCCCACTACTGAGCTGAAGGATGCGCTGGACAAGTATTCGCACTTTTATCCCAAAATAAAATTATTTTTTCCTCGTTATGATTTTTTTTAAAGTTGAGCTTAGTACTTTTTTAATGAAAGCAGTGGATGGCTGATATTTTGAATGCATAAACATAAAAATAATAATAATAAAAATTAAAAATTGTGTTCATGTGCATCGAATTCCTTGGGATTGAGGGACTATTTAAACTACCTTTTGTTTGGCTCAATCCAAACAATGAAGGAATTTTACCTTTTTTCATTGTAAAAATCTTGTCTTGTATTACTGAAAAATTGAGAAATGAGAGTCATTGTTAGTTTTCTACTCTGGCCCCATTTTCTCAGGGCAAAGGTATTGCTTAAAGTTGTTGCTATTTTCGGCTTCGATTGGAGTGGCTGATTGACCTTTACATGTGTGTGGGCATGCTTTTCTTGCCCTTTGAATCATCTCTTGGATTGGAGCTAGATGGATTTTTCACTCCTTATTGTGCTATTCTCTGTTATCTCTGTAGCATTTGATTTGATTGGCTTTTAAAAATGTGCTTGGTCTGTTTCTCTGGTCTGATGTTACTCTTGGTTATGCATTGTATGAACACCAGAAATTTCCCATGGCTTGTTGACAAGCATGCCATGGTCATATCTGTTCCTCAATGAAGCTTCCAAAAAGTTGTATGACCTCTCTCTCTTATATATGGTTGTGTACTTGTGTTGGGCCTCTCCGCCAATCTCGTAGAATGGGTTTTTTCCTTTCAAAGAATGTTTTTCTTTGTTTGTTTTTTTTTTCTGATAAAATGTTATGTTTTGATAACTTTTATTAATTGTTCTGATATAGTACTGTTCCTATGGTGACTAATTCCACTTTTCTGTTACCTAGTTCAGAGTTTTTACAAAGGAATTTTAATTATACTTTTTTGGACTCCACCATCTTCCTTAATGTTTTCAACATGACGTTTTCAGGGTGCATCTGTCATCTCCTACTCACAAGGGGTCTGATGGTTCATCCAGAATTGGTCAATTGTCCGCCCTCTCTTCGCTTACTAATTCTGACAATTTGAAGAATAAAAAGTGTATTACCTCTGAGCCAATAGCAGCTCCTGTGCCAAAATATGCTATGAAGGCATTTTCATTGCTTCATGAAAGTCCTGCTGTACAGGTTCTGATAAATCTACATTATCCTCTCCATTGACAATTCTTTCCAGAAAATTAACTGGTTTGCATTATGTGAATGATGATAGAATGATTTCTGACCTTTGTCAGGCAGACTGTCAGACCTGGGAATTCAACTCCCCCCACCCCCCCCCCCCCCCCCCCCCCCAAAAAAAAAAATCTTTCCCTGCTTTTCTCTGCGCTTGGGGTTGCACGGGGGGTGGGTGGGAGTGGGCTGTGGGGGGTCAGGTTTGGGTGTGTTGGGTGGAGAGCAATATAATGATATATTTAATGGAAAATCAGGTTGTATAACAACAGCCCATGACATAGAAGCTAATCTCCATGCTTTAAGTTGACTTATGATGCTTTAAGATAATGAAAATTTAGTGCATTACTCTCTTTTTAGTGCAAGCCATTCATCAATTAAACCATTTATTGAATGTTGCTTTATGGAGTAGAAATGTGCTACAACTGGATTATGCCGAGATTGGTGTTATAGCTGCTATAGTCATTTGGTTTGTCAAATCACAGAGACTTGAAAATCCTTCCTCTAAATAAAAAGACAACCATATAGAACAGTAAAAAGCTGAGGCCTCTTTAGTTTCTGTTACTATTGTATTGAATGAAGAGTACACTGGACACTGGATGGCACTCTTAGTTTTGTTAACTGAATCTACTTATTGGTTTTTTGTATTCAGAGTGTTGTTACTTCCATTGCCGATGATCCAAAGGTCTTGGATGCTGTTATGAAAAGTAATGCTTTCACGGAATTCCTCCGGACCCACAAGATGAGTAAGAGCTCTGTTTCTTTTTCAATTCAGCACATTTTCCTTTTGCATTAAGCATACTCTTGTTAGTTGGCTCCTTGACATAATATGTTTCTAAACCAAAATGAAACGGTTGCAGATTTGGACTTGGGGGATCAGGAATCTTCAAGCGAGTGTACTGAAGTATCTGACAATGAATGTCAAGTTGCAACTGGAAAGTCTGTCAAAGGTTTGGGGGGTTTTTGGGTGAACATCAAGCAAAGAGTGGTTGAGATGGTGAGCAATGTCTCTACCTATCTTCAGAACTTATCTTACATCAAGCAAAAAGTGGTGGAGATGGTGAGCAATGTCTCTACCTATCTTCAGAACTTATATGATGCCTTGGCTGCAGAGAACGCAGCCGCAGCATCTGGTGCAAGGCCCAATTCCATGGATAAAACCCTGGGAGCATCTTTCATGGCATTGGCTGTGATGGTTATAATGGTTATACTGAAGCGAGTTTAGGGATCATTTGGCAGTGTCACTAAATTTGTCAAGTTTACAAAATCAAGCAGGCATGAGATTTATGTTCAGATATTTTTTTTTTAACATTAAGTTGTATAATTATAAGATGTCATAAATATTATAACCTATCGGTTGAGTAAACTGGTTGTATTCTTAAGACTAATATGGTTGTTTTCCATATTGCAAATAATTCTGTCTTATTAATATTGATAGCCGTAAAATAAACACGTCTGTGTGTTAAATGTGAAAGTGCTACGGGGAGGTCTAATTCACGTTAAGTTTGACTATTGTAACTTCACATTTCTCGTAGAATGCATATTGTTTTTAAAATCAGTAAAACTCTATCAAATATAAAACGATATTATGATTACTTTACTCCTGATCACCGTCACAGTCTAATCCAAATTAAGATTTATACTTGGATCAAATATTAAGTGGTCAGTTTTTACTGTGACTTATTTATCTGCTGCTCTGAACACCTAGTTAACCAGTATCATGGACGAATTATGTATATTTATGTATATCGCGATGAAATAAGTTTAGAAAAGGCATCAGATCTCTCATTATTATGCATTCTCCTATTGAGGATAATGTAAAAATAATGCTAATTTTAGAGTAATCGGGTATTTGATCTTTTTTGAAATTTTTCATAACAAGTGAAAAGTTTGAGTTAATCTAACGGTTATTTAGTATTCTTGATTTCTGAAATATTCACTTGAATTTTCAGTGTTGTATTTCTTGCATGATAGCATTATTAATTAATGAAATACTTTTACAATAACAGCTTTTTTTTTTTTTTTTAAATCATTGGTTTAAAATCTTAAACTTTATATCACAATTTTAGAATTTACATGGGCAGAGCTCGACGTAAACCGTGTAGTCACTATAAACTGTGACCTCTGGTTCCACCCTTCTATAAAATTTTGGCCAATCTTAGCAGTAACTTACTAGGTCCGATCGTTTCCATTATCTATTTATCTCTTGTTTTTGAGGACCAGGAACTCCTATTAAATTTTGAGAAAGAAAGCACTTGAGCATACGGCTGTTTCTGAACAAAACAAAACAAAAGGGTGTGCTCCCTTCTGCTTCAAGGCCAGCTACGTTAAGGCCTCTGTAATTAGAAGCTTTGTTGGAAATTCTTTCAGATGAAGATGCAAACGGTTCAGAACAGAGCTGACCAAGAATTACGACTTATCATTTAATGAAGTGGTCGTTACACGTTTATCTTTGCCAAGAAAAATTACAATGTCAGTTTGATGCACCTGCGCTTGGTGACACCAGTCAATTTTAACTTCCTCAACTACTTACACCACTCATCGCGAGAATACATGCAATGCAATGTACCCCCTAGAGTTTGGGACTCCTTGAAAACAAGAAAACTGATACTATATCTGTTACTTTGAATCCGCAAAATTAGGCAATTCTAGCTGCTCAGAAAGCTTGTGAAATAGTCTGCGAACGACCACATCTCTCTGTTGTTACAGCAACCCAACAAAAACCCGTGTTATTCTTGTTGTTTAGACCTGATCTTGTTACATGCTCGGTTGTCGCATTACAGTGCACTATTAATGTACAGGATATCATCCTTTGCTATCTGCAGCTTTCCTTTGTCTCGTCTACTACTTACTTGTCTCTGGTCTGACTGGCCTCGCTGCAAGAAACAGAAGTAGTCCAAAATGGCTTCAGGAGCTTGTCAAACAACAAGATTGTCTATCATATTAAATGTTACTAAATGACAACAAACAATGAATGTAACACTGAATTTGCAAGTAGCGTCATATGTTTACCTTCCTCAGGACAAATGCTAAATACAGGTAAGCTACTTCCCATTCATCCGGAGAAAGAGTGCCTAGACATGCAAACTACCATTAGGCAAATGAAACCATTTAAGGTAAGCTGAAAGAACATAGGAAAAGGAATAAAAAGACATTAACCATACCCTTGTCGTCTTTACCATCACCCAAAGCACCAAGCCTCCGCATTAACTCAATATATTCTCGTTTTTTCATATACTCATGCACAAAATCATGTGCATTCTTCACAAAAACTAGCTCCAAATCATACTGTCACAGTTGAGTTAGAATGCACAGAATAAGCCTATTTGCATGAATGATTGGAAAGTTCTGTTTCATGTGTTACCAGTGTTTTAACACCACGAAAACTATAAATCATTTCTAAAACAATGAAAAGATATGGGTAGTTTCCATGCTAAAAAGAGATGAACCACGCAACAAGATTGTACCTCTTCTGCCATTGACTTGAAGACATTAAAGGGGACAATCCATTCAGGACAATCAACAGCATCCTGCACAAGAAAGCATGCAGTTATTATTGTTGTCTAGATCAACACAACATTGTAACAAATATGAACCAAGGCCATATAACGAGGGACATCCACAATTTGAGAGAGTCGATTATAGCAATTTTAAAAATTTCTTTAGAAAAGGATGGACACATACCTCCAGGTGGAACTGATACTTGATACCAAAAGGAGTAGATGACTTGAATTTCTGAAGCAGAAAACAAAGTAACTCGTCAGATTTTCTGGAGATGGGGAGATAAAATTTATTGATTTGCAACTTTTGAAAATTGCTCACCTTTTCACTATATTCTTCGTCAAAAGATATCCAGTACACACTGTTACCAAAGGCCAGTCCTTCAGCTGCATATAAACATAAAAATGGCATCTTCCATCAAGAATGTCACAACTGGCCTCCCATACCAATTAACGAGGATAGGAGGGAATTGTAAGGACAAGCAACGAAGCCTCATTGTAAGTATTTGAGAAAAAAAGCAAGTAATGGAAACAACATAAAGCAAAAATTTCAGACAGTGAAAATGACAACTGCTCTAGTACACTGGAATTTAAGCGCCCAGTTTGTAAGGATTTAAAGTAATTGGGGTTTGAACACTTAACTTCCCCCAATATCTTTGCTCTTACAGCCAACCATGCTAAGCCTGTTTGGTTAGACAATCAATCTTCTAGAGCCAATAATAATGCTAGTAAAATTTTACATAGGAGCACCACCTTTAAGTACATACTCCATGACATACATGACTAGATCCAGAAATCACAAAGTTAGTGTTTCATTGAAATATATCTGAAGCTAGCCAATAATATGAAAGGGCAGTGGGTCTTTTCTATAGGGGAGGTTGAATGAGGACAATAATAGATGACCCCTGCCCTCAGACCATAGGTGTGATGACCAACATACCCACATGCACCTTTTTCTAGATCAAACAAAAAAAAAAAAAAGAAATTGAAATCAAGGCATATGTGCCAGGCACAACAGCAGGAAAAAAAAAAAAACAAAAGAGGAACAACAAACTTGACTAATGGCAACAAAATATTGGATGTTCTTGAAAAAGATAATAAATATGCATTTAATCCCTGTTCTACTCAGTGACATTCAGAAGCTAGGTACATGGTAAACTGAACAGTTTTATTAGAAGATAATTTCCTCTAAGATAACATGCTGCATGGTTTTCAAAATATTTGTCTGCACGTTCATTGGAAAGTTCAAGGTCATGAGGCCACACCTTCTCTAAATTTTTTGACGATAACATTAGCATCTGGCATTGTTCCAATGAAGATGCCACCTGGACGAAGCAAGGCTGAAACATTGGCCAAGGATCTCCTAGCTCTTGTTTCAGTAGACCAAGAATAGTGTAGGGCAAACTGAACATTTAAATGGAAGGATGAATGAAAAGAGAGTACATAACACAGAAGCACACACATGTGCACACACATAGAAGACATTGGGGGAGGGGGAGAGAGAGGAAGAGATATCTTCATGCCACCACAATGAATTAAATCTTCAGAAAAGGGAACATTCACAAAGTGATCAGTCTGTACACATGTTCAGTCCAATGCACAAAGAAACAGCAAATGCATTTCGTGAGAGCTAAATCACCACAAGAATAAGCAAAATTTGAATACTTAGCTTGAAGCAACAATTAAGACAGAGTTTTCTGGAATGCAGTCTGTCCTTATAAGTAGAGGTGAGCTTTATATGGTTTAAACCATTAATCAAGCCCAACAAAACCATATTTAACAAATTGGTCTCATTTGATGGTTTGAAAATATGGTCTGGTTTGAATCTTTAAAAATTATGGTTTAAGGTTTAGGTCTTGTTTGTGTTATTGCAAACCAAACCACACAATAAACAGTAATTCTATTTATATATAATTTACATATATATATGGCTTACTTAAATAATATATTTTATGTCAAGACACATGTATCTATGCATTATGAGGTTATAATTTCATTATATGCAAATGTTTACCTATGTTATGTGATATTATTATTACAATATAAATTAAATATTAGACACATGGTCTTTTTAATTTTTTTTCTTACTATAATACAAACCCATAAACCAAACTAAACCATAATTTCATTATTTGTTTTTAAAATGTAAGATGACTTGGGTTGGTTAAGAAAATACCCAAACTGTAACTTATTACTTTGGTCTCAGATTTTCCCTACACAGCAACAAACCAAATCGTGCACACCCCTACTTATAGCAGAAAGGCATACCAAGAAGAAATAAAGATTGTAGATAAAGATTTCAATTCTAATGTTTCAGGGAGAACCAAAAGGCTATCAAGTGGTCTAGTGATGATTAAAGAGTCCCCAAGTAAATTGTTAATTCAGTGGTAACATGAAGCAGTTTCTCAGCTGCTTCAAGA
Organism: Ceriops decandra; assembly: GCA_020615895.1. NCBI lineage: Eukaryota > Viridiplantae > Streptophyta > Magnoliopsida > Malpighiales > Rhizophoraceae > Ceriops > Ceriops decandra. The sequence goes on along the minus strand of JAHLGO010000169.1, from coordinate 6,882,029 downwards.
AATCATAATTTTGGTCCTTGGCAAGCTTAGAAGATGGACACATCGTAAAGGCGCAATCATTCACCTGGCAACTGCACATATCAAAGGGAGCATCATCCGCCAAGAGTTTGTCCAACCGAGCCTAAAGTACCAAAGAATGAAAAAATAAAGAGCTTAGTTAATTGCACTGAAGCATATAAACTGCTTGTATATTGTAACATTAAACTAACAGCCATTCATCAGAGTACTGTTTGACAGGCCTATGCAATTCATATGATTCATAACAACACATGCCACTTGACCTGATCTATCGTTCACTTGAAAGCTGTTATAACTGCAATTACCTCATAACAGTCCCCACATATGAGGCGGGCAGGAAAAGTGAATTTCTTGCGTCGCTGATGATGATCTGCATCACCATTGTAACGTGTACGGCAATCTTCTATCTGAAATAAATATTCAATGGTCAAATAAGAGACAAATTAAATTTTATGTAAAGAAAGATGCAGTTGACAAAACTGATAGAAGGAAATGAATCCATATTCATGCTATTTGATTGCTGTACAAGAAATAACTGTGCTCCAAACTTATCAATAAAATGAGTAGAAACAAAAGGGTGAATTCATGACAGTTTGAAAACCAAAACATGGCCAAAAACAGGAAAAAAAAAAAAAAA
>JAHLGO010000169.1:6778494-6846902 GCA_020615895.1 Ceriops decandra | reverse complement strand
ACAATGAGAAAAGTGAGCCTTTTTGAGCCAAGAGGCCGTGCATCTAGAAAAGGAAATGGAATTGGGTTCTCTTTTGGAATGCTTCTACATTCCACATGGGGGCACCTCATTTTATTCCAAAAAGTCCTACATATGATAACTTATCTTCTCTTTACTATGTACACACATATATATTTACGCCGCTTTATTTTTGAAGACAATTGTCATGTCCTTTGATTTTGATTTTGAGCTTACACCGCACTGCTGCGAGCGACATTTGTTCAGTCCTTAAAAGAGAATTGCTGCGAAGGGGAACTAAATAAGGTTATTGTGAAAAACAGAGGAAAATTTTACTAAACCGACTATTTATGCAATAAATTCTGATTGCCAAATTTGATTAAAAAAATCATATTAACAGCCTGTGCAAACGTGTTCACGAGCATGTTTTAATTAAAAAAAATTAAAAGAAAAATTGCATATTAAAATTTTCTTCCTTTTTAAAAAAAAATAATTCGTGTTCAGCATAATAATTTATTATTAGTTATTTGATTCTAATAAAATTAAATTAATATATAATTTATTCCTAATTTCGTCGTGCACTTCAATTTGTATGTGCTCAAAACGGTCGGTAGCCAAGGAAATGAATTTTTCGAGATAGGGACATCGAAATTCCACTGAATTGCACGAAACCATTGCCTTGGTCAACCGAAAACCGCGTCATTGGTCAACCCCGCGAGGAACGGGGTTAAAAAATGTCACGTGGGAAATTGAAGGAAGACGGAAACGGGAAGTATAGGAAGGAGAATGCGTTCCCATTCCTCTCCAATTGCTATTTCCCATGTTGTCGAAGACCAATCAGGCCTCCACACGTGATCAAAGTAAGTATGGATACGATGGATGCCACGTCACCGGACAAGGGACCCACTTTGGCGACATTGGCTATTTGTAGCCAACCACATCCCCTTGAATTGCCAAGTACAATGAGGTCGACGCGATTTGCCCTTGCGGCGCTCATCGTTCCCGTTGGTGGGGGTTTTTTTTTTTAAATAAATATTTTGTAAATGTATTTATTAATTAAAAATTAAAATATTAAATAAATCTTTTTTATTTTCAATCTCAATATTAATAAATTTAAAATTCAATATCGTTTTCTTAATATTAATTTTTATTTAATATGTGCCAACAAAATATAATAAAAAATTTAAAGTCAAATTAATATAAAAAATATTTTAAATTATTACTAGATTAGCTCTAGTGCTTATATAAAAATTAAAAAAATAAAATAAAATAAATTGACCAAAAACAAAAAATTTGGACTGTGTTTGGTATTTCCGTTACTATTTATAATTATTAGTTGTTGATACTAATTCTTAATTATTATAGCCGATTTTAAAAAATTAATAAAGTATTTGGTTAATTTCATACTTCTTGTTGTTGCATAACAAAATTACTAATTTAAATATTTAGTATGTATCAATGCATTATATTAATAAAATTTTTTATTTTTAGAATAAATATTATAAATATAATATGAAGACTTTTTTTTTAGTTTTAAATATTTATTAAAAAAAATTAATAATTATGAGATGGTAAAAGAAATATGATACTCGAAATATTTTTTTATATGTGAAAATATTAATGAAATTTTTTTAAAATATTATTTAAGAGTCATAAAAATTAAATGATGCTGTAACTATATATAAAAATTTGTGAAATAGAAATGCAAACTTAACCCATATAATAAGTAAGAAAAAGTAGTAATATAATATAGACATGTTTTAAGGGTAATTTGATTTATATAAATTATTTTTAAATACTACGAAATGAAATGCACTAAAAAGTACCCGTCGACTGTTTTCCTTCGAGGGCTATATAAAGAAATAAGCGTACTTCACCGGTATCCCAAAAAAAAAAAAAAAAAACAAACACCCCGAGATTTATTATTAGCAGTTGATTGGCAAATAACACCACCCAAGAGTTAAACCAAATATCCTCGCAACACAGTTTCTTAAGAGACACTCTACAAATTGGAAGTTTAGAATTTTAATTTTAAAATTCTAAGTTATAATCTGAAGAAAAATAATATAAAATTTATTAAAATTAAAAGAACGGTCTTGTTGTATAATTTATGGTCAATAAATCTTTTAATAGAAAAAAAAAATCTAGGCAATAGGCGTGTGTGCGTGTGCGTGTGTGTATGCACTTATATAAAGTTTAATATATTGAAAATAAAAATTTTAACCCCCTCTCTCTCTTTCTGCAAAAACTGAAAATATGTAGTACTTGTTAGTTATTATAAAGTTATCCTTATTTGAGAAATAATTTTGCCCTCAAATTAAAGGAGAAAAAGGTATAAATTTTGTTTTTTTTTTTATTAACAAATTCAATAGAAACTTGACTTGTAATGACATTATTGACACGATGATATTCAACATTTTTTACCAATGCTTGCGTGATGCAGACTTGGAAACGTGGGGAAGAGGATCTTAGTGCTCTCAAAACTATGGGCTCGTCAAAAGCACTTCGGGTCTAATGGTTTGTTTAGGCAACATTTTTTCAGCGCTCCTGGCACCTCACCGGGGGATCTTTGACTGGGCTCAGAATGTATTTCTGAGATGGAGAATTCCAGCATGAATCAATTTCAATCTCCTAGTACTTACCTTTCAAATAAGCGCTCCTGAGAATATGAGCCACTTCAGGCCAATTCCCTTGTGCGATGTAGTTTACAAGCTCTCATCATCAAGGTAATTGTGGGAAGTCTATGACCTCTTTATGAATTGTCTTATTGGCTTTGCTTAAGCTAGATTCATCCTTGGCGCTCCCCCCCCCCCCCCCCCCCCCCCCCCATGACAATATCACTGTTGTGTAAGAAGCTATTGATTAGTTGAGGAAGAAAGAAACATGGCAAACTGGGTTTTAATGACTTCAAAAAATTAATCTTCAAAACGCATACGATAAAGTGGACGAGTACCTTTTTTTGTGGGACCCTCGTTTCTATTCAATTTTTGGCCAGGCATGTTGATCTTATCATGAATTGTGTCACAACAGCGGAATTGCCCATTTTATGGAACGGTGAGCGCACGGAAAATTCACCATGTGTATAGAACGGCTTTCCCATCTAATTATCAAGCTGTCAAGGATAAGAAATGGAAGCCTCTGCAGTTTTCTCATCAGGGACCCCAACATCACGCTTGTTTTTATCGGCCGATGATCTTCTTCTATTTGGGGCTGCTTCGAAAAATATGGTGAAAGTTGTTAAGGAGACACGTGCTTTTTTTGTAATTTTTCTGACCAGAGGGTTAATAATAGTAAATCCAATTTATTTTATAAGATCTGCGTACTAATTTATTATGATTGTTGTTGATTTATTTGCTGTGTTGATCAATCTTTTTCCTTTTGTTTGTTGCATGACTTGTTTGTATTTTCCTAGTACAAAGAGGAATCCTAATCAGACCAAGAAATCCTCTTCGATGTCGGTGGTATTCTTTTTAAGATGTGGATTCCGAATATATCTCGCGCATCTAATACTTCTGCCTATATATATATATATATGAAAGCAAACAACAGTATAGAGGCGTAAAAAAAAGGGCAGATTTCAGTTTTGTGACAATGGCCGATGATTATTGGGTGAAAACAAAGAGGAAATCGTTATCATCACTGGACGTGAGGACCAATAACAACATAGTCGAAAGTAGGAGAGAAACGAGAGATTGGAGTGAGCTTGACTTTGATGTGTTGCAGCAGATTTTGAGTTGCTCGAGTTTCATGGACATCCTTCAAGCGAAGGCTGTTTGCAGGCATTGGCGTTCAGTCACTAAATCCATTATTCAATCCTGCGTGCCCCTGCAGCGTGTGGTTCCGTTGCTTTTGATTCCTCCCCAGGAAGAAGAAGAAGAAGAAGGCAAGAAAGCAACAAGCTGTTGTTTCCTGGTTAGTCCTGAAGGCAGAAGAGTTTACAATAGCAAAGAGAACATGCCTAAGGAAATTTGTACAGGTTGCTGCATTGGGTCGTCCCATGGTTGGATGATTTTCCTTGATGAAAAAATTGCCCCGTATCTTTTAAACCCTTTAACAGGGGCGCGGATTGAATTTCCTAGGATAGATTCTTTCTTGGGAATAGAAAGAATTGCCAGGGATATTAATGGAGATGGATCTGGCGAGTTCCTTGTTGATTATGTCACTGACTGGGGTCGATGTTCCACATCAACTAAATTGCTGCAAAGGCTCATCCCCAAAGCTATCTTGGCATCAAATTCCAAGCAAGACAATTTTGCAATGGTATTAATCTGTTCGGAGAACAAGAAGCTTGCCTTTTGTAACCACAAAGATAATTTCTGGACTGATCTTAGTTGCCTGCAGGGGCCGTATGTTGATATTATGAGCCACGAGAACCAGTTGTATGCATTAGACAAATATGGGTCCGTAGTTGAGGTTTGGGAAATTGGTAATAGTCCTCGTCCTGCCAAAAAGATGACCATTGAACTTCCTTCTCCAAGAAGAAGTCTGCAGGTATCCCAATAATATGGGGATCTTTGTAACTACACATTATACTTGGCAGAATCGCATGGTGATATCTTGCTGGTTGTTCGGTTCATTGGGGAGCTTGTTGATGGGTATGGTCGATTGCTTCGAGAAGAAGACTTGCTCACTGATGAAAGCAGACACCCTTTAGTTTGTCCCTACAAGACAATACTATTTCATCTCTATGAACTGGACATAAAGAACAAGCAATGGCTGGGTGTGGAGTCCCTACATGACAGAGTGCTTTTTCTTGGCGGGAACCATCAATGTCAATCTCAGCTCGTGACTTGGCAGCAACGAAAGGGAATTCTATTTACTTCATCGATGACTACTGGATGAGAATGGAGGAGGACTACCTGTATGGAGGTCATGACATGGGTGTATTTTATCTTGAAGATGAAAGCGTGGAGCCATTTTATGAAACTGTTGCAATGAGAATTCAACCACCTCCCTGCTGGATTATTCCTCATCCATTCTAAGTGGAACATTGAAATTCCTTTCACTTTAGAGTATGAAATAGGATCACGCTGCTTGCTGTATTAACCTTCTGGAGATCTAACAAATTTGTATTATAGAATTTTTTTCTCTCTTTTTATTTGCTCCTTTAGTATTTGTGAAAGCACGATGATTTAACAGTTCTCCAGATTTTGTTACATTCAGTGGGAATCAAATCACTTTCTACAAATTAAACCAGTAGCACTTTCTGGTCAATGAATGAAGAACCAAACCTAATTCAATACTGGTCACAACCTTTTGTCTTCTTTTTGTACAAAGAATTCAAACTCTCTGCTTTGGGATATAAACTTTTACAAGATGGGTTAATCAAACAAAAATTCAGTACCCTGTAAGTCCTTTAAGTCAACTAAATTTGGGTCAATTTTTTGTTTTTGGTACGTGATAAGCAACCATGAGGAGGAAAGATAGGTTTCCAGATACAAAATTATGACTCGACTACAATGATTCAATTATTCTGACTGAGCTTCGGTTGACTCCAAAATTTAATGACCTCCAACTTTGGTTCTTTCCTGTTTCTCTTTGAAACTAGAATGAGGATTTACAATTTCAAGGCTCACAATCTCTCTTGTGAATAAGAGAATGATATGATCCTCGGAAGATATTTCAGGATTATAGTTTAAGACATTGACCAAATGGGTTCCCACACCTTGTCAAAATTTTTCGGGCTCAGCATCTGTTACTCCCTTTAACCCAAGAACTCTCTCTCTCTCTGTCTCTATCTAAGCCTCTCTCTCTCTCTCTCTCTCTCGAGACCAAGAAAATCCAAGAAAAGAAGGCAGCCATAGAAATGGCCCCTCCAAGAAAGCAAGATAAGGAATCAAGGGATGCTATCGTTTCTACCTCTCCAAGAACGGACGCCAGGAATTTTCTTGAGAATCTGTCCACTGATTTGAGGTTCGAGATCACGTTCTTGAACAACATGCTACATTACCGTTCCATAAACAATAAGTACCCTTTCGATTCTCCCAAAGATTTGGATCATTTCATCAAGAACTGGGTTGGGCTGGAAATCTCCGAAGAGCAAATGCAGACGCAGATAAACGTTCTGAGAGAGAAGTACGTAATAAGGAGAGTAAAGAACGCAACCTCCATGTGTCCTCTGCATGATAATGAGCATGAAGCACTTTTATTGGGAAGAGAGATATGGAATTCTAGCGCTTTTGCTCGATATCAGCATGCTGCTGATGAACTGCGAAAAGAACATTATCAAAATGTATCAGAATGGAGCTGAGGCATCAGGATCCGGAACTGGGCACGATCAACATCCCAATACGTAATTGTACACGAGCAAGCCATCCAATTTAATTCCTGATTTCAGTGTCCAGATGTTGAGAAAGGTCCTCTAAAGGTTGGTGTTGGAGTAGATAGGAAAAGTATTGATCATCTCTTTGTTCTATGCACGGTCAAAGGCAATGCCAGACTCAGTCAAATTCATCATCATCTTCTCTGAAGAATACAATTAGTAATGGATTCCATTCTCTCCTTTCCTTTTCTTTTTCAGATGGGTCTTTGTTTCTGCATAATTGGGATTTCCAAATTTTGTTCTTTGGCATAACTGGATCAGTCGGTTGTTCATTCAGCAGACTTTGAAGAAATGTGGTTTTCCACTATCTTGTACATCGGGTTGGAATAATGAAACACAGAATTGTATCTTCTGTCAATTTCTTAAATCAGTCCAATATACTTGCTTTTGAGTTCACCTTCGTGGCACGCCCAAAAACACAAACCAAAAAAAAAAAAAAAAAAAAGACGTAATGGTTTCTGAAAAATTACCTGCTCAATACAGGTATGAAATGAGTTTATGGATTGCTTTTTGTAGCATAACCAGCAGAATTCTTTCCCTGGTGTGATTCATAAATATGACGTAAACTCCAACATAGGTGCAAAGCTGTTACTGAAATCATATGTGTTACATTGGGTAAAGGAAATATTGGCCTTAGTTAATCAACTCGTTTGGCTTGCTACCTTCCGTTTTGAGGCCATATACTTTGTGACTAATTTGATTGATTTTTCACAGTAAAATGCCTGAAAATTTTGTTTGGTCCTGAGCTTAATTGGGGAACAATGTGTGTTTTGGATTTGTTTTATATATGTATATAGAGAGAAAGAGAGAGAGCTGTCAAAATACAATCGCAACCCAAACCCGTCTAAATGAGTAAGGCTAGTTACTCGATTTTTTCAACCTAAATTCTAAAATTTAGGATCAAATATGTGCAGACTGGCTGGAAATATCATCCCATTGTAATTATTTGTTTTTGTTTTATTGAGAAAGCAATCCCACATGTTTGGCTTACGAGGATAAGAGCTCCTGGGCAAATTAAATTAGCACGGATATCACAATCGTTTCTTGTCATTGTAATCAGCATAATTAATTTGTTGAACTAACAGGTTACCATTATACCACCAACATTAATTAATTAATTAATTAAGGATTTTTTTTATTGGGGTGTGGGGGGGGGGGGGGGGTTGGGGGGAGGGTTAAAAAAAAAAACAACAAAATAGAACAGCGGAAAATTGGGGTTTAGGCGAGATGCTGACATTAACCTAATCAATATCATAGGCTTCATAAAATGGGCTTCCACCCCATCATCTCTCTTTTTGCACGATTGTATTTACGCCACAATAAATAAATGAATAAAACACCGAACGTCGTCGTATGTTACTTTATCCGTCTCCAATTTTCATTCTCATCAAAGCTGAAACGCCCAAACTCACCCGGCACCGAAGAGTAGGAAGAAGAAGGAGAAGAAGAAAAAGAAGAAGGAAATGCAAGCCATGGCTTCGCTTCAAAGCTCAGTGGCGTCTCTCTCACTGTCCTCCAATAACTCCTTCTTTGGCCAGTGCCTCTCCTTTCCCTCTTCTCCCTCCTCACTATCCGTAAGTTACTTCCAAAAATCAAAAAACATTATTTTCCTTTATAAAGGTTGAAGCTTCTCAATCCCTCGTTCGTACGTATGCATCTGTGGGACTGCTAAACTAGTTGTTCTTTGCGGAATTTGGTTGTATGTCTGCTGTGTTGAAATGGGTCCGTCTTTGTATTTGGAGTTAAAAGTGCTGTTTTTTGGGAAAATTTAGGGATTTGGATGGCCATTTCCATATGGGTTTTGGAAAATTTAGGAATTTGGATTTGTTTTTTTTTTTCCCCTTAATGAGGTCTCAATTATTTTTCTTTTGTTTTGTTCCCCCCACGGGGCCCTTTGTTGTCTTTCTTTTGTTGTGCTATTGGGACTCCTTGTTGATATGCTTGACTCTGGATATGCAGGAATTGAAGTTATTTCCCGTTAAGCTAATCCAATTGCAATAATGAATTGAGAGACTTTGACTATTTTAAGTTGCTTTAGGAATTAGTGTTTCTGAGCTTATTGATAATACTTTTCTGGGCGGATTGAATTTCACTTTTTGTGCACTCACTTTTGACTGCAGGGGAGATGAGAGGGAGACTTAATTTAGTTAATTTTGAAGAATGATTATGTGCCCAGCAATACAACTAATACTATTACTACCCACAGAATTCTTTTCTAATTTTATGTTGATCGTAGTTACCTTGTTTAGCAGACAAGCTTATTTTGATTCACTTGGTTGAGATGGAAAGTGAAAATAAGATATATGATGGAGTAAATTTTTAAAGACTTCTTGTTACCACACTGGGCATTGATTCATTGTGTCCAAAATATCATACTGTTTCTCTGAATTCAGAAAATTGTACCTGTGCTCATATTATAACAATCATTTTACATGTTTGACATTCAGGTCAAGTTACCAGAGAAGCAGTGTCTCATTATTGCAAGGGTTGGTATCTTTTGTTTCGGTTCTGTGCCAATTGAGATTTCTATTGCTGGAGCTGGTACACAAAAGTATTCTAATATTGTTTTCAACCGCATGTATCATTAACAATGCTTTGTATTGTATAAATGGGTTCATGGCTAAAGAATTCTTGGTATCCCCCAAATTGAATTTAAGGTTTTCCTGGAAAGCTTCCTTTTTCTCCCCGTAGATCTTTTTGTTTAGAGGGGCATAATGTTTTAATTGTCTGTCCGACGAGAGTAATTTACCATTTTATTTCCAAGTCTTCTTCTTCTTTTTTTTTTTTTTTTAATTCTTTTGCTTTCCTCTAACAGCTAAAGCGATGGGAGCGGATTAAATGTAAGCCTAACAGCCTTCCGATTTTACACAATATGCACGTTAAGGTAGGAGATACTGTTAAAATGATATCAGGAGATAACAAAGGAAAAATTGGAGAGATCACTAAGATCTTCAGGCACAACAGCACTGTGGTAGTGAATGAAATAAACCTAAAGACAAAGCATATGAAGAGCAGAGAAGAGGGCGAGCCCGGCCAAATTATTAAGGTAGGTTTGACTATTTGGAATAGGAGTCCTTTTTTGACGTCAGCTAGTTCTTATACTTCTTGTCTATATGCCTGGCTAGATGTATTTTTGCTTGCAACTGAAACTCGGTGTTAACCTTTAGGGATTTATTTTTCTTACTTAACCCCAAGTGGACTTTTGAACTCGGTATTCCAGATTGAGGCACCTGTTCACAGTTCGAATGTGATGCTCTACTCGAAAGAACAGAACGTAGCGAGCCGGGTGGGCCATAAAGTCCTGGACAACGGGAGGCGAGTCCGTTACCTCATAAAAACCGGAGAAATACTTGACAGTGAAGAGAAGTGGAAGACGCTTAAGGACGAGAAGAACAAGGCGAAGACCGAGGTAGCTGCATCTTCATAGAGACACAACACAACTCGCCAATTCATGTAGCTTTTGAATTTCTGGGGTATGGCCCCATCACCACTGACCTGGCCGTGTTGGCCTATTTGGTGCATGGAATGACAAAGTCATGTGGAACACTGGCTTAAAAATGGAAGTGAGCTTGACGTAGGAAGATCAATAAAACTAAAGAATAACGTCAAAATTTACTCCAGAATACAAACAAGCCCCAAAAATTTATTCAAAAATAAAATTTAATATATATTATAAAATGATATTGGGTTATTTTTGTATGACGATAACTAAAAAATTAATTAAAAATATTAAAACTGATTAAAAGAAAAGATAATATTTCTATTAAATAGTTTAATGTTTTAAAACAATTAAATATCTAATCTAATAAGATTTTAAATATTATTATCACTATGAGATAATAATAAGTTTTTAAATAATAGATTTTTTTTATGGTTTTATTTTAATTTAAAAAAAAATTGATCTCAAAATTTTGAAGCGTTAAAAAACAAAACAGCAACTGTCGGTGTTGCGTTGAAGAAAATTTGTCGTCAAAAATTCAACTTTGACAGAAATAGAACAAATTGTACGAACCCCGTGAAAGAAGTTAAATATTAAAATTTGGGAAGAAGTTAAATGTTGAAATATCGAAAGAGTAACAAAGTTTACGTTCTTCAAGATTATGGGCAACATTGTTGCGTACATATAATTAGGCAGATGTCCCATCAATCACATCAACTTTTATGGATAAAGGCCCTTTGTAAATGTCTCCTTTCCTCGATTTTGAGCAGTTTCAACTGACAGATATCACGGAATTGGCCTTTATCCACCAACATATCGCGACATACTATTAATTAACTTGATTCGGACAGTAATTCAATTTTTTTCAAGTGTTAGAATGTTATTAACTGAAAATAAAAAAAAATATAAAGTAAATAAAAGATAAGAAAAATTTTAAAAATTATTATATTACTTTAAAAATATAATTATAATATTATTTTAATAATTTATAAATAAAATCAATTATATATAGTCATCCACTTCTTTAATAAATAATTAAAATGTATTCAATTTGAAAAAATTTTACATAATTTTATGCTTTATAAAAAGATAAAAAAAATTATTTATAAGATTATAAAAGTTTCCACTTAGTTATGGAATTATAGAAAATAAGCCTCTTCAATAATTTAATTTAGGTAGAATAATGTGGTGCATGACATTCTTTCCCACTTAATCTAGCGACGCCCTCGTCACGTCTCTCTTATATGTCTCGATCACATCCACATTGTTCCACAAAATTAGCTCGTGTTCCCAACTTGTCTCGCTATCAGTCAAATTTTTTTATTTAATAAAGTACTTGACATAACTCGAATGGTTCATTCTCTTTAAAATGACACAATGCGTCAATATCTCTTACACATCACAATTTGGTATCGTTGTTATGGTTGTAGGGGCTCTTTTTGATTTGCCCCTGCTCGGCTCCTCTTTATCAGGATGGTAAGGTTTTAGCAAGCTTACATGGAATACTAGATGCATCTCGATGTATGATGGTAGAGTTAATAGGTAAGCTAACTTGCTAATCCTCTTCTCCATTGAAAAGGGTCCCTTGTAATGTCTTACGAGACCCTTATGCACCATAGCAAGCCTTTAACTTTGATGGGAAAGTAGTTTCACCATAACTAAATCTCCTTCCTCAAACTCCAAGTATCTCTTATTGGCATCGACCTATTTCTTCATTCGCTTGGTAGCCTTAGCCAAGTGTGTCCGTGCCATATCGGACTTTTTATGCCAACTCTTAGCAAACTTGAATACAACAGGACTCGGCACTTTGTAGCCAACCATCATTATGTGTGGAGTCATTGGTTGTAGTCCCTTAATAACCTCAAATGGACTAACCCTAATTGACTCATTTTTCTATAAATTGTATGAGAATTGGGCTATGTTAAGCAATTTAGCTCAATCAATCTGGTTGACACTTACTTAATGCCTCAAGAACAACTCTAACAGGCATTCACCCTTTCTGTTTGGTCCTCAGCTTAGGGATGAAAGCTTATGGAGAAATTGAACTCCGATCCCATCAATTTAAATAGCTTTATTTAAAATCTCCTGATGAAGCAAGTGTCTCTATCGCTGACAATCATCTTCAAGATGTCCTAATATTTCACCACATATTTGAAAAATAGGCGAGTTACATCTTTAACTATAAACTTTAAAGGTATGAGGATGAACATACCATACTTGTTAAACTAGTCTACCACTATCATAATATGGGCATATCCATCTGAATTTGATAGACACATGATGAAATCCATCAAAACATTCTCCCATAGTCTCTTCGGAATAGGTAGGGGCTATAGTAATCCCAATGGTTGGTGTTACTCCACCTTGTCTTGTTGGTATATAAGACAAGTCTTCACATAAAGTTCAATGTCATCCTGCATTTGTGGTCAATAATATGCGCGCTCTACAAGTGTCAACGTATGACGTATACTGGGATGTCCTGCCCATTTTGAGTCATAGCACTCCTTAATAATTATCTTCCTCAATCCTTGCCACTTTGGCATATAAACTCTATTGCCTTTAGTAGTGATTAACCCATCTTTAAGCCAAAGCCGGCGTATCTTCCAACTACTTGCTAATTCTCTCAAACTCTTGGCTTGTGAGTCATGCTCCAATCCCTTTTTTACTTGTTCTACCAAAAGGAAGTTCAGACTTGTGATGACAAATAATTCGGCCTTTCTACTCAATGCATCGGTCCTTAAATCGGCCTTGCCCAGTTTATACTCCATCATAAAATCAACTTCTACCAAGAAAGCTTATCACCTCGCTTGCTTTGGTGTTAACTTCTTTTAATTGAGGAAGTAACTTGTAGCAATATTATCTGTCTTTACAACAAAGTTAGACCTCAACAAATAATGCCTTCAAGTTCGTAGGCAATGCACCACTGCAATCATCTCCTTCTCTTGGACTGTATAATGGTACTCAGTTTCATTCAACTTGTAGCTCTTATAAGTAATAGGATACCTTTCTTGCATTAAAACACCACCAATTACAAAATTAGAGGCATCACTATATCACTTGCTTAAGCACCTCAAACGTTTTTTGGCATTTAGCATCCTAACTCCATGTTCTATTCTTTTTCAACAAATCAGTGAGTGGAGTTGCAATAGAGGAGTAGCCCTTTATAAACCTTTTATAATAGTTGACGAGACCTAAAAAGGATCGTACCTCAGTTACCTTCTTTGATGGCTTTTAGTTATGGATGACTTACACCTTGGACTCATTTAACCGTAATTTGCCTCTACTAACAATGTGACCTTTCGTTGAGTAAAGGCACATTTCTCCCTTTTCACGTGTAACTCATGCTCTTTTAATATTTGGAAAACTTATCGCATATGTTCAATATGCTTATCCAATGTCTTATTATAAACAACGATATCATCTAAATGCACTATGAAAACTTTATCCACAAATGACTCAAAAACTCCATTCATAAGAGTTCAGAACGTGGTAGGGGCATTTGTAAGTCAAAATGGCATAACTAAAAACTCAAATGAGTCATACCTCGTAACACAAGTGGTCTTTAGCTCATCTCCTTCCGTAATCCTCACTTGGTAGTATTTCGATTTCAAATCCAGCTTTGTGAACCACTGCGCTTTACCTAGCTGATTGAACAAATCGGCTATTAATAGAATGAGATACTTATTCTTCACAGTGATTTTGTTGAGCGCCCAATAATCGATGCATAGCCAGAGTGACCCATCATGCTTCTTTTGGAAAAGCACGGGTACACCATATGAAGCCTTTGACGGTCGAATGTAACTCATATCCAACAGCTCCTTAAGTTGTCTCTTAAGTTCCTCTAAATCGAGGGGGTGCCATTCGGTAAGGCACTACAGTAAGTGGTCTTACACTAGGGACTAACTCTATCTTATGGTTTACCTTACGTTTAAGTGGGAGCTTTTTAGGCAATTTGAGAGGCATAATGTCCTTGAACTCCTTTAGGACGTGAGAGACTTCTTTGGGTAGAACCTTTAATAAGGACATATCATTTCCATCCTTCAAAGATATAAGAAAGGTGGGTTGCACCTTCTTTATACATTTAAAGAGTTGCACGGCCAAAATTTGCCTAAATTGAAGGCTAGTTTCCATAGCTAAAGGTACCATATAGGTGTTACCTTCCTCTAAGATACACATTGTGTTAGCAAAAGGAATAGACACAGCCTTAACACGATCCATAAACTCCATACCAAGCATAACTAGATAATCATACATTGGTATAATAGAAAAATCTATAGGGTCATCCCATTCACCCATATTACCTCTATACCATAAGCAATACCAAAAATTGATTTTGGCTCTGAATTTAGTACCTTGAGTCATCTTCGCTTCTTGTTGTATTTGGTGCCCAATCGTCTTGTTTCTTCTTATTGAAGGAAGTTGTTAGAAGTTTTAGTAACCATTAAGGCTTTAATCACTTGGTTACTCACCTTTGCTTCCATATATAATCGTCCTCTCTTCTCGGTCTTAAGCACTTCGACCTTGATTTTGATGACATTGAGGATTTGCAAGGATTTCATCCTCATCTCTTCACGTTACTATTGTTCCTCCATTTCTTTAACTATAGCAGAAAGCTTGGCTTTCTTCAGGCAATTCCTTACCTTGTGCAGCTCGTCGTAAAAATAGCATTTAAGAAGGGCCCTATCACTGCTTTAACCCTCCTTGGTGTTTTTCCCTTCTTTAAACCCATTAGACTTATGAAAATGTCTTTTTTTCAAGAGATTATCTCCTCTACTCGTTCTCTTGTCATCTTTGTCCTTATGAGACTTGGGCTTTTCAGACTTATTGAATTCTATTAATGACAGCAATGGAAATAGCGGTGGTGAGATCTTGAATACCATGTCTTTGGATCTTCATCTTCGCCCAATTTTGTAAGTCATCTTTGAACGTAAATAATGCTTCCTTATCGGGATAATCAGGAATTTTCATCAACATTTCGAAAAATTCCTTCACATATTCTCGTATGCTCCCCTTTTGTTGAACACGCCTTAGCTTCACTCTCACCTCTTCCTCGGTATTTTCTAAATAGAATTGCAACCTGAGTTCCTTCTTGAACTCGTCTCGTATGTGTAATTTCTTGAAGAGAAATTTTACACTATTACTTTGATGATTTATAAATAAGGTTCCTAAGACTATATATTGTCATCTATCTCCTCAATGAATGATTAGAATCTATTCAATCTAACGGTCATTATTCTCTTTTTAGAAAATTCTACATAACTTTACGCTTTACAAGAAGATAAGAGAATTATCTACAAAATTCTAAAGGCTTTCACCTAGTTCTGAAATTATGGAGAATAAGCCTCTAGACAGAATGACATGGCGCGTGACACAAAGCATTGCCAGCTAGTGGTTTTAATTATAGTATTTTTTGACACATTTTCAAAAGGAATAAGCAAGCAAGTTAGTGGACATCAATCTCAAAATTTCGATAACAACAAATCCATATTACATACTCAATTAAATCATTAGATTGATTTATTTAAACTAACATATTCCCTCCCACCCTAACATCAATATACTCTTTAATATTAAACATGTATTGTCACAATATAACAACATCATTGTAATAATTCATCAGTAATATTACAAAAATAATGACATCTACTAAATAAAATTTAATCTTAAATGTACAACCTTTTAACTCTTGTTCTCTCAACTCATGAGTAATAAGATATATCTTTAAATAAATATCCCTTACACTGTATAATAATGAGAAAAATAATTTATAATATATATATATACATAATCTTCTAGTATACGAATTATAATTTTTTTATAAATATAAAAACTCTTTAAACATGATAATTTTTCGTATAAATGAAAAAATGACAATACATTTTAACTATTAATGAATTGCAAAAATGATGGCATGAAATTTAAATAATAATATAAATAAATATGCCTTAAGATCAGTTACACCAAAAAAAATATGGAGAAAAAATTAATTTTTAAGCACATAACAAAAATTAATCAATAAATTATAACTAAAATCCTACATTGTGTTGTATATGTGCAAAAATTTCAAAAATCAATATCTATTTAGCTGATAAGTGTTTAGTATCATCTTAACTATAATAATCAGTTCAAAACTATTTATCATCACATTATCACGAGTAAAAATATTTGAAACAATTCTTCTTATAATCTCACTAAAGTATGAAGCAACTCAAATTCCTACATCAATATCATAATGTTGAAAAATTGATGTTTAATAATTGCATTCATTGATTAATACTGATAAATTGACATTATACCTAACAACTTCACTCTTTATCAAATAATATTTAATTTGATAGATCTTTTAATATAAATAAAATAGTTTTTTAGGATGTTATCTTTTTTTTTTCACCTCTCCAAACAAACTCTAAAAAATATATTTAACTAGCATTTTTTTTTCTTTATTCAAATAACAAAATTTAAAAACTGAGAAGATAAACTAATATGTTTTTCATTGTAAGAAGACAAGCGTCGAAGGATTGCATCGATAATTGGAGATTACATATCAGAGGAAGGTATAGCAACAAGTGAAATAGATCTAAACGCTCTTATATGAGATTATCTGATTGAATTTGACGCAGCGAGGAATCGTAATCAACAACAGGAAATCAATAACAACGATTGAATTCCAAAAAATAAAAGGAACAAGCCGCCTTAGAAAAAGATTCTCTCAATTAGGGTAAAGTATAATACGTTCTACCTCTCACTAAGAAACCCTAAAATATATATATAGGGCATACAATTGTACTAAAATTACAAAAATGCCATTTTATAAAATTTAATTAAAATTACGAAAAGCCCTTCATCTTGGACTCGGTTTTGAAGCTTTTCGTAACTTCTTATCCTTTTCTTGCTTGTCCATATACTCCTTGGCTATCTGATCCACATCATTCTCTCCTACCAGAGAAGAACTCAACCCCGAATTCCTTTTAGGATATAAAGGCATATTATCTGGATGGAAAAGAGATAAATCAATTACATTGAATGTCTTGGAGATGTTCATATCATCAGGAAGCTCGATAATATAAGCATTATCGTTGATTTTGCGCATAACTTCATAAGGAACATACTTTTTTGGCTGTAATTTGCTATACTTGCCCACATGAAAGCGTTCCTTCCTCAGGTACACCATCACCTGATCACAAACCTCAAACAGTGTCTCCTTCCTGTGTTTATCAGCAGCCGCCTTGTATGTTGCATTTGCCCTCTCAATTTTCCTTCTTACCTCTTCAGCAATAGTTTAATACTGTTCTGCCATGTTTTTAGCTGCTATGCTAATCTCTACCCCCTTAGGTAACTTCAACAAATCCAGGGCATGTTGTGGCGTTTTGGTGTAAACCACTGAAAAAGGTGATCTCCCAATAGTTATATGAACAGAACTATTATAAGCAAATTCAGCTTGGGCCAATGCTTGATCCCACTGTCTTGGCTTTTCACCACAGATACTCTTGATCAAATTTCCTAGTGTTTTATTGGTCACTTCAGCCTGCCCATCAGTTTGTGGATGAGCTGTGCTACTAAAGTTTAATGAAGAATCAAACAGGAACCACAACATCTTCCAAAAGTAACTAAGAAACTTATTATCCCTATCAGAAGTAATGGACCTTGGAACACCATGTAAGCACACCACTTCTTTGAGAAATAACTTAGCAATGGATTGTGCATCTGCAATTTTTCTACATGGAATAAAATGAGTCATCTTAGAAAACCTGTCAACAACAACAAACATAGAGTCAGCACCTCATTGGGTACGAGGTAAACCCAAGACAAAATCCATCGACAAGTCTTCCCAGATGTTCTCAGGTACTGGTAAGGGAGTGTATAATCCAGCGTTTTGAGATTGCCCTTTGGAAGTCTGACAGATGTAGCATCTTTCTACAATCCTACCAACATCCCTTCTCAGTAGAGGCCAAAAATATCTTTCTGTCACAACAGCTAAGGTCTTATCTCGACCCAAATGTCCTGCTAAACCTCCTCCATGAAGGTATCTAATCAACTTCTCCCTTAAGGAGGACTCAGGAATGCATAATTGATTTCCCTTCATTAAGTACCCTTCATGAATATGATAATCATCATAAGGCTCCTTAATAGTACACTTCCTCCACATCTCCTTAAAATCACCATCATCTTCATACAACTCTTTTATTCTTTCAAAGCCCACAACCTCAGCACTTAAGGTGAATAGCAAATCAGCCCTTCTACTTAAAGCATCAGCCACTTTGTTTTGCACACCAGATTTATGCATTAACCTGAAAGGAAACCTCTGTAAGAATTAAATCCACTTAGCATGCATATCCTTACTTATCCTGGTCTAACCACTCAAATATTTTAATGCGACACAGTTTGAGTAAAGAATGAATTCCTTTCCTACCAAATACTGTTCCTATACTCTCAAGACTCTCACAATAGCATAGAACTCTTTGTCATAAGTTGCTCAATTCCTCCTGGCCTCACATAACTTCTCACTATAAAACGCTATTGGTCTCTTCTCCTATAATAGTACCGCACCGATCCCTACCCCACTAGCATCACAGTCAACCTCGAATAGCTTATCAAAATTAGGTAGTGCTAATACAGATAGGCCTACATAACATTTCCTTTAGATTCATAAAGCTTGTGTCAGCTTTTTCACCCTATTGGAATTTTCCTTTCTTTAGACACTCAGTCAATGGAGCAGCAATTGTACTGAAATGTCTTATAAATTGCTTATAAAAACTAGTCAATCCTAGAAAACTCCTCAACTCAGTAACAGCTTTAGAAGTAGGTCATCCCTGATTGCCCTCACCTTTTCATCATCCACCATGATACCCTTACTACTAACCACAAACCCCAGAAATAACAATCGCCTTGACATGAAGACACACTTTTTCAAATTAGCAAATAATTTATTCTCCCTCAACATAGCCAAAACACACCTCAAGTGTTCAATATGCTCCTCCTCCGACTTACTAAATACCAATATATCATCAAAATATACTACTACAAAGCGACCATTAAAGGGTTTTAATATCTGATTCATCACGCGCATGAAGGTACTAGGCACATTGTTGAGGCCAAATGGCATTACCAGCCACTCATACAATCCCTTTTTGGTTTTGAATGCTATCTTCCACTCATCCCTAGGCAGAACTCTGATTTAATGGTAACTGCTCCTTAAATCAATTTTGGAAAATACCTTAGCCCTGCTCAATCTGTCTAACATGTCATCCAATCGTGGTATAGGGAATTTGTATTCGATGGTGATCTTGTTGATGGCCCTGCTATCAACACACATTTTCCAGCTCCCATCTTTCTTAGGTGTCAATAAAGCTGGTACAACACAAGGACTCATGCTGTCTCGAATGGACCCCTTGTCCAACAACTCTTAGACCTTCTCCTGCAAGACCTCTGTTTCCTTATGACTCATCCTATAATGTGGTAAATTTGGAAGACTTGCTCCAGGTACCAAGTCTATTTGATGCTGAATATCCTTCAGGGGTGCTAGTCCCTTAGGTAAGTTATTAGGAACCACATCTTTATACTCTTCCAATACTCCCTTAACTGCCTCAGGGACCTCTTCACGTGCATCTTCATCCCCAAGTATCATATTCTTAACAATGAGCGTATGAACCACCTTCAACTCTTTCAAATCCTCAACCATCTCCTTCTCTAACTGGGCAATAGTCAAGAAAGAGCGTTCCTCTATCTTGCGAACTCTAGAACGACCCTCTAACTTCAAAGGTAACAAAGTATACTTCACACCCTCCTTTTCTAACTTATAAACATTCTCTTTACCTGCATGTTAGGCATTCACATCAAACTCCCAAGGTCTCCCAAATAGCAAATGACATGCATCCATGTCAACAATATCACAGAAGATTTCATCTCGATACCTCCCTATAGAAAAGGGCACCTTGCACCTCTCTTTTATTTCAATCTTTTCGGCCGCCTTAATCCACCTAATAGTGTATGGGTATGGATGTTTTTCGACAGGTAACTGTAACTGTTTAACAACTTCTCTCCCGATGATGTTTTCACAACTCCCACTGTCTACAATCAAGTCAAACACCTTTCCCCCAATTGTGCACCTTGTACGGAACAACTGGTGTCATTGGGTATTTGTCTCCTATTTTGGTGCTAACATCATTTGCCTAATCACATAAGCTAGCTCCACTTCACCATTCTCCTCCTCATCATATTCATCCTCTTCATCAGGCTCACATATTCATCCTATTTACAATATGAACACTCTTCCTACTATGACACTCATTAGATCTATGACCAGGCTGATTACAACGATAGCACTTACCCAAGATTAGTCTGGCATACGGGTTATCTTGCTTCTGGATTCCCTTAAACTCCATAGGCTTCTTCCCTTCAGCCCTTTCATCCCTCTTATAATTATCTTCACCAAATTTACTCAAAAAATTCTTATTCTTCTCAACACCCACTTTACTGGCAGCATCACTCACGAACCCTCTTCTTCCACTTGTATATCTAATGCTCTGCTCCTGTAACATTAACTCAGCTATGAGAGCCATATTTTTTGCCTCATTCAAATTCCTCAAAACCGCAACTCCTATTTTGTCCTTAATTTACAACTTCAACCCATCCACATATCGTGCAACCTATTGACCCTCACTCTCTCTCAAGTCATTCCGTTCCGCCAACCCCATAAACTCTACAGTGTACTCATGAACACATCTTGGCCCTTGGCGACATCGTTGATACTGCTGGAACAGTATTTGCTCATAGTCTAGAGGTAAGAAATCGCGTTGTAGTAGTTGTTTCATACAAAACCACATTCTCACTGGATGTCTCCCTTCTTTCTGTCTCTTGGTCTGCAGCCTCTCCCACTAGGCAGAAGCTCCACCCTTCAATCTGCTGGCCACCAATCTAACCCGTCGATCTTCTGATATCTCCATGTAGTCGAAGAACCTATCAACGTCTGCTAACCAATTTAAGAACTCCTCAATATTAAGACTACCATTAAAATATAGAATATCAACTTTTAAACAGTAATCACCCCTATCTCCTTGATCATACCTATAATAGTTCCTTTGATACCCTACATCACCACCTCGTCTCTGTGGTTGTCTTACTCCATACATAACTCATTCTCCTCAACAGATTCATCATCCGAGATCTGCGCAATCTTATTAATAGTTTGGGGTCTATTAATTGAATTAACATACCTATTTCTTGCCCTAGGCATATTACTGTTAATATTCATCGAGTCAAAACACTCAATCAAATCTTCAAAACGCTGTTCTAAGCATTGAACTCTGCCCTAAAAACCCATTAATTGGCTCCTTGGACTCCCGCATCCTAAACACCGTCAAGAACACGACCGCCATCCACACCTTGATTGATTGACATCTTCGCAGGAAATTGTCAGGTTCTGATACCAATCTGACGTAGCGAGGAAACATAATCAACAACAGGAAATCAATAACAACGATTGAATTTCAAAGAACAAAAGGCACAAGCCGCCTTAAAAAAAGGTTCTCTCAATTAGGGTAAAGTATAATACGTTCTACCTCTCACTAAGAAACTCTAAAATATATATAATGCATATAATTGTACTAAAATTACAAAAATATTATGTTATAAAATTTAATTAAAATTACAAAAAGCTCTTCAGCTCTTAGACTCAATTTTAAAACTTTTCGCAACTTCTTATCCTTTTTTCACTTGTCCATATACTCCTTGACTATCTAGTCCACATAACTCTAATTTGCAGAGAAGTAAAGATGATATCAAAAACAAGATACAAATTAACACGAAAATTTACTGAAAATAGATCTAAAGGCCTTCATGCTTCATTGCTCACCCTTGTCAAGTTCCAAGAGTCCCTCGGGAGTGCCATTATTTGCTCCAAGATATTTGTCACAAATGAGCATTACCTGGGAGAAAATTTTAATTTTAAATTTGTTTTTTATTTTTTGAAATATTCTTTTGAATGAGAGTATACACTCAATGAGTGCAAATCGAAAACTTTCCCTGAAGTATTTAATGTATAACTATTCATACGGATTATTAAGGTGACATCACATATAATATGCCTGAGGGCTTAACGTGATACTTCATCGTTGAGATCAATTATGAAGTGGACTCGACTCGCCCTTACTGAACCTACTCTACAAATCAAGGTGGGATGGGTGGCGGCGGGGTCCGTCTATGGGTTGTGCCCCGCAGCTGTGTCTGACAACTACCAACTTTAAACGCACGTTGGGCAGATGGCAACTATGCGTTGCGGACACAAAATCATTTACCCTCCGGTCTCAACAAGCGTCCATTACAACCCAATAAATTTTTAATAGAGAAAAAGCTGGTTCACGACATGAAAGAGAAAATAAATAAATAATAAGATTAATTAAATATTTTTTATTGTTGCTTGTAGCTCAATAATTGTTGTGAAACAAGTAGTGCTCGTTCTAATAAAATAAATGTTTTCAAGATTTCACGTGACACGGTATGAAGATAAGAACCCATAGGTATGCCGTCTATTCTTCCCCTTCGGAATCATCTTCACTTCTGTAATATGGTTAGTAAATGATTGTTTACTGTTTTTGTGTTCTTATCCTATTCTTAAATCATTATATATACATATTCTCTCAAGGAACCTATGACTAAATTTGTCTTACTCTATTCATAAAGCAGTGAGCTAGTCATCCCATCTCTAAGGGGAACCTATGAGACTAGCTTGACTCCATTGCATCCAAGAAGGTGGTAGCCCAAGAAAATGGAGAATTCCGAGAGCAACATAGCTTTTCCTCCTACATATTGTGTCACTGGCGCAAATGGGTATATAGGGTCCTGGCTGGTAAAGCTTCTACTTGAAAGAGGTTGCATGGTTCATGCCACAGTCCGTGATCCTGGTTTGTATAAATATCATTTTGATCTCTTCTTCTTCTTGATGAATTCCTTCCATAATAACCCCCCCTCTTACTGCACTTTTCTTCCCTTTTCTTTTTTGTTTTTTGGTTATCTTTTTCATCCGCTTCCAGTAAATATTAATGGTGTGTGGGGATTTGGCATGCAAAGATGGATTAAATTAGACTGAAAAAATTTGCAAAGAAACACTAACACTCACAATAGAGAAGGGATTTGTTTTTAGAGTATGCAACCTTGTCGTTGCATCAGCCTGCACACTGTGGTGAATGCTGAATTTGCAGACAGTTATCCCTCTAACTAATAATGTACGGAAATGTCATTACACTTGGAGTTCATGTGTTGAGCGACTTCTAGGCTTTTGTATTAATGTTTTGTATTATTATTATTATTATACACTTAAGCATAAATCAATGACATGAATTTTGTTTCCAGAGAGAGCCAAAGATCCAATTTTTATAATTCAACAGGCATAGATCTAGAGAAAGGAACCATTTACTGGTCGGATACCAATCCCATGATGCAGCAGGAGTTCAAAAGGGTCGATTGTTTTTCTAACAAAAACTTCCCAGCTGGGTCCTAGTAATCAACAAATTAAAAGACACTTGAGACCGTATGAAATTTAGAAGCGTTGAGTGATGTGAGAAAGTCATTGCATGACCATTTTTACATCGAAGAACGCCTAACATGCCAGTGCGGATGATGACAATCATAGGAGGTATTAAAAGACATATACGTGTAATCAAATAAAATCTCCTAATAAAGTAAAAGAGCAAGTACCCTATTAACTATGATATGATAGTTATTATTTACTGAGAGGTTTAGATTTAGAGTTTTGATGTTTAATTTAGTACTAATCTGCAAGACGTAGATTTTGACATGCTTGGGGTATGAAGAAAGCCGATAAATCTGACTTTACCTTTGACTTTAATTTAGTGATAATATATTCGAACACACTTTAACGTTAGCACCAATTAAATAATCTAGTAGAGGGCAGTTGCACGCACCAAGGACCTGATAGTCAAAGTCGCAGACGTCATTTGCATTAATATATATAATTCAAAATTTTTATTAAAAATAACACTCAATTTTTAATTTATTATAATTAAAACACTCAAATTTGTTTGTTTTTTTTTTTTTTTTCATCTAATCACTGTCGGTCTATTAGATAAGTGATGAAACTAAAAATAAATGACACATTCAATAGCTAAAGATGTAAATTACCCGTGAAAAGCCTGTAACTCATGTTCTAAACTTACAATTCACCCTTTATGATCTATTTCATTTTCGTCTTAGCAAGTTTTAAGCTAGAACTGTTATTGGATTTTCCCTTTTTGGCTTTTTTGACCATCAGAATTACCACTGGTAACATTGAGAATGTTTCGAGTAATACAACTCTTCCCTAATGCCCTTGCTAACCGCAAGAATATATACAATACCTTTATTTGATGCAACCATGCAAGTTAGCTTCGGTGAGAGCTCTTGATAAAATCTCAAGAGATGAGATTAAATTTCTTTCGGCAAGATATATAAAGGGGGTTTGTCAGGCTTATGAGTAAAAGTCTTTGCGTAAAAGGAGAGAAAAATATATGATTCTCCGCCGGCTTAAGCTTATTCGTCCAATATAGGAAGCCCACAAGCCTTCACATTGGACTTGGAACATGCCCAACCAGAAAGGATCTGTAAGGTGAATCGAAGTTCTCTGATTATTAGCCAACTCCAAGAAGGAAGAAAGGAGAATGGCTCTTTTAGTCACGTCCAAAATTTCATAAGCAAAAAAATTCTGTTTTCTCAGCTTCGATCTAATTAAAATACCACCGAAAATTCTCAGAAAAAGTACAGCATTTGCTACCACAATGGAGGAGTGGGAACCGGATGAAATTGTTCAAGGCCGACCTGCAAGAAGAAGGTAGCTTTGATGAGGCTGTCAAGGACTGTGATGGGGTATTTCATGTCGCAGCCTCAATGGAATTTACTGTTGAAGAGGTTGACAACATTGGTAAATGCCGACAATTACCTTTTCACCATTCATGGGGTATTTCATGTGCTTTGTATTGAAGCACAGCATTTTTGCACTAATATTTTCACCCTTTTTTTTTTTGGTGAACTTGAAGACAGCCATGTCCAGTCCAATATCATTGACCCTGCAATCAAAGGAACGTTAAACCTTCTCCAATCTTGCTTGAAATCAAAATCTGTGAAAAGGGTCGTCTTCACTTCCTCCATCAGCACATTAACTGCTAAAGACAGCACTGGAAAATGGAGACAAGTAGTAGATGAAACTTGTCAGACTGACATCAATCATGTCTGGGACAAAAAGGCAACTGGATGGGTAGATCTTTCACTTTTCTCTTCTATGTCACTGCCAACAAAGAGTACTTTATTTACATGGGTTGATGGGTGCTTCGATTTTTGCAGGTTTATACACTTTCCAAGCTTCTTACTGAAGAAGCAGCATTCAAGTATGCAAATGAGAATGGCATTGATCTTGTTACAGTAATTGCAACAACTGTTGCTGGCCCATTCCTCACTTTGACTGTTCCATCAAGTGTCCAAGTTCTCTTATCTCCCATAACAGGTATCGATAAAAAAAATTCACCTTGAATATCCATGAACTTGCAAATACAAATTGATACAATCACAAGGAAACTCCTGCTATGATTCCCCTGAGAAAACAAGTTTCATTCTATGCATAAGCCCACTAGAAACAGGACAGTGCATTTTTATATTGACTTATATTTGCTATCCTTTAGGTGAATCAGAGTTTTTTCCAATACTATCAGCTGTGAATGCTCGAATGGGTTCAGTTGCTTTAGTCCATATTCAAGACATATGCAACACACATCTGTTCCTAATGGAGCAGCCTAATGCAAAAGGTCGATACATTTGCTGTGCCTGCCATTGTGCAATGTCTGAATTGTTTGATCTTCTAGCTGAGGAGTATCCTTGCTCAGGCCCATGTGTTCAGGGGTAAATTTAATGATACTGTTAAAAGATAGACTCATATAACAGTTTCTATATTTCAAACTCTAAGTTTCTACAAATCTCCAGGTTTGCAGGGAAAAATCACAGTTCAATACCTTCAGAAATATCTTCAAGGAAATTAAGAGACTTGGGGTTCAATTACAAGCATGGCAATAGAGACATCATCTCAGAAACAATCAACCATTGTGTGGCTTATGGTTTTCTACCTCATGTTAAGAAGTCAAGACCTCCTGCTGTTAAGAGCTTTCAGTTGCCTCCTTTAGGCTAAACTCTTCCATAATTGTCAAAGAAACGAGTACGATGAACCCCCACTTCTTTCAGCTGTGGAAGCCTAGAATTCAACAAAAAATGGGCAGAATTTTCAAAACAGAAATAAATGAAGCACCGTGGTGGTAATGACCGAAATTGTTGCTGAGGTTGGCATCTTTCATTTTCATAAGATGCTAGACTCCCAATACTGAATATTTATTTCCATCATAAATGTTAAACCATATGAGAATATTATTATCAGAAAGAATGGAGTTGTGAGTTGTGGTGGTAAGTCGATCAATGTGCATCAATTGTGGGTGCCTTAACTCCATGCGGTTTGAATCACAAGCCTGTGGTAGGTGTACATAACTAACAACCAGAAAAGTTCATCAATTGAATGACATTAAGCAGCCACCGATATATGGTACTGTGACTATTGCATTTAAAGCAGCTAATAGATGTCATTACTAGAATAGAACATTAACCCCGCAACGTGGTCACTACACCAAGTAAAAAAAAAAAGGTCAACCCAATGTACAAGGTTGTCACAGTGTGAAGTCTGTGAGAAAGGGTCAATTGTGTGCAACCTTACCACTATTCTATTAGAAAGGCTGTTTATGTGGCTCGAGCAAATAGAGTAACCTTATTGTTATACAAAAGCTTGCCATTCCATAATACCAAGTATACAAACCAGAATAAACGTGGTTGACCAATCACTTGGTTGTCAATAACATGATAATTAGACAAATATGACAAAATGCCAATGGAAAGAGGATACTTGCCATTCAGCTAAAAAGATAGAAGTTAACAGTCACTTTGTTGTCAATAACATGATAATTAGACAAATACGATAAAATGTCAGCAGGAAGAAGATAGTTGCTTTTGAGGGTAAAAAAAAGGAAGAAGTTATGTTGCTTTAATGTTAAAGCAACTTCCCCTGAAGAAAGAAATGAAGAGGTTGAAGCTAGTTTCCAGGTAGCTGAAACAAATCATTTTTATCATCTTGTAGTTCATTCATGGATCTTATTATCTCGTATTGTTCCAGAGAGAAAATGTCTCAGTTATCTCAATGCCCCTCTTTGGATGACAATCTTAATAGAGCAGATCATTGAGGTTTCGATAAAATTGGTTTGCTTTGCCCAAGAACCGAACCCATGAAAGATATGTTGGTTCTACTTGTCACATCCGTATAATGGGATTTTGAAGGAGGTCTGCTATGATTAAGATATCGGTTTTTGTAGGAAAATGATACGTCTTTCTTAGCAAAATCATGTGAATGGCTGGTTTTACCAGGAAGCAGAATGTGGGAGGCAAAAGAAACGGAAGCTTAATAATTTGGAAAACTAGTAGGGATGTGCACTAACAAACTGTTTTTATTAGAAATATCCCTCCAATGAATTCTCCGGGAACTTCTATACTAAGTGGAATATACAGAATTGTGATCAAACAAATATTCCAAAGCCCAGTATCTATTACTGGTCAGAATTGGACCATAATAGAATTTCAGTCTATACCGGCACCATGATATCAGACTGAGGGGGAAGAGTGAAATTACAGATTGATAAAAATGCAAGGATATGGGCTCGTGTGAGTAGGAAATGGAAATTTTTTATTTTAGTTCCATGGTCATCTATGGATAGGAATTTGAGCAAAAAGACAATTTATTTGATTCCGTTACAAACATTTTTCCAAGGTTTACTGTCCCATTTTTCTGCTCTCTTTAACCTTTGGTCTCTCATTTTTCAAATTCAATTTTTGTTGGTTTTTGTAACAATGGCAACAATCCAAGATTGGACACAAAACAGATGTCAGAAGACCGTTTCAGAAGACAACCCTAACAGATCCAAGAAGAATGAAAATGGCTCAGCAGGTGGCATCCCACCGTAACGAGGAGTCCAAATCATGGGGTCCATGCCAAGCGCACTAAATATCTTCATTTGCGTTCATCTGCCTTAAAGCACGCTCACCAGTAAATTGAATTCAGTATTCTGAAAATGAAATCGTGTCATCATTAATTTCACAGATGCGATGGATGGTTTAGTCTGCATTTTATGAGGTGCATGTGCCAGCATTTATGGCCTCCCAGGAGTAGCAGCGTGGCAATAAAATATTTACCCCTCTGTATGGAATAACAAAGGGAGAATGAGCGGGAGGGAGAGAGAGAGAGAGAGAGAGAGAGATTGGGCCCTTTACCTTATGTTGAATGCGAGCTGGCCATTGACCCAGAGGATCCATAAAGAATCTCCAGAGTTAAAAATACCTGACCAAGCGAATTATAACACAAATTCAGAATGGATTAGAGAGGGCAGCAGGCAAAATTTATAGGCCTGTAAAGTGAGCATCTAACTATGTTCATCATTCTATATTTTTGTCCTCTGCTTTGCTTTGGACTAACCTTTGTCTCAGCATAGCCCTCCAACGAGGACCACATGCCGCTTTTTCACACCTTAGGTATACAAACTAAAAATATGGACTTGTTTAGAGGAGAGGCCTATGCTTCTTGAGTCACTAATCTGTAGTGAATGACCGAAGGGTCCCGAACATGATCCAATTAATTTATTCTCCTAACTTCGTCTCCTAGTGAGGCGGTACTTCAAAACAACAGCACCAACAACAACGTTTTGTTTTATCGATGTGGCAGGTCTTTGGGATGTCCAAATTTTGCTACATTTACACATAATTAAGACTGCAAATCCAAGCACATTTCAAACTTACCTGCAATTTAATAAACGGGATTGAATGCTTGCGGATTGTGGCATTGATTCTCCAACTTTGTTAAAATTCATGTCCCTTCAAAATACATTGCCTCACAGTAGAAGATTGCAGTCAATAGCAGTGCTTTAATAAGGAATCAACTTGCCTCAAAATTTTTTAATTTATTCTCGGGTTCATGAAGCACATCTTTGTTACCAAACATTTCAAATTAACTGTTTTTTTTTTTTTTTTTTTTTTTTGTATGAGTCTGTTCCAAAGTCATGAATTTGTCATTATGTATCTGGAACTGCTTGAAGTTTTTGCATGTAACTCGAACGTGTACAAGGGGACGCAAGCATTCTCATAAACATTTAACTTGAAACAAAATCCTTGAATGAAAAGGCATTACAGTGGCATGAGAAATGCAAAGCTAATTGGAGGCGGATACAACTATACTAATCAGCAAAAAGAATCTGATGTACTTGGAAGTCGCTTAAGGGTGTGAGAGAAGAGTCAAAATTCCTCCAAATAAAAGATTCAGATAAAACCTCTACCACAAGGTCAGACAAAGGGAATTCACAACCTCCTGAAGAATTTTCAGGATCTCCCCGTGGCTTCAGGGTCTGCAGATTACCACAAAGCAAGGAAGGAGAGCTCTCGGATTGAGCAGATAAAGCTCTTCAATGTTTGAATAGAGACCAACCTTGCCAGCCAATGAATCAAACCCAGTTTGGCTAGTTATCTCTCGTATGTTATCAAGAGGCCTATGAACTCTCCCAGCAATCACTCTACATACCATCAAAGCTTTCCTCATTGAAGGATCATCTTCCAAAATTTCAATAGAATCAAAAGCTCTTCCACTGGTGGAAGTTGTGAACACACCAACTCCATTTCTAAGCTCCTTCTTTGCAGAGAACCCATTTCTGATAATTCGACAAACACAGCATTTTTCGGATACACACAGACTTGAGCAACCATTAAGACCCAGGGAGCAAGCCAGAGTGGTGCCATAGAACCTCAAAAGCTCATTCCCATCAGCTAGACAGCGAGGGTGTTTCTTGGGGAGCTTGCTAGCCTTAATTTTCACCATCTCTCTATATTCTTCGAATCGTGCTAGTGTTTTTTGCATGTTGTGGACTTTCAGTACTCTCTCAATTCGACCACAATGGTTTTCACTCTTCAACCAGCTTGTCCGGCATATGATTTCAACAATTTTTCTTGATGAGTCACCTTCCACAAGCTCAGTGACTGTCAAAAATATTTAGATAGTTAAGAGCTGAAATTAAAAGCAACTTCAAAATCGATAGAGCAGCAAAGAATTGATTGACCAGGAGAGATTAGCATCAAATTAAGAGATCAGAATGAAGTGCAATAATCAAGCAGTCCCTGTAAAAAGTGGAAAACTCAGTTCAATAGACTCAAAGTCCTTTTAGAAAAGCTTAAAATGAGAAATTGAAGTCCTCAATCCAAATGTGTGGTCAGAAAATTATTCGTAATTCATGTTGTGAGGTCAAGAAGAACATGGGAAACGGAAAAGGCAAACCATAAAGATGCATTAGTAAAAGGGAATACAAATATACCTCAAAAAAGTGAATTTTACAAATGGAAGATATGAAACAAACGTTTCGACGAGGGGTGCCTTACCAGCATGCTTAGAGAGATGATGATTTTCAGCAGCTTCCCTTTTGCTAAACTGCTCTCCACATTTGTGGCAAGTGATTGTACAAGACCCATTAAGATCTGTCTCAAGAGAGGCCCTATTGCTCGAATGGCCACCACCAAAAGCAGCAGAGCCTCCAAAGCCAGAACCTTCCCTATTGGAGAAGAGAAATGGAGACTTTCCTGGAGGAGTTGCTGAATTCCTTATTGAAGGATTGAAATAGTGCATTGTTGGGTGCCCCCCAGGCCCAGGCGTGCCTGGCCTTAAGGTCCCAACAAAAGTTGAACCACCACCACCACCAGCACCATTACCATTGTTGCCACCACTGCCAACCCCTTCTTGGAACCCACCAAAACCAGTGATTTTGAGCTCACACCTTGAGTTACTCAAAATTACTTCATGGGTAATTGGGTTAAGAAACTCACTGCTCCCTATAGATCTTGGGCTGCAGCTTGGTGGCTTCTCCATGTGTCTTTTACTCCCATGGATAACATCTTTGAGATTTGCTATGGACCTTGAACACCCTGACCTCCCTGCCTTTTTGGTCAAGATTGTGCTCAAATGCCTCCTGGATGTTGGGTCATGAACATCTGATGGCTCTGACTTGCAGTGTAAAGATCTCTTCAGGGAGAACCACACTGTTGGCATAGTTTTACCTGACAATCCTTCTCTCCTTTTTGTTCCGCTTGTTGTACTTCAAAAAAAAAAAAATTCAGAAATCAAAGCTTCGAACTATAATCCTCTTCTCCATCTCTTCAAGAAAGGACATCAATTTTTCATCGGACATTGCCTTGGCATTTTTTTTTTTTTTTTGCAAGAGAACTTAAAAGAAGAATCTTTTGTAAATACCATTGGTATCTAATCCACCCAACCTTTATTCTTAGCGCAAAACTTCCTCCACATTCCCTGCAATTTCCTCTCTGGTTTCTAGTTTGAGGGCAAATATTTCCGCGTCAAGCCCACCAAAGATTTGGAATTTCTTTAATTCTAAATTTGGAGCTACATAACTATCAATCATCTCATTGGGCAGGTTGAGGCTCTTTTTCTTAAATGGTTGCCCATGAAACAAAAAGAGAGAGACGAATGGGAGGGTGGACAGACAAATCCAAAAAGGCAAGACCCCATCATAAAAGATAAAAACAAACCCTTAAGAAAAAGGAAAAATTAAAATCTTTGTTCCTTGGGGAACATGACAACACGAGCATGGAAAAACCAACCATGGTCCCACACTCTGGTCATTAGTGACACTTACAAGGGAAGGTAACTTGCAGACTCTGTCAAAAAGCCACAGATCATAAAGAAGGGTTCAGAAATTGACTCTTTTATGACACATTCAATTTTGAATTTAGATTTTCCTGTCAATTTTTTGCCAGGACACATCGGACGCTCAAATTTGCATAAATATCTTCCAAATCAAAGGCTTTGAATGACATACGAATTCCCACTCGTATAATATAAAACCGCGCTTAGAATTTCTTGAATAATGCCATAATTGTTAAGAGCATAAGTCTCTCCCTCTCTCTCTCTCTCTCTCTCTCTCTCACTCACATAGACACACACACACATATATATAAAGATCTAGTCTAATTTATCATACTCACAACTTTCAATTTATGACTTTCACGGCTTCATGACTTGGAAATGATTGATTCTTTTAAGTGGCAAATGTTGAAAAGTAAAATAATTATTTTTAATGCATCTTATATTTATCATGTATTTTTTAAACGTTATTATATAATAATATTTTAATCAATAATACTTTGTGTTTTTCTTTTTTTTTTTTTTGCTATTTAATCTAACTCCAACGATGTTGATTAAAAAAAATTAATACAATAAAAAAATCACATAAAAATTATTTGTATGATTATTTTATATAACACTTCTATTATTGTCTTAAAAATTTATTAAACTGTTTTATATTTTTTATTATATTAAAATCATATATTTTTAAACTATAGTTTTTTTCTTTAAATTTAAATTTTACAATTTACTAAATACTTATAAAATGGTGTTTCACTCAAAATGTAGATTTTTAAATTATAATTATAATTCCAAATATACCAGAGGCGTCGAAATGTAATAAAACTCGAGATTATGGAATTTTCATATCTATCTTGCCTTTCATTTATAGAATATCTATATATATATATATATATATATATACGAAAAAATGGCTAATCCATGATCATAGGGTTCCAATTTTGGACTAGTTGGCATAATTTTGTTAGAAGAAGAAAATGACTAAATGGGTTTTGTCATATGGGTATTGTGGCGTAAAATTAGCACAAACGTAGGTTTTAACTTTTGATTGGGTCACCACCAAAGACCAAAATGAAGTAGGAAGTTGGAGCCTTGTCTGCCATCAAGGACGTTAGAACTTCATGCATCACATAACACCCAAAAGGTCAGAATTTCAATTCTTTTCACCAACAACAGATCAAACTGCAAATTAAAGTTATGCCCCATATGTGAGTTAGCATTCTAAATTTCTAAAGTTATATATTTATTTTTTTTCTAATTCGCATCTCTATATATGTGCAAAACTCAATTCTTAGTCATATATTTTTATTTTTTCCGAAAATAATAATAAAAAAGAAAAAGAAAAAAAAAACAATAGTTGCAACAGCTGCAAATGTTTGGAAATCATTAAAAGACCCCAAGCGCCACACCCCTCTTATTTAGGGTTATTTCAATTGATGTACCATTTGTCACTTTCTTTTATGTCTGGATTATTGTTGCACATTTTCATTTTCATTTTCATTTTCACGAGAAAAACATCTTTCTCTCAGGACCACATTACTGGCTATATAACCAATAACCCATTTTTCTGCAGCACCGGGTCTAGCTTTTTTTATTTATTTATTTTTTTATTTATAGTCAGGGAGCTCTGGATACACGCAAATGAATGAATGATCCATTTGTCGGTATTCCAAAGTCACGGCCAACAAAAACACTCAAAGTCTCGGGGAAATGGGAATTTTAATTGCTAGTTGCATGATTCTACCATACACAAGCTTACAAGCATTATTATTTAAAGGAACTCGTAGTTTGTCTCTTTAGATTTCCCTTACAAAAATACTATTCTTCTGATTCCAATGTTCTTTCTTTTTTTTTTTTTGTCTTTTTGCTGCATTTAAGTTTTGGGGATTTGGTTCAATGGTCACATCTACCCATGCACTCATTTTTTCGGCCTGTTTTAGGGCTGGAGAAGCACCGTTTTGCTTAGACTTGTTAACAAAGAAGTTGAATGTAGAGCGCGTGCCGCCCACTCCAAAAGTTACCAACTCATCAAGACAGTAAAGGTATGGACTCAATCGTCTCCACATTGGCCCAACTTGAGTTCTAAAAGCCAGGCCCAAAATGACGTCTAAGCCTGATTGGAAAGAAGGGTTAAAAATAAAAAATAAAAAATAAAAAAGGATACTGAAATTAAATTGATCAATTATGGACCGACTAAATTGGAAATTTGGTCTGGGCCGACGTTCGAACAGGGCTTCTAATTCATTCTTGGGCCTAGAGCCTGAACGATTCCCCCAATTATCATCTCCGTCTGCCGCTCCTCTGCAAAGTCGATCGCCGCCTCTCTTTCTCTATTGAGCTCGCTAGCTTAAGCGCTCTGAAGAGTCATCGAAAGCTCGGCGACAGCAAAGGAAATTTGTCTCCGAAGAGCTGGAAAAGGAGACGACATGCCAGAGAGGAAGAGGAAGGAGAGGGACGGCACCGTGACGAGGCAGTCCAAAGGCAAGCTGTCCTCATCCTCCTCCAGCAACAAGAAAAGCAAATTCCGTAACGGAAAGAAGAAAGCTAGGACCCGTGGTGGCCATGCCGGCCGCAGGGAGCGTCGCGGCCCTCGCTTGCCTTCCGCTCTGCGGAAAGAGCTCGACCGGCTAAATCCTAACGGCAATGATAACGAAGGTGACGAAGACATCGGTTCTGAAGAAGACGACCAGGGAAAGGACGTTTACGAGTACGAGGAAGGAGTGCCTGAAGAGGAGTCCAGAAAGAACCGCCGCTTTGATAACGTCGAGAACTATGAATACGAGCTGCCTGATGATTTTCAGGTTGTTCGCCTTTTTTTTTTTTTCTATTTTCCTTTTTTTTCCTTCCTTTTCTTTGAATCTGAATCAAGTGCTCAGCTTTAGGCCACTACGGAATTTGATTTTAATTGGAAGATTCATGATTTTCTTTTTAAAAAAAATCTGTTGCTAATGTCATTGTCGCTTGTTGCTATGTTGGCATTTTTTATTATTGCAAGGAATTGGCAAACGGCTTCACCTTGATAGTGCAAGTGGCGATAACATAGTTCCAAAACACCGTTCTAGAAAAAAAAAAAAAAAGGTGGGGGGGTAATAAAACGGAACTTAAAATTGTTGCAATTGAACTATTGTGTAGATGATACATGGATTTCTCTCCAGAATTTTGGATTAATTTGGCTTTGGAAAATTTATTCTCTGGGACTGAATCTTTTTTGTTATGTTGATATCTCGAAGCTGAAAATGGATTTTACATGTAAATGAAATGAAATATGCCTGGCACATAAACTGTGCATTAAGAAAGCCATTGTATGTTGATGATTATTACGTCAAAAAGTTCGCGGGATGCAAGGTGGAATCAGTATTCTGGGGCATCCTGGCTATATTTGTCTCCTGTAATGTGTTGTGCATTACCTGATAACGTCTTCTGGTAATGCACGGTCTTCTTCAGTTGAGATCTCTCATTTTTGCAATTATTCATAAACCTTTATTTTGTTGTGTAGGATGAGGATGTGCAATCTGATGATGATGATGATGGTGATAATGATCTTGATGGTGGTGAAACTAAGAGTGGAGGCTCTCATCTTATGCGGGGTGATACACAGCAATTCGGTGATGCTTCCGAAGAGGAAGATGATGAAGGGCATTTGAGGATGTTGCAAGATATCACTGGATTGCCAAGAGAGGCGATTGATGGTATTACTGATAAAACATAGCAAGTCTGCATGAAGCCCTTTTTTCCTCCTTCAATGCAAAAATTAAGGCTCACAATATATTTAAGTCAAAAAAAAAAACATCTTGAAATTCTTTTCTATGACCTTTTCAGTATCTCTTTTTAACTTTTTATGGTAGACACAGTTTATGAGAGGACAAAAATATTCATAACTTCTAGTAAGTTTTCATTTAAGTTCCAATTTCTACTCTGTTGGAGGATAACAGATGGAAATGAACAAACCTGAAAATAATGATAGTACCAGGTCAAGGTGTACTTGCCTGGACAAAACAGAAGTTCATGCATAGATGTGTATGTTCCAGAAATATCATAGAGCTCAAATGACATAGAGTTCAAATAAAATTTGGGAGAAATAGACTGCTCACACTTTACATATATTCTTTGTAGTGCTGGGTCACAGTTTTGCCAATGATATGATGAACATTTCCACACATGCATGTTTTTTGGAGGATAATTTTCAATCCCTGAAGAAAAAGTGAGAGGTTGCAGAGTCTAGATCTATTTTAAAAGTTCCAGCTAGACCTGCATTGTTTGTGAAGTAATAGATACTCTTTTTTTATGGATAGATACATGCTCTGTACAGTTGATCCTTGAGTTTTTAAGGTGTTTCTTTTCTCCAAAGTGAAATCATAGTTATAAATGTTCGAGTTCTGCACCTATTGGATGGAAATGCTGTCCTTCTAAACTTGCTTTTGTCTTAGTTGAACTTGATAAGCATGATCAGTGCCATTATCTGTTTTTGCTATGTGATTGAAGTCAACTCTGTCTTGAATGAATGTGGTTGGAATGGGCTGAACTCTGCTTCATCATGTCCTTTCTTTGTTTGTGTTTTTTTTCCTTTTTTTCCCCCTTGCATGTCTGTGGAACAAGAGAGTTAAATTTGCTGCTTAAGCCTTCAGTTTAAGCCATTGCCACTTAAGCCTTTGAAAAAAGATCTGAAGTCGCATCCATTGCTATTTATATTATTTAGTGCTGACTTTAGGTTCATATTGCTGTCAGGCAAGAGAGAGAGAAAGAATGTTGTTATATCTGAGGCATATCCAGAGTCTGAATATAATCCAACGCGTGATGTCCTAGATGGCAATGGCCTTGTTACAATTGAAGATCTTCTTGAAGGTCTTAAAGGGAAACCTGGCTATAGCCAACTTCGTAAGAGAACAGGTCAAATGGGGAGAAAGTCCATGACTGTTCAAGCTCCTCCTCCAAAGGAAGTTCGAGACAAGGTGGAGAGGAAGGCAGCTTATGACAAATCAAAAAAAGATATCACAAGGTGGGAACCCTTGGTCAAGAGGAATAGGGAACGGCCTACTATTATATTTGATAAAGATATAGATTTGGGCTTTTCTACCGTAGGGGCAATTGCTTCTGAATTTGAGCCTAGGACTGAATTTGAGAAAAAAATGGCTTCATTAGTTAATGATGAGAAGGTTATGGAGGCTCACAAACAAGATGGTGCAAGACTCCTTGAATTAAATAAGGTATGGACTCCTTAATCATTCTTTGGTTTGTTGAAGTTGGTGTTTAGTGTTTGTTAAATGTGTTTCTCACCTTTTTCTATTATTCTTTTCTTTACCTCTGGCTTCACTCATGAGTTCTCTTGCTTTTTCTTCCATCTATGGTCCTATTGGAGTTATTTTAAGTTTTATTCTAGAAACAAGTGTAGATTTTAGAATTACATGTTTTATTGAATTTTTTCCTTTTAAATGCTTAGATGCCTGTTTTGCTTGCAGAGACTGGGTTTGCATTTAGACTCTGAGCACTGTAACATAAGATTCATGAAGCTTGGATACATGATTATTACTTACATAAGAGGTTGATTGGAAATCTGTTTGCTTTGGGTTGTTCTCATTGGAAGGAAATATGGAATCTTCCAACATGTTGAGCAACATTGGTGACACTTTACAGTATGTAGCATAAAGCAGTGTTGGAAGTGAAGTTTGTGATCAACAATTGATATCACTTTAGATGTAAGATTTGGTTCTTGTGAGAAAACAAAGAATAGTGTGGTGGAAAAATAGAGGATATAAGGTGATGATGGGTTAAAAGAATGTTATAGCAACTAAATTCCTGATTGTTGTGGTTACTGGATTTGGATCAGAATGTTTTTTCTCTGTTGGGATCTTGTTATGCATTCATACCTTTGTAGAGCTTGAAAGGTCTGTTAACTTGAGGTAATCTACTACTTCTAAGGGTAGCACTGATCAGTTCTCATTTTTGCATTTGCTGATCTGTTGCTGTAATTGAATGTAGGTGTAAGAATATGTGGATGTGTTTGTGTTAGTTAAGTCATTATGTAGGCCTTTTGTTGATATTTTTGAAAGTTTTGCTGTTCTGGATATACTAGTATGGCATTAACATCAGCTATAGTATTTGGCTTCCTGTTCTTCTGCAACATTTTAAGTTGGTCTTTGTAGTGCTTTGTGAAAGCTGCTGTCCAGTGTCTATATGTTCTGTATCTGCATCCAACTTGACATTGATTTAGGTATCAGGCTCTCTGATATACAGTTAATTTTCCTTTTTAATGTATCTGTTGAAAATTAATTGTGTTAAAAATGCCTTGCAGGTATCTATTGAAGATTTTAGGATCAGACAGAATCATATTGCCAAAATGCGCAGCCTTCTATTCCGTCATGAATTGAAGATGAAACGAATTAAGAAGATTAAGTCCAAAACATATCATCGCCTCTTGAAAAAAGACAGAATGAAGGCAGCATCTACTGAAATACATACGGATCCAGAAGCAGCTAAAGAACTGGCAATAAAGCAAGAGCGTAAACGGGCTGAGGTGGCTGAGAGTTTACTTAGTATTTTATGATATTAGAGATATGGTAAATAAAACATTGACATTTAATTCCTTTTCCTTTTCAATATGATGTAGGAACGCATGACATTGAGGCATAAAAACCATTCAAAATGGGCCAAGCGCATTTTAGAACGTGGTTTGAATGTCCAAGATGAAGGTACCAGAGCTGCTGTAGCTGAGCAGCTTCATCAGCATGCTATTTTGACCAGGAAAATGAACTCTATGAAGGACAGTAGCAGCAGTGATGACAGTACTGATGAGGAAGATGATGAAGATTTAGCTGGTGTAGATGAGGGAGCATTGTCCAAGGTGTTAGAGAAGGCAAAGGATAAGACACTGAAAGTAATAGAAGAAGATGATGAAATACCAACTTCAGGAGTTCTTTCTTTACCTTTCATGGTAACGTTTTACAAATGATTGTCTATTTTGATTTTTAATATGTACATCAGATTCTTTACTTTTCTTTGGCTCTTTTTCTTCCTTTTTGGGTGGATGTTTGGCGGGAGGGGCTCGGTAAGAGTGAAGAAAAATGAATGATATGGTGTGCTTGTTATTTGTTTCCTTTTCTTGTCCTTTTTCTAATTCAGGCCTCCCTTGGAAGTTTTGACAGGATCTTTTTTTAGCTGATCATATTTCCTCTTCTTAATTTGCTTTGGCTAGGCACGAGGTCTGCGAAAAGGGAAGGAACATGTACATAGAGAGGCTGAGCTTGCCCTTCAAGAGTATGAATCATCCTCCAGGGAGTTGGAGGGTGCACATGTGGCAGAAAGCATTAAAGCAGGTTGTGCAAGTGGGAGAATGGTGTTTGGTGTGCCTAAAAAGCAGGCTTTGGAACCGAGAAATAAAATGAGGCCAGACTATTGTGAAGATGAATGGGAAACCAGAGAGGATGCTGCTCTTATAGATGTGGGCAAAAGCGATGATTTGCCAAAGGATGTTAATGTCAATTCTGTTTGGCTTAGTGAAAGTTCCCAGTCTCGTCAGGGTTCTGTTTTTAAGGTAATCAAATTTCTTGTTTGTTTTGAATGTTTCTTGAAGTCTCTTTTATTAGTCATGTTTTGACAGTACAAAATAACCTGTTTCATGAGTACAGAATTCAGATGATATTGTTGGAGACTCAGGCCACAAGACAACCTATGAAGTTGCTATTTTTGCATCAGACACTTGGAAAAAGGTTATTTTTGACTTAAATTTCTATTATATTTGATTTAGTTTCTTAATATGGAAGAATTGTTTGTGCTCATACCAGTTGCATATACCAAGCAGATGGGAACACAAAATGAAGAGGACAGAAATAATAAAAGGCCTTCAATGCCTCCAATGAAGAGTTCACAAATTGAACCTGTTAGGCCAAATCAAGATTTGGAGGTAATGACTTCATTTCTGTGTTCTCCTTCTGTCTTATCTGGTGAGTGATATCTTGAATTGTTATTTCTTTTCCTGCAAACTATGAAGGATGTTGGTGAGGGAAGTGATTCAGATAGTGAAGGACAGATGATTGATGGGATGTTGTCTGCTGGCCCCAAGTCATCTTATGAGCTTCCTTCTCAAGCAGAGCTTATTCATGAAGCTTTTGCAGGGGATGATGTGGAGGAGGAATTTACTAAGGATAAGGAGGAAATTTTGAACGAGGAAAATCCAGAACCAGAAAAGCCCACTATACTTCCTGGCTGGGGCCAGTGGACTCATGTACAGAAAAAGAAAGGCTTACCTTCCTGGATCGTGGAAGAGCATGAAAGTGCGAAGAGAAAGAGGGGTGAGACTCTCAAGAAAAGGAAGGATGCACATCTCAAGCATGTTATCATCTCCGAGAAGTTGGATAAGAAGGTCAGTAATCTGAGTGTATGATGACCAAACATCTCTCACATACTGTGTCATTGGATGTATGGTGGTAGTTTTCTCTCCAAAAAAAAAAAATAAAGGCAATTCTTAGTTGTAGACTTGTATTTGTTATGCAATGATCTCAAATACAATAATGTTGAATGCACAACCGTAGAAGATGAGTTTTATCCTCACTTCAAACCAAATGTATTTCTTATGCATGGTATAAGTTGATTAGGCTACTAAGAAATGCAGTTATGTTATCAGATTTAATAATTTTTGGTATAT
Organism: Ceriops decandra; assembly: GCA_020615895.1. Classification (NCBI taxonomy): domain Eukaryota; kingdom Viridiplantae; phylum Streptophyta; class Magnoliopsida; order Malpighiales; family Rhizophoraceae; genus Ceriops; species Ceriops decandra. The sequence continues at coordinate 6,806,746 of JAHLGO010000169.1, read as the reverse complement.
CATGTGGTGACTAATAGATTTTTTTTTTCTCCATTTAAATGTTGCAGGCTGAAAAACTGCATACCAAAACATTGCCTTACCCTTTCACATCTAAGGAAGTCTTTGAACAGAGCATCCGCATGCCTATTGGACCTGAATTCAACCCTGCAACAGCAGTAGGTGTCCTTACTCGGCCAGAGGTGAGTTGCTTTTTCATGAATTCGGGGCCTTTCTATTTTGACTTTTTGGATTCCTAACTAAATTTTGTTGAAATTTTTAAATTTTATTTCCTTTTTTTTACTTGAATTATCAGAGTAAATATGAAAAAAAAAAAGGCTAATTGTGTTAATTATTTACCTGGATTTCGATTTTCTAACCTTAGGTGGTGAAAAAACCTGGAGTGATCATCAAACCAATCAAATACGAAGACAAAGGTGCATTCGTGAACCAATACAAAGCTTCGTAGCTACAATTCCGTAGTTGAGGTTTTTGATCTTTGGAGATTTCCAGCAAAATGCCATTTTCCTTTGAGGCATGAAGCTTTGTATCTTTTAGAGATAAATAACGGGGAAGTCCTTGCACGTGTTCAATTGTATTGGTTAACGAATGCACTTGACAGATAGAGAGTGTAACCTCAAATGAAGGTTGGTCTCGAAGAAACTCAGAACGGCCAGTTTGGATTAATTAAACATGCAATTAGTCTATGCTTTTTGAGTAACAGATATTGAAGGGAACAATCCGGCAGTTGTGGTGTACCTTTTTTAATTTTTTGTTTTTAAATTTTTATTTTTTTGGGTGGGTTTCCCAGAGGAAAATCCATGGAGACATAAAATTGGACCGTGTTTGATAAGACCCATGTCTTCTCCGAGAATTCTAATGCGGCGGAGCCGAAGCCACACCGGAGGCCTGTGGGGCACCGACAGACGAGGAGTTGGGAGTACGAACATTTAGGAAGATTGACTTATTAATATTAATTAATGAAATATTAAATAATATAAAAATATTACCAAAAATTTAGATGGGACATCATATGATAAATTTTTTTGTTAAAAAAAAATCTTTCATATTACCATAGTTCTTTCATTATATTAACAAATATAAAGATTTACTTTTTAGCTGCTTATAATAATAATAATAATAATTTTAATCAATCAATTAATATGCAGGCCATGGAACAAATTCATAATTAATAAGTTGAACACCAGAAGTTGTTAATAAATTCATGTTTAAGAGCTCGTGGCTGGGACAAATCACCGGCAACTGGGAGGGTATTTTTGTCAATTCAAGAATTGAAAAGACGTTTCCACCCGATGGCGGCACAAACAGCTAGCGAGATCTCCACCGCTGCTTCTACGTTAATCTGACGGCCAATGCTTTTGATCCCCGCGCATTACTCCCATTGGTGAAATCCGGAATCCCCCTGCTCTATATAACCATAGGAACATGGCCTGTTTACTTTGTTCACAAGCCGTCTCTCGCTCACGCACGCTGTTTTTCATCGTCTTCACTCTCTTATCTCTTCCGGCTTCTCTCTGTGAATTTTTTTGGTTGTTGTTGGTGAAATTTGAATGGCGGGTAGAGGCAAAACCTTAGGTTCCGGAGCCTCGAAGAAGGCGACGTCGAGGAGCAGCAAGGCCGGCCTCCAGTTTCCAGTTGGCCGTATCGCCAGGTTCTTGAAGGCCGGCAAGTATGCGGAGCGTGTTGGTGCTGGCGCCCCCGTCTACCTAGCTGCTGTCCTCGAGTATCTCGCCGCTGAGGTTTATTAACCGCTTTCTTTTTCTCGATCGAAATGTCTCTGTAGCTTATCGGTTTTAAAAATCTAGGGTTTGTTGTGCCTGCTCCTATTTATAACAAATGATGGAAATATCCTTTGAAATGTGATTCTCTCTGTATTCCATTTTTTTTTCCCTTCTTGATTAGTATTTGTGACTGTAATTGGTTTGAGAAGAACGAATTAATGTGTACTTTTTATTCTATTTCGCCTTTTTATGTTTATATTAAAAAATTAAAACACAAGGTTTGAAGTTATTTTTCGTTGAATTTTTTTTTATTTTTTAATTTGAGGTTGTGTAACCTTGTGCAATTGTAATTTTTCCCGTCGGATCTAAACTTTTGAGTGTTTTATTATTGTTTTTTTTGAATTAAATTGCAAATTGTGTTTTGTTCTCATGGTTTTGGTGATTGTTATGTGCGGCGCAGGTTCTGGAATTGGCTGGAAATGCAGCCCGTGACAACAAGAAGACGAGAATCGTTCCGCGTCACATCCAGCTTGCAGTGAGGAACGACGAGGAGCTGAGCAAGCTTCTCGGGGATGTTACAATTGCCAATGGAGGTGTGATGCCCAACATTCACAACCTCCTTTTGCCCAAGAAGACCGGAAGTTCCAAGGCCTCTGCTGACGATGAAAGCTAGATGGAAAATAAGAAAAGGGGAAAAAGAAAGAAAATGTCTTTTTAAGAGAGAAATTGTTTGTCTTTGTTGCCACAATCAGACTGCATTGGTGTCCTTTTTATTTTTTTTTTCCACCGGTTTTCCCAGTTTATTTTAAAATAGCTTTCAGTGTTAGGGTTTGTGGGTGTCTCTAATATGTGCAAGTTTTTCAGGGTTTACTAGAAGCTAGGGTTTCTGGCTAGTGATGTGAATATTAATCAAATCTATGTTGTAGCTCCTTAATACAAGAGTAGTAGAATTATTCTTCTCCATAAATGGATCAATTGATGCAAGATTGGAATCTTTTATCCTTGTTTTTGTTGTTCTTGTTACCTACTTTTATGTTTATTCTTGCATGCTATGTATAGTTTTTGATAGGGGTATAGTTAATGCGATTGGATTTCAGTGATGTGCTATGTATTGTAGTGGTGGTTACACTTTAAGTGATTTTGAAGATGGGAGAACACAGAATCTTAGGGCAAGTTTGATGTCGTCGTCTTCTTGGCGTTACCGTGCGTTTGTGTGTGAGTGTGTGTGGGTGTGTGTGTGTGTTTGGTTACAAACTAGGCAGTCTCCTGCCTGCGGGTTCCCCATTTCAACCCAATCTTTCCTATTCGTATTTTGATGTGCAAGCCAACACTTTTTTCAGAAGACTTTTTGAAAGAAGCGGTTATATGTATAATTGACAACCAAACTACCTTCTTTGAACAATTCATTTAACGTTCCCAAAGTGGTAAAGGCTTCCCATGACTCGCTAGACAGCAATTCTGTGATCTATAAAACAACTTGTATCTTTAAATGGCATGCAGGACTTCTGAGTTGATTTTTCTGTAATCCAATCATTGCACTCTTCATGTGCAAGGGTTCACGGTTGCTTAACTAAAATGCCACAAATTTATCGAATCCGTATTCTAAATAAGCGCGGCCTTTGCTTGCTGTATTTTGTGAGTGCAGTTCTCTTGAAGTCAGTAATCTCAAAGCAAAAAATTGATTGGCATTACACTCAAATCAGAAGATCACAATTTGAAGTCTATTCCTGTCGACAAATTTAACAATGCGTATTAGTTGCCAAATATTATCTGTCAATTGTTGACTGCTAAGCCATTCACTAACTCAATCTCTGAGCAATTGTTGATGACTTGAGCACATCCAATGAGAGCTTTGAAGCTACATTGGAGCTATCGGCACCAGTCTATGAAATTGCAAACTGAAGAGGGCCTGAGCAATTCTGCTACAAATAGGTAATCCGTCAGGTAATTTTGAATTAAAATAGAAGGTATATTTTTCAGAAACCATCCCCGTTTTGGCATTCCATGAAGCTTAAACTTAAGAGCAGGTAGATTTAGAAACATATCGAACTGATTGACCTTAAAATAAAAAAAACCAAAAGCAATGTTCTGCGCTTCATTGTTCCACGCCAGTTTACATGAAAGCACAAACTACGGCACTCCAAAGTTCTGCTGAATGAGCAACTGACCTAAGCAGAAAAGTTCTGCTAAATTCAAAGACATTGTTTGTGTATGATTGCATACTGCCATCTTTAATCTTGCCCAATTCATGACTCCTGGTTGGTATTCATTTCCAGTCTCAATCCCAGAAGTTAAAAGGAAGGAAGTTGGTGGTTGGACTGTGGTGGGGTTTTCTGCTTGTCCTTCATTCTGCCTCGGTTGGTATGAGGGTAGCACTTCACCCAGATCCAATAGTCCATGAAAGCTAGTTTGAACTTCCTTGTTACCAGGAAACAAACCAGCAGTCGAGGCTTGAAGTTCTGCATCTTTTTCTTCTTGCACTCCATCAATTGAACCTCTTCTTGTGTCAACACCTTCTGACGCATTGCTTGAAAGGAGAGGAGTTGAAAAGTGAATTGCAGTGGGATTTTTTTGGAGCAATTATTAGTTCTTTTTCTTGCAATCTGCCATGAAAAGCAACAACACCAATTTCTCTCCATGCAGACCCGACACTGCTGGCACACTGCCCAAAAGGTAGGAAGTCGGTGGGTGGATTTTGGTGAGATCTTCCTCTCCTTCCTTCTGCCTGGGCTGGTCTGAAGAGGGTAACACTCCACCAAGCAAGTCATTATGCTCTTCTTGCACTCCACCATGCGAAGCAGTCACGACAATGCTACTGGATACAGGCCCAAGAATGGTGCCAACAACTTCCGGCACCTTGCTTGAAAGGAAAGGAGTCGGTGAGCGAATTCTTGCAGCAATTATTTTTGTTCATTAATCTCAGAACCCCATATCTTTTTTCCCAATTCAAATGCCACATCATCATCAGCATCCATAAACAATTCTTGCTAAAACCGTTCAGCCCTTTTCCCACACTTCCCTTTCAGTTTGTTTATCTGTGTAAACATTTTCTTGTTAGGGATATTCAGGCAATCCATTCCCTGGTGAAGTTTTCCAAGGCTTCCAAATTCTCGAATGGGTACCGATGGTTGCTGGAGTCGTAATCAAGCATGTCTTGCAAGAAGTGGATCTCCAACTTGACATCAGTAATCTGTTTCTCAAGAAAATTCGTGATCTCCTTTCTTTTGGAGGCAGCGACCGCCTGATTCTGAGAAGTTCTTGTTCAAAGGAACGTGAATCTTTTGATATCTGCCGAACGATCTTCATTTTTTTCTCCCCTGGAGGGTCCATGGTACAGCGGTTTCTTGCTATGAATCTTGGCAGCGGCTTGCAGTGGAAGATTGTAGTCCAATTTTTTCGGGCTGTAATGTTGAGAGTTGAGAGGTTTTGAAGAGAAATTTGTTTGTTTAGCAGTTGGATGGAATTTGAATATTAACAAAAAAAAAAAAAACCATTTGCTAGGAATAGTGTGATTCAAAAGAAAAAACAAGAAAATGGAGGAAAGTGAGAGAAGATGGGAGAAAGTAGTGGCAAGAAACAGAGGGGTCAGAGAGGGCGGAATTTTCTGTTAAATTATTGACCTTGATCACTAATAAAATTAATGGAACCAAATCAGAGCCATCCAATGATGAACAATCCAAAGATTAAAACTGCAACCACTATACCCGCCTAAATGTTAACTAACTAACAGCTCAGACATTTAACTGCATTTCCCGCCAAATAGTATCAGTTCAAGATGCAAGTGGTCAGCTCCAGAGCATCCTGTCCTAGCTTAACCGTGGAGCATCCTGTACCAACTGCACATAGACTTTCTCCAGTTCTCTTGTCAGCTATCAGGTTTCGATATTAATCTGATGCATTATAGACTTTTGGGCACTTAAGCGGCTGAGTTCATAATCACGTGTCCCCATCTAACAAATAATTCTCGAGTTAAAATATTTCTCCCTTTGTGAAAAGGTAAGATTTTCTCTCTTGAAATATTGGTATGGTACAGTAGTGTGCAGGTTTGAATCACTTTTTGTTCTTATTCAACTACATGTGCTCAGGCTAAGTGCAAATACTGGGCTAGAAGCACCTTTTGCACAAAAGGGCTTTGCACAGATAATTGCCAAGGACACTTCTAACCAACTCAAGCAACTACTATTATAAAAGTGTTACCAAAAAAAAAAAAAAACAAAACAAAAACAAATAAAGGGAAATACACATTTAGCATCCTCTATTTCAGGTCCAGTAACAATTCACCACCCTCCATTTTCAAATCTCACATGATTTAACTCGATATACTTGTTTCTAATGCTGAAGCGTTTGAGCTAGTGCAGTGGATAACTGAATATTTGATTTAGTGGCTTTTTAACACTAGCCTCATTCTAATCATGGATTGTCCTGAACAAACAAGAGGAACTGTTGCCAATTCTGCCAAAAATGTGTTCAAGCCCAAATTTCATGTTCTGATGTACAAATAATGAGCTACCGATCTTGCCAAAACCCTTTTTTGGAAAAGAAAGTGGCTCAGAAGCTACTGTGTATTGAAATGACATAATTAGGGTGCCATGACTTTTGGGCACAATTTACTTCTACTGAATAGGAAATTGAGTTACCGACCGGGTGGCTAAGAAAAGTACAGGGTGATAATTCGTAATTCAATTCCCAGTATCTACCAAGTGGTTTTCCAACGTTGAGCATGACAGTTCAGGTGGGCTTTAGCTTGTAGGACTCGGGTTTTCCCTACTCTTTGCTATGCACAGAAATTGGGAAATATGAAATGACCCTGTATATCTAACAAAAGATCACAGGACAGTTGTTGCTTGCTTTCCTATTAATCAATTCGGAGGTGTTTAGACCATTTATAAAAATTTAATATTTCTATCCACAATATGCATGCTACAAGCTGAAAATTTTCAATTTTAAGCTGTCCCATCCCCATTTAATTAGAACCAATGATCAAAGATCACATTTTCAAATCATCTAATAGTGGTTCCCCATTTCAATATCGTTTTTCTTATCCAAATTTAGATTTGCAAGCCAACCTTTGTTTCAGACAACCGTGAAAGAAGGGCTTGTACATATGCTTAACCAAATTACTTTCTCTTCAATGACTTATTTATCGCATATGAAGTGTAGTTATAGTAAAGGCCTTCCATGTCTTACTAGACAGAAATTCTGTCATTTATAAAACAACTTTGATCTTGAAACGATATGCATGACTCAGGGTTTACTTTTCTGTAACTAAAATGCCATTGTTTCTTTATTTAATAACACAGTTTTATTAAATTAATAATTTCAAAGCCATAAATTAATTGGCAGTTCTCAAGTACCTGGCCTCAGATCAGAAGATAACAAATTAATAATGCATATCTGTTGCCAAATGTTCCCTACCAATGTTAAATATGAGCAATTCAAAAACTACTAAGCTATTTGCTAACTCCATCTCTGAGCAGTAGCCAATGACTTGGGCACATATAGCCAAAGCTTTGTAGCTATACTGGAGTCAAGGACAGGAGTAATTTTGAAATTACAAGTTGAAGAGGACATAAGCAATTCTGTTAGTTATGCCGCAAAACAGTTAGCCATCAATTAATTACGAATTATATTTTTTGCAAACCATCACCTTTTTGGCATTCAATGAAGCTTAAACTTAAGTGCAGGCAGATTTAGTACATGTTTAATAGATTGACCAAAAAAGAAAAACAATGTCATTATTCCATGCCAATTTACATGAGTATAAATTACAGCACTCCAAATTCTGCTGAATGTACAACTAACTGAAACAGTAATACAGAAGAAAACAAATCGAAGTCCTAATGCAGAGATAATGAATATTTGTGCAAAAGGAACAGAACAGGATAAAAACCATTACTGACTGTAATTTTTCAGATATGATGATTCGACTGCATCCAGCACTGCATTTTATCTTGCTTAAAGAAAATTTACTTGCCTTAAGAAAAGATCAGTACCTTCCCGTGGAAATTGCATAGTTCCTACCTTCTTGTGTTTCCTAACTCAAACCTTAACCTACATACACCCTGTTGACAACCTCTTGACATTGGAAGCTGACACTAAATTCAATGACTTAATTTAGTTATGATTATGTACTGTCATCTTTAATCTTGCCCAATTCTAGTACCTTACTCATTACTCTCCTTGTTAGTATTTTTTCCCATCTCATCAGCAGCATACTCATTCCTGTTCTCAGTCCCAGGGGTTGAAAGGGAGGAAGTTACTGGTTGGATTGTGGAGTAGTTTTCCTCTCCTTCTTCATTCTGCCCGGGTTGGTCTGAGGGTGACACTTCGCCCTGATTCAAGGGTGCATGATAGCTGGTTTGAATTCCTCGTTATTAGGAAACAAAACAGCAATTAATTCTCCAAGTTCTGCATTTTCTTCTTCTTGCACCCCATTAAATGGACCTCTTCCACTGGATACAAAGCCAGGAATGGTGTCGACACCTTCTGGCACATTGTTTGAAAGAAGAGGAGTTGGTGGGTAAATTGCTGTATGATTTCTTTGAGCACTATTTTGTTCTTCTTCTTGCAATCCACCATCTGAAGAATAACACCAATTGATCTGCATACAGACCGAATACCTTCCGGCACACTGCTTGAAAGGTAGCAAGTTGGTGGTTGGATTGTGGTTAGAACTTCCTCTCTTTCCTTCTGCCTGGTCTGGTCTGAGGGTAACACTTCTCTCTGATTTGAGTGCATGGATTTCAGAGTAACTATGCAATGAATCACCAGTCAAGTCTTCCAGTTTGATATCATCCTCTTCTTCCATTTCTCTTTAGAAAGCAGTCACATCAATTCCACTAGATGCAGGCCCAAGATTGAAGCCTACACCTCCTGGTAGATTACTTGAAAGAAAAGAAGTTGGTAGGTGAATTGCAGTGGTATTTCTTGGAGAAAATTTTTGTTCGCCTCCTTGCAATCCACCATATGGAGTTGTAAAAACAATTACGCTCCACATAGGCCCAACAACTTCCGGCACATTGCTTGGAAGAGAGGAAGTTGCTGGGGGCATTGGGCTAAGATCTTCCTCTTCTTCCTTCAACACGGGCTGGTCTGAGAGAAACACTTCAATCTCATTTATGAGTGGATGGATACTATCGTAGGTTTCACTGCAAAGAAGAAATGATTCACCAAGCAAGCCTTCTAGTTTGGTATCATCCACTTTTTCCACTCCGTCCTATGAAGCAGTCAAACTAATGCCACTGGATTCAGGCCCAAGAATGGTGCCATCACCTTCTGGCACATTGCTTGAAAGGGCAGGAGTTGTCGGGTGGAATAGGCTGAGATCTTCCTCTCCTTCCTCCAGCCAGGGCTGGTCTGAGGGCAACACTTCCCTCCCATTTTATGAGTTCATGGAAGCTTTCGTTGCAACGAAGAAATGAATCATCAGTCAAGTTATCCAGTTTGACATCATCCTCTTCTTGCACTCCCCGATATGTAGCAGTCACACCAATGCCGCTGGACACAGGGCCAAGAATGGTGCCAACACCTTCTAGCACATTGCTTGCCAGGGAAGGAGTTGGTGGTCGATTGCAGAGAGATTCCTTGGAGCAATTATTTGTTCATCTTGCAATCCCCCGAATGAAGCAGTAGCAACAATTGCTCTCTGAACAGGCCCAACACCTTGCTGCACATTGCCTGAAAGGGAGGAAGTTGGTGGGCGGTTTGGGCTCCATTCTTCCCCTTCTTCCTTCAGCCCCGCCTTCTCCAGTTTGGCACCATTCTCATCTTGCACTCCGCCAACACCTTCTGGCACATTGATTGAAACAAAAGGAGCTGGAGGGTCAATTATTGGTTCTTCTTCTGTTGGGACTGCCTTAAATCTCAGAACCCCACATCTTTTTTCCCAATTCAAATGCCTCACCTTCATCAGTGCTCAGAAAACAGAACTCTTCATAAAACTGTTTTGCCCTTTTCTCGCACTGCTCCTTCAGTTTGTTTCTGTGTGTCCACATTTCCTTCTCAGAGATATTCAGCCCAATCCAATCCCTGGCAAAATTTTCCAAGGCTTGTGAACTTTCGAATGGGTACTCTTCGTTGCCGGAGTGGTAATTAAGCATGTCTTGCAAGAATTGGATCTCACACTTGACATCAGTGGTCAATTTCTCAAGAAAATTCTTGATCTCCTTCCTTCTAGAGGCAGCGACCAGTTGCCTAATTCTCAAAGGTTCTTCGTCGAAAGAAAGTGGATCTTTTGATTTCTGAGGAACAGTCTTCCTTTTTTCCTCCCTTGGAGGGGCCATGGCATGTTGATGAATCTATGCAGTAGGTTGCAGTGGAAGATGGTTGTCCAATGTTTTTAGGCTGTATCTTTTCAGCCTACAACCAGTCTTTTCCTTGATTTTCTGGACTTAGAGAGAGAGAGAGAGAGAGAGAGAGTTGAGAACTGAGAGGTTTGGTGAAGTAAGAAGAGAGGGTTCTGGGGTTTAAGGAAGAAAGCAAAGGGGAATTGAGAGGATTGTTTAGCAGTTAGTTAGAATCTGAATAGTAACAAAAATTTTAAAAAAAAAAAAAGACCCGTCTGCTAGGAATCAAGTGTTGTTTGAGATACCTGTGGGATCCCACGAAAAATGAAAAAGCAAGAAAATGAAGGAAAGTGAGAAAAGGAGTGACAGGAGAGAAACATTGGAGTTGGAGGGGAGGGGAGGGGAGGGGAGGGGAGGGGAGGGGAGGGGAATTCTGTAAAATATAGACCTTGATAGCTAATCATATAAATGAAAATGTGTTTATACACTAATTGCAACGGAATCAGAACCCTCCAATCGACTAGCAATCCAATGCGTACAAACTAATTTAACTAAAACCTCAGCACAAGTAACCAACTGTCTTTCCCGCCAACTAGTAAATCCGTCTAACGATGCAAGGCTCGGCTCCTCTGGATCCCGTCCTAGAAGGCTAGCTGTGATTGCATCCTGAATCGACTGCACGTAAGAAAAAAAAATTAAAAACATAATTCCCCAGCTCTGGTTTCAGTTAGCAGGTTTAGGATATTTGATCTATATATAAGTGTTATCGTGGGAAGCATTTTATAATCTTTTTATATATTTAGTTATTAACCCGCCGCTTGATCATTGGTTGTCAAATTGATTCTAATTGTTTTTTCAAAGTTACTTAGATATGATAACATTAAGCGTTGGGCTGTAATTAATGATCCAAAAGCAAAAAGAACAACAATTTTTGTCAGAAGTGGGATTTGAACCCACGCCCTCTCACGAGGACCAGAACTTGAGTCTGGCGCCTTAGACCACTCGGCCATCCTGACATTATGAGCAACGTTTTTAACGTTTATATAAAGTACAAGGCCACAAACACCCACAGTTCATGTTTCAATTGGGTAGGAATGAAATCCAATTTGGATCAAAAGGATAAAATTTGGTGGGTGGTGAAATTTATGTGGCCAAAACCCAGATCAAGTATAATCAGTGTTTTTTTTTTTTTTTTTTCATTAGTTGGTAATAGGAAGAGGGATTTTTCTGAAACCCTATTTCACTTGATATAGAACAAGGAGTGAGATTTGATCGAGGACCTCTTGTCCGAGCTGAAAGCTCGTAATCACTCGACTGAAGTGGTTGGGGAATATATATATATATAACATGACAAAATAATTTCGCTTTTGTTTTTTTTTATGGATCTAAGTTCCACAGACAAGCTGCTGTCGGTATACCAAAAACGAATAAACTTAGCTATATTGCACATGATCTCACCCTGTCCGATGAAGCAAATTGAAACGTAACAACCAAGGTGGTAAACTTATCACTTCTTCATGTTCTGTTCTTTTAACTAAGCTGGATCAAAAATCTCTCTTCATATCAAAGTCCCAGAACTTGAAGAACAAACAAAACGTACTTTCTCTGCTGCGAAATTTTATTTGGAAAAGAACTTTGGGGCTAAGTTTAGAGCTACTTCAATGATACACCACCTGCCAAATGTCCTAAAATTTGAACTTTTTCTCAAAAAAAAAAAAAGAATCTCAGGGACATCAGCAAATTTAACTCTAATTCAAATCATTGTAAGCCACGCATAAATTTGTCTGCTGATGGAATCCACTGCCTGTCGGCGTCAAATTAGTGATGTCAGCTCTATGATGGCTGATGCCTAGTTAAGGAAGTACAGTTTGCAATTGGCTTGACTCACTGTAAGTTTAGAGCTACTTAAATGATACTCCACCCGCCAAATTATCTAAAATATCAACTTTTTCTTAACAAAAGAATCTCGGATTCTGAAAAAATCTATGGACATCAGCAAATTTAACTCTAATTCAAATCACCGTAAGCCATCCATAAATTTGTCTGCTGATGGAATCCACTGCCTGTCATCGTCAAATTGGTGATGTCAGCTCTATGATGGCTGATGCCTGGTTGAGGAAGTACAAATGCAATTGACTTAACTCACTTTTTGCCCACGTAAGATGCTCTGAATGCTTGGATGACACCCCACAGATGATGATGGGTATTTATCTTTCCCCCCATATCAACAACAGTTGCACGACAATCCACCTAAATTCACTGCATATTGCATGATTCTTTAAGCATTATATCTCTGCAAACGCCAGCATAAAGAATACTCATGGATTAGTAAATAATAGTCAATACCATTTTTACTCGGAAAATTTTCATTTCTCATCATCTGAACTAGAACTAAAATCATCCATCCGTCTCTCTGCAATAGCTGGAAATAGCCGTTGATGAAAATTAGGTGATGGCTGCTGGCGGGGCTCAGAGGAAGATGATGCAGTAGATGACTCTTTTCTCAGAGTCTTTGTGGACCTCTTTTGTGCCTCTCTCACCTCTTTGCACACTTTGTCTAGCATTATCAGGAAGTCCCGTACTATGACAAACAATCGTAAGCCCTCATCCTTTCCAGCTTTTCCATGGAAGTAATCCCCAGTGTTCTTCACTAGAGTCATAATTCTCTTTTCTTCCTCTAGCAGCCACATGACATCCACCTCAGCATTCTGCACAAAGCTTTTCAGCACTTCACAGAAACCACTATCTTCCTCTAAATTTTTCATGTCTTTGTTTAGAAAATCTCGGGTTTTTAACAGTGACTGGCCAAGTTTGGCAACAGTCCCTGTTAAGCTGTCTGCATCTACAACTGCTGCTTTCTTCACATTTTCTAGTTCACTGCTCAGGCAAGAAACTACCTGAAGGCCTAGGCTGCGAAAGTGCTCCTCTGTATCAGGTGTTATGTCCTCAAGTAGATCGTCCGTCTTCAAACTGACACCAGAGAAGCTCCGGCTTTCCTTTGCTGTCCGAGCAGCTCTCACACCTTCAGAACGGATTATCTCCTGAACCACAAAGTGCAAGAGTGTGATCTTGCCATCTGTTCCCTTCACATCTGATAATTTCAAAAGTGTGTCAAGTTTGAAAGCTTGTGCACCGCCACGGAATGTTCCATCATTCATCCGGTTTCCAGTCTTCAGAACAGCTTCAAGAAGCTTGAGGAACAATCGGCTGTTCCTCAGTTCCTTGCAAGCGACCTGCCAGATGAGATGCAGAAGCCATCGGCATTCAAAATCGTTAAGGACGGCTATTTAAGAGATGAACCAAGAAACTGCAGCCAATCACATGACATAATGTGCAGAAAATTTGAATTCAGAACTGAGATGCAGAAAAGCTGTGAGATTCTGTTGGATACAAATTAACAGCTTTTTATGTTTAAATGTTTAAGAAAGCTTTTATGCCACACATGTATCTTGCATGAATCTACACCAATATTGGTCCAGAAGCACCACTCCGGGTTTCACCTTACCTGTGGAATCAAGCTAAAATTGCGGTCCCACTCAAAAGCATTAGTTAGTCTAACGGTGCTTCTCCCTTATATGATAGCCTACGCCGCAATCTTGCAGCCTCCTGTTTATAGTAATAGGTGGCTACTCTGTTCCACACTGAAATACAAGATACATTCTACCTTGAAAGAGTCATCGCATTTTTTTTTTTGTGGTTCTTCACAAAATTACATTAATCTTAGCAATTCTTTCATGCATACATCTGACCCTTCCCATGCCACATTGTATAATGGTAAAGTTAGTCCATTATAACCTAGAGGTCACACGTTTGAGTTGAGAAAAGAGCCTCTTTGTGTACTAGGATGCTCTTCCTCTTTGACATTCTTTCATGCACTATCACACCATCTTTCTCATCAGCATGAAACAGATTAAACAATAAGATAGAATAAATTCATTCAACATACATTTGAAATAGCATCTATTTTTTCCAATGTGTCAAAAAACAAAAAAAAATCAGACACTGTTATGAAAGTTAAAAGCTTAAGGTTAAAAAGGGCAAGATCCTCAGGCAAGTGATCCAAATTAACATCCAGCACCTTACCTCTAATGTCTCAAAGGACTCTTTAGTTGTGTTAACATCTTCCTGAAGAGTGCAAATGAAAAGTAGTATTTCCAGTCGTTTAAAAGCAAAGGGAATATCAACCAATGCTTTCAGGAAACGTTCAGCAGGGCCAAGTTGTGAAAGTTCACCAGTGAACAACCTAAGCTTCAGTTCTTCATCTGCCCTAGGTGCCATCTTCAAAAGAGTTTGAAGGAGCTCTGCAGGAAGCTCATTTCCTGGTATAAATAAGCAAGGTCAGGAGACATGGATGCATGTAAAAAAAACCCAAAATCAGCTATGCTTCCCTCCATCAGTAAGGAGACAGGGTATGAAGCGCACAAAGTCATCATTGCTCAATGGCAGACCGGTCAAATAAGAGTGGTTCAATTGGCAAATAGGCATTAAGAAGATGTTTCCTTCAGGTTATGGCACAAGATATTCAGAACTACCACCATTTAAAAAATTATTACCAGCAGAAATATACAGAAGGGCACTAAATTTATTAGAATAAATGCAGCAAAAAATTCCATTTTATTTTTTAGATTGCTTCAAGGCATGTTTCCAACCAACAAAGAAAGGAGCAAACCACCTTCATGAAGTGCGTCACAAACTTCTTCCCTTGTCACATTTAGTGCTCGAAGAATAATTGACAGATTTTGTGCTTTTCTGGGATCTAAGATTTGAATATATTGTGGTGAAGGATCATGAGAAGAAGACTCTTTCTTGCGCTCATTTTTGCCTTTGTCAGCTGATGCATACCCAAATAGACTTTCTATCATCTCCTCATTGAACCTATGAAATTAATTTGAAACAGTGAGATGCAATGATGCATTAATTAGCCAATGAAATATAAATGCAGAAAAAACTTACTGGAATGACCCTGATTTGATCTGATGCCAAACCATTGAATGATCAGGGTTGGCAAGAACTTTATCCCAGAAAAAGGGTTTCAGCTTGGCTTTAGGAGCATCAGCATCACTCTCTACACCAGCTGCTTCAGCAGATGCTGCATTAGAAGGAAGCTTTGATCCAGCAGGTGGTCGAGGAACTCTTGAGCCCATGGGCAATGGTGGGGGGGGTCGAGGGGGAGCAATGCTCTCTTTCAGTGGTGGTGGTGGTGGAGGATGTGGACCAGCTTTGGCATTAGGAGCCACAGGAGGTGGAGGGGGTGGTCTGGTTCCGGGAGGAGGAACTGCACTACCAAAAGCTTTTGGAGGTTGTGACAGTGCAGGAAGAGAGGGAGGAGGAGGACTGCTGCTGGGAGGTCTAAGAGAAGCTCGTGACTCAGGAGGAAGGGGGTCAGCCCTTCCGGGTGGAGGCTTCAAGGAAGAGCTGCTACTTATTCTTCCAGGAGGCAGTGGTACCAGGCCGGTAATCCTGCTGGATGTGTTGAGTGATGGAGTTAAATTCTGTGAGGCATGAAGACCATCAGACTTGATGTCAAGATTACCATCCAAAGATGAGTCCTTTTTATCATAAGCTGAGTTACTGTTTAAATGTTGATGGCCAAGTTTATCTTCCTTAATGGAACTAATGACACCAAAAGACTTGTGTGTAGAACCTGAAAGGATAAATTATGATGCATCAGTGTAAATGCACAAAAAAAGGAGGTCAACAAAAGAACATCTCAAAGGGTACATACCAACAGTGTAGTCAGTTAAGCTTAGACTCAGAAGGGGCCTTTCATCATTTCGTCTAACACCACTGCCTCTCCTGCAAATCCTAGTGCAGCATAAGAAGAACAATGCTGCAACTACGAATGTTACTGTGGCAGTCACAACAACTGCAATGACAACTGACTTACGGTTATTTTTCCCAGTATCTGGTTCAATCAATGGGTCTGCAGAACTATTTTCTCCAGGTGGAGGTGGTGGTTCATCAACTAAAGGAAAGAATGGAGCAGGATTTGGGGGTGTGAAATTTGGAGATGGAGCTAGATCAGGAGATGGTGCTGGACTAGGAAAAGGTGACCCAACAGCGGAGGCTGGTGGCACCGAAATACTCTGAAGCAATTTCCTTCTCAGGAAACTAGGCCTGGAATGCAAATAATTGAGAAACTTGGCAGACTGAATCTTAGAGCCACCTTCTCCCAAATGATGCAATGAAAGACTGTTTTTTTGTATACAATCCAAAAGAGTTTGCTTTGATTTGGGATGCAGGAGTGTGATCAATTTCTGAATGTTTTGTTTGGCTAGCAACAAGCTCTGTGAACTAATACCTTCGGTCCCACCAGATGTTTCCTCAGGAAAACAGAGACTGAGATCTTCATTTGCTTCCTTCAAGCAAATCAAATCTAACCTGCAACTGATCCATAATAGCACTTCCTGCAACCAATGTTTTCAATTGAAAATGGAGTTCTTATCCATAGATCAAACTACATGATTGGTAAGCCTTGAAAATACAAGGAACAAGAATTTGGTTTTGTAGTAGGATGCAGGGTAATAGAAGCAATGGTGGAAAAAAAGACAATGCTGCTAGGATGCACAGTCAAATATTTATATGTGCACATTCATAACCGATACAGATATATCATGCACCCCAATATTGTGTTGTGTGCAGTATGCGAATGACATTTCAGATATTACTCCACAAATGTTGAAACAAGCTCTGCAAACTTCATAATTGCCACATTTCCAATTTACCCAAAAAAAAAAAACTCCATAATCACCACTCTTACCACCACAAGTACAAGCCTATAAACGAAAACTTACTGCTGGAAGTAAAGTTCCAAACTTCTCAAACAATTCCTTCCATAGATCTTAGAAACAACAAAATTTAAAAGAGAGAGAGAGAGAGAGAGAGAGAGAGAAGGAGTGTAAACAGAGTGAGCACATATCCCGAAGTGGAGCTATTCCAGTTTTAAAGCAACAAAATTTAGTTTATCACATTATTCCTGAAGAGGAAAAAGAAGATTTTAACTTCACCCGATGAATTTTGGACTTAGATCTTAATATCCAGAACACTTGATCTTAAAGGATCATGTCTCACATGCACAAATCTAGCAAGCAATAGCAAGCTTAATATTGACCACTTAGGCAAGAAGGTCAAATACAACCACTGAAGCCCACATATTTCTACCCAATTTTCTCTCTTTTTTCATCTATAGCAAGTTCAGTAACAGATATTGCTCAGTCACTATGAAACACTAAAGTTATTGATATAGAATTCACAATGTTACCTCCAGTCCAACGCTGGTAGGATTCCATGATTTGTGCAGAATCCTAACAAAAGCAGTAAGTACAATCCAGCATAATTCAAACTAAACATGTTTTTAACAGCTGTCAATATACAAAATGGTGTAATGGTAAGGTTACTCCATTCTGACCTAGAAGTCACTGGATTAATTTGTGAAAAAAGCCTCTTTCTCAAAACAAGAGTAGGGCTACAGACATTTGGCCCTTTCCTAGACCCACAATGTGGGAGCCTAGCATAGACGTCATTTTTTTTCAATATGCAAAATGGTCATGGAAGAATCAGCCAAGGTTAATAGGGGTTGAAGCATTTATCTACTGGAAAAATGCTGTTGTGAGAAGCAAAAGAGCCTCCAGCCTCTGATGATGCAAGTAATGAGAATGGTGATAAAGCCATAACCCCAAAGGGCATCCAGCAAACACAAGTAATACCAGACTAACGTGAAAACCTCAGTTAACTGGCCAAATACCGGACTCTCCTGAAGCCAGGACAGCCATAGAGTAACAATCATGGAGGAAAAGAAGAAGACCTGTACACAGGCTGCTGGCATAGAAGGACTCTCTCTGAAGACAGATATCCTTGAAATTTTCACTATTTTAGCATTTGGTTCATTGTTTTTCTTTTGGTTTTTGCTTCATATTTTAGTTTTCCTCCATGTAGGCGTTGATTTCAGTTCCATTCTTAGCTTGCTTTTCAGGTTGAGCTTTGGTTTGCATCTCTTATCTTTTCCTGTAAGTTTCTGTTGGTTTTTGCCACAGTTCTTTTGTACAGTCCATGTATCTTGCGTAATTGGTTAAATTTGCAACTGAGACCCCTGAATCATGTTCATTGGTGTTTGATATGTATAAAAATACAAATACGCCTGATCATTATTTGTGTTACTATTCCAAGATGTTACGGCCTATTCTCTTGCCTTTAAGGGCTAGCTGGTTAGCAGTGATGAGAAGGCTCAGCTATGATACTCTCATCCCCTCTTCTCATGCTAAACTGCACGGAAGATCTCTTCTCTAAACAACAGCAAACGAAAGAGAAGTGACATATATAACTCTTGTTCAATGCATATTCTTTAAAAAATCCTCAAGAAACAAAAAGCTGCTTATCCATGCACCAAATTCATATTATCCGATCTAGCTTAAGCATTTTCAGTGGTTTTGGGAGAATACAGGCACACACATATATATAAAAGTTGCGGTTTAACATGCCTTAGTCTTTACCTAACAAAATTAATCGTTCTATAGTCCCATTTGCAATAGGAGATTCAAGCACTTGAACTATCAACGACACCAATTCTGAACACAATTGCATTAATGTTAAAAAATAATAAAAAAAAGAGCAGGGTTTAGGGTCTAGAATCGGACCATTTCCTCATTAATCTCCCCAGTGGCTGGATCGACTAATTGGATCAGAAACACTTCCTCTGCCCTCTTGCTGTTGTCCAGGCTCACCGCCACCGATGCACAAAGCAGAATCACCAAAAGAACCAAACTTTCAGACTTTAGGCAGAACATTTGTTTTCCAATTAGCATTGCTAGCAATAACTGTCCTTCTCATTTCACCAATGGCCAAAGCAATTGAAGAAGCAGAACACTAGAGCACCTTCATAACGCTTAACCATCCAAAAAGCTTCAAACTTGGAGCATTTGGCACATCCCCAGTTCGATTTTTATGAAGATGAGACCTAAAACCACCCAATCACCAATCCAGACCCTCAAAAGACCCAGACGCAACTTGGGCCCTCAAAATTGAACTTTGGAATCAAAACTCAACAAACCCAATCAAAACCCACAAAAAGTCAATCCTCCAGAAACATGCCAAAACCTCAATTCAAATGAAATAAAATGAAAAGTGAAATATATATATAAAGGTGCTTAAAAGGAGAGACTTGAACCCACCCAAAAAGGAGAAGAAAAAAAAAACAGAATCCTTTTTGCTAGCCACCCTGCAAACAGATAGAGAAAGAAGGAAGCCAAATATGACACTCGTTGTGAATAGAGGTGGAAATGCTGTTCAAAATGGGTGTCTAATTATGACCGGATCCAATCAAAAGGAGCTCAAAAAGACATCGGCTTGTTCTTTCCATTTGAAGGCATTGACCAGTAAAACGGTGAAATTTCTTCACCAATGCCCCTTTTGCTTTAGAAAACTGACAAGAGGAGCCCTTTCAAGATTTTGATAGAATTTGGGGTATTTTATTGTAGATTGAATTTTGTATCTGCTTGGGGTGAATTGTCTCTCTCTCTCTCTCTCTCTCTCTCTCTCTCTCTAGATATATATATATATATATATACTGGCTGAAGGAGAGAGAAGAAAGAGAACGAGCAAGACACGGCAAAGCACCGAAACATATGTCGTTTATTTTGACAATACGTAGTAAAATATTGGCAGAAAATGGGAAAAGAATAGTATTTTTCTCCATTTCTCATTAATTATTCAATATGAATACATCAAAATATGTATTAAGTAATACAGAAACCTTCAGGGCATTGTATATCGTAAAAATATGTTCCTTTTTATTTTTTTTTCCCACTTTCTTTTAACAAAAACTGAAAATATACCACTCTTCGTAAAATATAGTATCCGTGATTTATTTTTCTATTTTCATATTTTTTTAGAGTTAGGCTAAGAAAGATAATTGATTGCCATCTATACTTGATTGAGGATCAGCCTTGCCTATCTCTTATAAAATGGATAATCCATTGAATTTCCCTTGAAAGAAAACAAATAATTGAATTAATTTGAGTGTCAAGTAAGCTTTTCTTCTTGTGGGGGTGGGGGGAAAGGGGAATTTAAATGTTTGTTTTAAGATTAAAAAAAAAATAGGAAAAATCAAATATTTTTATTTAATTTTCAAAGTTGGGGGTTCAAATGAAAGTACGGTCTATTTAATTTAGGTGATCATTCTTAATAATTATTAAATCATTCAATGACAGAGCACCAATAAATTTGGGACTTAAACACTCCAAACAATTTCAAAACCAGTAAGAGTCAAAAGCTAATTTATAAAATTATAAAATTATCATTTTCTTAATTATTATTTGAATTTAACTAATTCAAGTGCACCCCCAAACTTTTAAATTTTGAAAGGCCATACGTTCGAGTCTCCTCATCTCTTCCAATCTTTCACTGTCAGGTGAGATTGGGATACACTGCGCACTTCTGTAAAGGACTTGAAAAAAAAAAAAAAAAAAAAAAAACCCTTTCTCTGCAATTTAAAAACTTACTATTTTTGAATTAAAAAATTTAAAAATAATAATGAAACTCAGAATATGAGATTTCAATCTTACCTCGCATTCATTTGACATCTTTTATTTTTATTACCATTAAGTTAAGGCTAAGCAATAAGGGTTAATATCACCAAAATTTATTTTGAATTTGGGAAAAACAGATAAGGACATATGGATCAAAAGGAAAACATTAATTCACAAAGAGCAATTTGGGGAAAAGTGAAATTAATACATTCTTAACTTAAAAGTAATGAAATTAAAAGTTCATAAACTTTCAAGTTTTAAAGATAAGTTAGTTTAGATTTTTAAAATTTTGAGATTCAAATTAAATTTAATTAAACAGATTGTGAATCAATTAAAATTTGAAGTTATTTGATATTTGAGTACTTCAATTTTTTTTTGTTATTTTAATTCGAAATATTTTAAATTATAAATTATCGGATTTTTAATAAATATACAAATTTTTTCCAAAAAAATAATAAATCCTATTATATAATCCAGATCTGTTTAACTATTTTAATTACTAACTAGATCTAATCAATTTCAACGCCTTAACGAAAAGAACAAGCAAAAACATCACGCGCTCCAACTCAGAGAAAAAGAAAGAGGATACGGTCACGACGCGTTTTCAACGCGGACGAGCTCATTTAGAAATGGAATGGAAGTTTGTGCGTGTTGCCTTCCCAACGTCGAAGTGAAGTTTCTGTCTGCGTTGCTTTCTTCAATGTCGTGTTATGTTGGACAAGTTCTTGCAGGCAGGCAGGCAGGAAAATAGAATGATCCTGCTTTCAAACTTGGGGACTTTAAAAGGAAAAAAGAAAAAAAAAAATGTCAATTTCTCTGCATCAGGTCGCCCCCCCCAAAGAAATTTCTTCTTGATGATGCTGCTCCTTCGTGCAATATTCAATTAGAATCTTCCGAACAGCGATTGAAAGAATGCGAGAATAAATCGCGAGTCTGTATTTATTATATATTACACCGTGATATTTTTTATTATTCATTTTAATTATATATATTAAAATTAAAAATATATAATTAATAATTATGATAATATAATATATAGATTTATGCCGCCAGTTAAGACTCAATTAATAGATTGAGTGGTCTCTTTACACACACGCGCGCGCGTAAAATGGGTCAGGCGGCTTGGCTTGGGATCCAACATTGGAATAGATAACTCATTCTACCACTAGATTTGTTACATATTCTTTTTAAAATTTTAAAATTTTTTTATTTTAAATATATTAGCTACGTGATTAATAGTTAATATAAATTTCAAAATTCATGTAAAAAGGCTTTGTTTAGATTTTTTTGTTGTTAAATCAGAAAATTTTACGTTTTTAAATTATTGTGAATCTCAAGTTTAATAAATAAATAAAAAAAACCAACATCAAGAGGGATCCAAAAATCAGGTAATTGAGTGCAAAAGCATGAAATTCTCCGTGGGAAATAAATTTTTCAGACAGAATTCACAGATTAGAGCTACAGCACAGTCAACGTTATGATTGTTCCCATTAGGTCATTTTTCAATGTATCAGATATTGCACAAGGATCCATGAGCTACAAAAGCAAACAAAACCAACCTCGATTGGGATCCAAAAGTCAGACAATTGATTACAAAAAGCATGAAATTCTTCATGGCAAAATAATTTCTCGGATAGAATTCGCTATAATTAGGGCTATAGTGCACCCCACTTTATGACTATTCCCATTACGCCATTAATAATTTATCGGACATTGGACGAGCATTAACGAGAACCAACATCAAGAGGGACCCAAGAGTCAGGCGATCGTTGCACTGCAAAGCACTGTGGAATGTCGTTTCACAAATCTTCAATCTTACTCGATACAAGACCGAGAAACGAAAAGGAAATGCTAAGATCGAGCGGCGGCAGATGCCTGACAAAGGGGTTAAGAGAGAATGAGACAGTAAGGGACTAAGAGAAATGTTTTAATTATCTTTTAGTAAAAATAAAAAAACAACAAAAATTAACAATAGTAGCCGAACGTGTTTTCCATTTTTTGACTGTAAAAAAAAAAAGAGCTCTTGATTTTACTATCGGACAAAAAATTTAATCTATTCTGCCCAACTACAGGGCACAAAAAAAAAGAAAAATGGAAAAAAAAAAAGAAAAAACACAAAGCTACGAAAACCCATGGAAATAGACGTGGACGTGGGCGAGCAAGTATAGTTTCTTTATTCAAGCGTAGTCATCTCCGCTTTCTATTATTTTGGGTAGTGTCAAGTGAAAAAAAAAAAAACACACACACACACACAAAAAACATTCAGCTTCCTTCTTTAGAAGTGTTTGAAAAAGTCTTTTTGGCATCAGGGGGTCAACTTGTTAAAAATTAGAACTCCATTAATTACCGAATTATTAATAAAGTGGCATTGATTGATGTTTATGTTATTAACACATTTCTTAATTATAGTTGGATGGTATTTTTAAAATTAACAAAATTGAGAGTGTTTATATAATTGTTTGATAATTATATTTAAATCGATTCGATCAAAGAATTACCCTCATACCAGATACCATTAGTCAATCTGAGAAAGTGTCGTCACCCAGATACCATTAGTCACGGCTGAAGAACTTTTTAGAGTTAGTAATTGATTCAATAATTATACTATAACCATTGCGATCTAAACATAACCCAATGCAACTCATGAGTTATACAACACATAAAATTATATGAACTCGATCAAGTTAATACGTTTTAGTTGTAAATTTATATATCGAACTATTATTATAATACTACAACGTGAACATATCTAATTAATTGTGTCTATACGATGAAGTCCGATCGCTTTTGCACTGTCATTTTTAAGTCTTCTTTCGGTTGGGATTAGGATTGGGAATTTATGAGCTTATTTGTGATTTGCCTCCTCTTTTACAAACATGCATAAATTGTCCCTCACATCATGAAAAAAAAATTTAAGAAGAAAAATCATAAATGAGAGAAATGCGAAAGCGATAGATCAATTAATCAAAAGAGACACCTTTGTCCTACTCATCAACAGATGCCTGAAGGCTACCCTCTAAGATTAATCATGGAGGACTATACCCCACAAGATTATTTTACCCGTAACCCTTACCCCACCACTTTTAAGTGGCTCTGTTTTTAGTCATGGCTAGCCGGCAGCTCAAGCATCTATGAGAAATATACTAATCCTGCTTTTGGAAAAGATTGGTTGCAGATGCCAAGGCCCAAATGCATTGCAGTGAAGAAAAGCTTCACTTTCAGAAAAACTTATTGCATCCTGTAAATATATATATATATATAGAGAGAGAGAGAGAGAGAGACACACACACACACACACACATGAAATGCATAGAAGAGAATGACATGACACTATCTAGAAATGCGCTACACAGAAAATATTCCTTGCACACCACTTTGCGCATAAAGTTTCTCGATATTTCCAGCCCATAGGATACTACTGGCTCACATTGACAAATTCAGATTAAGTTGACGAGATCATAATTAAATAGAGGGATGCGATCATTGCAGGATTTTCGGATACTTAAAGTCTAATTTAATCCTAACAAAACCAAAATTTTTGCAGGAAAATCATGTCATAAGTGAACTCTGATGTATATAAGACATGACGTTTCATAACATAATATTAAAGCTCACTTTATACTTTTTTGATAATTCAACTTCAATTCAACTATGTACTAGTGTGGTCTAATACGTTGTTTTGACCTTATGCACTTTATGTTCAATTGTGTTAAGTTCTAATTAGGTTTAGCACGCATCAAGAATTATGTTGAGAGCATAAAAATCTCAGTTGCTCAAACAATTGATCACCTAATAACTTATGCTTTTGAGCCCTCATTCTCAACAGAGCACATAAACCAACCCAAAGTTCTGTTTTTCTTCCACAAGCGAAAGCGATTTTTAGTGATGTGCCAGATGGCATAGATTCATGCCTAATCTGCCTGCCGTACTTTCTTCGCGATATTGAACAAGGGGTAGAAGAAAAATATTCCCTATTTACTTTACAGTGCTCCAATATTCCCAAGGGAATTTGTTCTTTCCTTGTTCAAGTGTTTCTTACAGGCTATAAGAAGTCTGAAGCTTCAAACTCTCTCCAAGAACAAAAATCTTCTGTGATTTTCTCTGGTGACCTGAAATGACAACTTGCAGACAACAGCTTCAGGTTCATACAGAAGATCAAGCCCCACAAAAATGGAGCATTTCATTAACTGAAGAAGTGTTCAAAAGACTTTTCTCACAAGAGAATCCAGTGAGCAATAGGATATTTGGCGACGGATCACTTTTCAGTCCCTTGTTGTTTGGAAAATTTTTTGATCCTTCCGATGCCTTTCCATTGTGGGAATTTGATTCAAATATCCTGCTATCTAATTTGAAGAGTACTGGCAGGACTAGTGTTGATTGGTTTCAGACAGATGAAGCTTATGTACTAAAAGCAGAACTACCAGGTAAGCCTCTTTCGCAATTCATAAAAAGCTTTGATTTTCATTTTCTGAGTCTGGCTATGAAGTGATTAAAATGAACCTTGTAAGGATTACAGGCCTTATTCTCTGACTCGTATTTATATCTCTCGCACTACACAAGTTCATCAAACAATATTCTACATCATAAATTATTGAAATGAAGAGCAAGTCTTGGTGTAATTGTAAAGGTTATTCTGTAAAAGTTACTCCATTGTGATTTAAAAATCACGAGTTTGAATCAACAGTCAGCTTGTGAAAATAAAGATAAGATTAGGTATATTTGATCCTTTCTCAGATCTACAAAGAGGGAACCTAGAAAGCCCCTTATAAGCTATTGAAAATAAACTATAAGGTAAGAACATCTTCAATAAACTTATTCCAAATGACCTGGGAATAAAGGCTTGTACTCAAAATGCATGCTGTTGTGAAATTTCTCAAATCTAATGATTTGTCGAAGCAGGAGCTGGGAGTAATGTTGTACATATCTATGTTGAAAACGGGAATATTGTGGAAATTAGTGGACAGTGGAAACAGCACAAAGAGTCAAATTCAAAAGATTGGAGAGATGGCCATTGGTGGGAACAAGGATATGTAAGGAGGGTTGAGCTGCCTGAAGATGCAAATTGGAGAAAAGCTGAGGCATATGTGAGCAATGAAACATCTCTGGAAGTAAAAATTCCCAGAAAAACTGTAGATGATGAAGTGTAATACTCAAGGAGGATTGACTTACCTACTGCCGCAAAACTTTGTTCCAGTGTAAGAATAGAAAATAGCTAAATATATATTATTTCTGATGCAATCAAGTCCTTTTACGTTATTGCATTGCTAAATCCAACGGAATTGGTCTAGGACACAGCAAAGATAAAAGGATTTCCAGTTACAGAAGAAAACTTTCCGTTCAAGAGAAGGCAAAAGCCCAAGGTTAAATTATGCTGCTTTAATTTTTTTTTTTTTTTGGGACTGCAGTAAGTTGGTATAACAGGCTACTTTCCGGCGCACCATAGCAAGTTCATTTCCTCAATTTAGTCTAAAAACAAGCTATCTACGCAGAGAAGTCACTCTGTATTATCTACTTGCAGCTTGACTCCACCACTTGAAAAGGATTTAATGTTTCGCATCCAAATCACAGCCTTAAAAGCTAGAGCTGCATAGTCTCATAAACTTGCACTTAAAAGGCAAGACCCTTTATGGAGAAGCCAAAAAGAGTCATGCTTGCATTGGATTCTTACCAACCAAAAAAGTAAGATATATGCACGAATTTGTTGGCTAAGGGAAGGGATTGAGTTATGATCGGGCCTTTTGCATATGCGGGTTTCTTAAAGCCAACTTGTAGTTACTGCAATCGTCGTGACAATAACATCAGTATTAAGAAATCACAGTTGTCCCCTCTGAATATGTTGGATAGACTCAGGCAGGCAGGCAGGCAGGCATGCATGCATCCCTTGTGTTTCTGTATCTTTGCCATAAAGATTAGATAATTGAAGAGTAAGAGAGATCCTAACATAAGCTAGTATAGTGAAGAAATTATGACAAATATATGGCTACTAAGCTTGCATTGTTATTACATGTTATTATTTTAAGATAGAAATTTTTCAAAAGTCACCTTGTGAAGACTCTGTCCGCAAATTGATTTTTCTTACATTGGCTTCTTAAGTTAGATCGTATTGTCAGCTTGCGCATTCACGTGAAACCAAATCTAGTGCAGACTAAGATCTCCAAGCTGAACTGCCCTGCATTGTTACTTCCAAATGCAAGGGTTCAACAAATACAGTGACAATGGCAACAAATAATAGTATATTGCAACAGGCATCTGTTCTTTTAGTTGCTAAAAAAGCCTTGTTTACCTTCACTGACCCCAAAATAAAGGCGCTCTTTATGGCTATACAAATCTGTCCATGACCTCTTGGAGAAGTGGTGTAGTGTCTTGATAATATGACTCTGTCTCAGACAGGTTTTTCCTCTTAGAAGCATCTTCAAGCTGCCAATGTATGAACGATTGAACGGTAAGTTCTGAGTCAAGAGCAAGGTTCTACGCAGACAATTAACTGTTTGTGCATGGGATAATGAATTCACCTTTTCAAAATTGTCAAACAATCTGTTAGCAAAATCAGTGAGAGGTTGCTTATCATCAACTGGAGCTGCGGAGATTACTTTGTCAAAATCATAGTACATGCAGGTGGCCTTGATTCGCAGATACTTCCTAACATAATTCAAGGTGTCTGGTCCTATCAAATCTGCCATTGCCATAAGATCAAAAGCATATTTTCCAAGCCTATACATGCTGCCTTTCACTCCAATATTTGCACAATACAGCCCCTTCTTTATAAAAGAACGGGTGCCCGTCTTCTCGTTTGCAATATCTGCATTGCAAGTGAAAAATAAGTTCTGAAACAATAAAAATCAGGATGGTAATGGCTACTTCGATGCATATCAGAAAACTTTACTGTTCTCAGCAGAAGGCACAGGGAAGGGTATATCGATCCACAAGCCGTTGTCCTCGGCGAGAGAGAATCCATTGCAGTAACCTCCAATTAGAGCTACTGAGGCGAGGCCTAGTGCTAGCCTTCTTGTTGGTTGCAAAGAAAGTTGTTCAAAGCTAGCCACTCTGTTGCCCAACAATCCAACGATTTTAACTGCATTTCTGGGTTCTCTCACGTTGGCATGCTTTGGTGGTGCTGCAAAAGGTTCAGTAACACAATTCAAACTTGCTAAACGAGTCATCGGGGAGAAATTGGGTGGAAGTGGCTGGTTCAGGGAATTCAGGATGAGCTCTTTCATTCATATCTGTTTCCAGAGAGATTTCGGTTACTACTGACCACTAGAAAGATATCTTCATTGAGGACATTTTGGACATTCTGTACCCAGTAGTTTAATGCTCGAACCTTAGCCCTCCCTCCCATGTTTCAAATATTGTATTAAAGGTACGGGAACTTAGAAAGTTTCTCCAGGGCTGTCATGTATAGAAATAAAACTATATCTCAAAGTTGCCCTGTTGCAACTTGAAAGGGAAGTTAGTGTAATAATAATAATAATAATAATAATTTTTAAAAGAATAAATTGCACACACTTGATATTTTTTTTCAAATTACTTAATTATCTTTGAGTTTATACGTATTCCCATTGTTTTAGCCACATTGCTGAAAAGATATGCTGGTTTATTCATCCATCTAACACACCTATAGCATCCAAGCAAGCAACCGTTAAAAGTGCACATTGAAAGCCCACAAGTGCTTGAATATAAAAAAGCAAGGGTGTGCCTCCGAAGCACTTCTCCAAACATAAGACAA